>CM035230.1:14835018-15375812 GCA_020226215.1 Sindora glabra | reverse complement strand
GAGACTAACCAAGTAATGACAATGATGGATAACCAAACGTTGAAGAAGGGGCATTGCACCATTAGCTAATTCCCAGTTTTTGACTCCCAATTCTCTTATCTCAAACACTTGCAATTGTGGGAACCAACCAGTAGAGAAATTAAAATCAAATGGATCAGAAAAGTAATGATATGACCCATATAGTTTTAAAATTTGGAGGTTGGTAACATTTCCTAGAGTTTTCATGCTATTAGCATCCAGGCTGGTGATAATTCCCATTGTAATCTTGGTAATGCTAGAAGGAAATGTGTCTGCTTTCAACGGAAAAACAGGAACATATCTTAATGCATGTGTTTCATCGGCTAAAATACCGAATTACGCATATTTTCTAAACAATTTATCGTTTTACGGCAGTTTGGAAACATTTTACCAAAATATGCAGGGCGCCATTCAAATTGGCACCCGTGGGGGTTGGAGGCGCCATTCAAAATGGCGCCCTCCCCCTTGGAGGCGCCGTTTCAAGTGGCGCCCTTCATACGGGAGGCGCCATTTTGAATGGCGCCCTCCGTATGGAAGGCGCTACCTCAAAAGGCGCCCCCTCAAAAGGCGCTCTTGGGCACCTGATTTCAATTCAAATTTGAATTTCAAATGGGAGGCGCCGTTTCAAGTGGCGCCCTTCATGCGGGAGGCGCCATTTTGAATGGCGCCCTCCGTATGGAAGGCGCTACCTCAAAAGGCGCCCTTGGGCGCCTGATTTCAATTCAAATTTGAATTTCAAATGGGAGGCGCCATTTCATCAGGCGCCTCCCCCCCTATATATTCCCCTGCTCGTCCCTCCTCCCTCAAACCCTCACTCACAATTGCGCAGCCGCCTCCTCTCTCAAACCTTCTCACTCAGAAACCATTTCGCAGCTCTGCTTCTCTTTTTTGTTCGCAAAACTTGTAGTCACAGTTCGTTCATCAATCATCATCCGTTCTTATTTTTGTACATTGCATTCGGAAGTATTTTTTGCTTTGGAGCAAATCTGATCCCAGTCAACTCTTGTTTGGTTAGTGTATTTGTAATTTTTATTATTATGTTATATTTTTTTAAATTAATTATTATGATTTATGATATGAAGTGATGATTAAGGAGTTAGAAAGAAATTTCTGTTATAATTTAGAAATTTTTACTGATTTAATTTTTAATATTTTTTGTATTTATATTATAATATTTATTTTATATTAATATTATGATTTATGATATGAAATGGTGATCTTGGATTTAGAAAAGATTTATACAAATTTATATAATATGTGATAGTTTATATTTTTTACTGATTAGTATTTTTATATAATTTCTGTATGTATATTATAATTTATATTTCATGTTGATTATTATGATTTACGATGGGAAATGATGATTTACGATTTAGGAAAAAATCATATAAATATATGTGATCTGTGATAATTTGTTATTTTTATATAAATATATGTGATCTGTGATAATTTCTGTTATAATTTATAAATTTTATTTGCTTAAATTTTGATAATTTTTATATTTACATTATAATATTTATTTTATGTTAATATTATGATTTATGATGTGAAATGGTGATCTTGGATTTAGAAAAGATTTATACAAATTTATATGATATGTGATAGTTTATATTTTTTACTGATTAGTATTTTTATATAATTTCTGTATGTATATTATAATTTATATTTCATGTTGATTATTATGATTTACGATGGGAAATGATGATCTACGATTTAGGAAAAAATCATATAAATATATGTGATCTGTGATAGTTTGTGATTTTTATTGGTTAGTGTTTGTATATTTTTTACATTTATATTATAATTTTTAATTTATTTTGATTATTATGGCTTATAATGTGAAGTGATGATCTAGGATTTAGAAAAAATTGAAACTTTAACATATTATATTTGTTAGAAAACTAACATGTTATTGACAATATTTTTTTTACAATCATTAATTATATTTTTTAATTTATGACTATATATTTTAGTTTTAATGAGATGAGTTAGGAATAAAAATTAATTATTTTTTAAAATTCATTAATATTTTCTTGATATAAAAATTCGAACAATATATTTTAAATTGAATATACATCAATAAAATTATATATATATATTATTATTTTTATTCCTTTAATATATTATCTTACGAAATATATTTAATTTAGCGTGATTGTTGCATAATTTTATAATTGATACAATAACATCTAATAACTTTTACTTAGAGATTGAAATTATTAAATTATCTAACAATTTTTTCTTTCATGCAGAGGCTTTTTTCTGTTTGCTTCTCCGAATACTTATCGGTTAGTATTTTTAAAAAAATTTTATGCTTATACTATAATTTTTATATAGTCATAGTGAAAATATTTTTTATATCGGTAGAGACATTTATTTAAAATATTATGATATTAATAATATAGAATTATTTATTTTATATTGAATGTTATGATTTATGATGTGAAATTATGATTTAAGATGTGAAGTTATGATTTATGAAAATGTCGTAGGACTTTATAAGTAATGTGATAGGTTGTGCTATTAAAATAATAACAAACGAGATAAAGAAGGATGTCCTAATATAGGTCTTACGACCAAGGTGAAAGCCATATTTAGAGAACTTTATCATATGAGATCTTAATGTATCATAAGAGAGGTACTAAAAAAGATCCTGGGAAATGTGAATGTAACCAATTTTGCCTTGAAAAAGTAGGATACTGTTATTACAAATTTGGACCTTTTTGCATTTAAATAGTAGATATTGTAGATGGAAGAGTAATAAACGTACCTGAAAAAAATATAGGTATCCTTGGTTTATTTAGGGAGAATTAAGATATATATGGAGGTATTGGCAATAATAATGTGTACATACTTTTGGTTGCTATTTGGTAGTAGGTGTGAACGGAGAAAAAAAGTCGTAAAAATAAGAAAGATAGTGTATTTGATTGGCTAACTAATTTAATTAGTATAATTTGTGCAAAATCACTAAGAAAAATGATAATTGAAAGAGATAAACAAAACCATAGGTAAAATTATATAGTCAAATTTTATATTAGTTTTGGAAAAGAAATAACCTTAGATTGGTCGAAAAAATAATCCTGTTATTTCGTAGAATTAACAGAATACCTTGCAAAATAGTAATACATCGCGTTCATTTTTAATTATAGTATTAAATACTAGTATTCTCATTTATGAGAACAAAATTTGTATATGAGACTACTTCTCCATGTGGGGGTGCAGCGAGTATTGTGCAGCTAAAAGTAAGAAGATGAAGAAAAGTTTAATTGCGTTTATATATTCAAATGGTACAATTGTTGAGGGATCAGAGGGGATAATGTACGATGGACCTCCCCCAAAGGCATTGAAATTAAGAGGATGCAGCAGTATGGATGTTTTGCGGGAGAGAATTCATGCCCGACTGAAGCTTCACGAAGATCAAGCTGTGGGGAAGATTGTTTACAGGTTTCCACAGCATCAAACAGAGGCTCAGTACATGGCATACAAATTGGACGACGATGAAGACTTGGCATGCGCGATAGCAAGCTACGAACAATAATTTTTATATAATTATAGTGAAAATATTTTTTATATCGGTAGAGACATTTATTTAAAATATTATGATATTAATAATATAGAATTATTTATTTTATATTGAATGTTATGATTTATGATGTGAAATTATGATTTAAGATGTGAAGTTATGATTTATGAAAATGTCGTAGGACTTTATATGTAATGTGATAGGTTGTGCTATTAAAATAATAACAAACGAGACAAAGAAGGATGTCCTAATATAGGTCTTACGACCTAGGTGAAAGCCATATTTAGAGAACTTTATCATATGAGATCTTAATGTATCATAAGAGAGGTACTAAAAAAGATCCTGGGAAATGTGAATGTAACCAATTTTGCCTTGAAAAAGTAGGATACTGTTATTACAAATTTGGACCTTTTTGCATTTAAATAGTAGATATTGTAGATGGAAGAGTAATAAACGTACCTGAAAAAAATATAGGTATCCTTGGTTTATTTAGGGAGAATTAAGATATATATGGAGGTATTGGCAATAATAATGTGTACATACTTTTGGTTGCTATTTGGTAGTAGGTGTGAACGGAGAAAAAAAGTCGTAAAAATAAGAAAGATAGTGTATTTGATTGGCTAACTAATTTAATTAGTATAATTTGTGCAAAATCACTAAGAAAAATGATAATTGAACGAGATAAACAAAACCATAGGTAAAATTATATAGTCAAATTTTATATTAGTTTTGGAAAAGAAATAACCTTAGATTGGTCGAAAAAAATAATCCTGTTATTTCGTAGAATTAACAGAATACCTTGCAAAATAGTAATACATCGCGTTCATTTTTAATTATAGTATTAAATACTAATATTCTCATTTATGAGAACAAAATTTGTATATGAGACTACTTCTCCATGTGGGGGTGCAGCGAGTATTGTGCAGCTAAAAGTAAGAAGATGAAGAAACGTTTAATTGCGTTTATATATTCAAATGGTACAATTGTTGAGGGATCAGAGGGGATAATGTACGATGGACCTCCCCCAAAGGCATTGAAATTAAGAGGATGCAGCAGTATGGATGTTTTGCGGGAGAGAATTCATGCCCGACTGAAGCTTCACGAAGATCAAGCTGTGGGGAAGATTGTTTACAGGTTTCCACAGCATCAAACAGAGGCTCAGTACATGGCATACAAATTGGACGACGATGAAGACTTGGCATGCGCGATAGCAAGCTACGAACAACATCCGACGATGACAGCCATGGAATTGTATGTGGACGTGATCACATCCGAATTGCGCGCTGCCAACCTTGGTTTTGATGAAAGAGTTCCAAGAACTGCACCACCTGTGGATCCAGCGGTTTATATTAACACTGGTTGTTCGATGGTGCGGGAAGGCCCTCCTTACACAGGTGGATTTGAGTTCCACATTTCTTATAGTCATACTCCTGCGTTGGACTCATCTGTTGCAGGTGTTTTCCCGGTAAATGCACCACAAACCTTGGTAGGTTCATCAAGTGCCTTTCCGGTCGTACAAGAAGAATCTATCGATCCCGTATTAATGGATACCCACCTAGAGTCTGGTTTTGAAAACGATGAGGTGTCCTGCAGTAGTGGTGACGATCATGACACAGATGACGAAGAACGTGCGGCTACACATGCAGACAGTGTACCAACGCGGTGTGTGAGGAGTGGTAATGCTGCACAAACATCATATGGTGTCCCCCAAGCTGCTGTCTTCTCTGACATTGATTGGGATGCGATACGGAATCCAAATGAATTTCCGAAAATAATAAAGCCAACCTATGATTACGACATGGAGGACTTGCAGGTTAGGCAAGAGTTCGATTGCAAAGATGCTTTAATTGCTGCAACCAAGCATTACCACATCAGAAGGCACCACAATTATTACGTGGAGGAGTCGGATACCAGAAGATTAAGCGTGAAGTGTGATAAATTTGGGGACCAATGCAATTTCCACCTCAGAGCGGCGAAACTGAAGAATTGTAACACTTGGACCATAACTAGATTTTCAGGGCCCCACACATGTGTTAATGCTAGTTTGACACAGGACCACAAGTCTCTGGATTCTGCGTATATCAGTTCCCTGATCCTGGAGATGATTAAAATGAAGCAAGATGTTCCAATCTCGCTTATACAAGAGAGGATGGAAGGCATGTACGGGTACAAGATTTCGTACAGGAAAGCATGGAAGGCGAAACAAAAGGCAATTGTCAAGGTGCACGGTAATTGGGATAAATCATATGAAGTGCTCCCCAAATGGTTGGACATTTTAGGCTATTTTGACCAGGCGCTGTTCAAGTTAGAGTCCCAAGAATTTGTCATAGCTGATAATCGTGTCGATCCGCAGAAACATGTTTTCAATCGAGTTTTCTGGGCTTTCAAGCCATGCATTGCCGCATTTCGTTACTGCAAGCAATTCATACAAGTTGATGGCACACATCTGTATGGCAAGTTCAGGGGCGTGCTACTGATTGCTACGACCCAGGACGGTAACAAATGCCCCATTCCTCTTGCCTTTGCCATTGTTGACAGGGAGAACTATGAAAACTGGAGTTGGCTTTTGGCATTACTGCGGGTAAATGTCACGACCAAGCAAGGAATATGCTTGATATCAGATCGGCACCGAGTTATCAAAGATGTTGTAGCCACCGAAGGCCTGGGATAGCAGCCTCCTCATGCTTATCACCGATATTGTATCAGACACATTGCCAGCAATGTTCGCAAGAAGTGCAGGGATGACAATGTGAGGAAAGCTGTCCTTAAGATTGGTATGTGTTATAGCATAATTTCTTTATTGAACCTTTCATTTATTAATTTGTGCACCTGGTAGTTCATTTTAGTTAACCTATTTGTCTCCTTCTATTCAGCGTACGAGCCCAGTTGGGGAAAGGCCATGGAGAGATTGGACAATCTTAGCAAAGTCAATGAGGAGATCCATAAGAAGTTGACCGCTATTCCGAACGAGAAGTGGATACTTGCTTATGACGAAGGCAGGAGATATGGTCATATGACGACTAACATTGTAGAGTGCATCAATGGCCTCTTCAAAGGACTAAGGAAGCTGCCAATCACAGGCCTTGTCCAACAAACATACTATAGATGCGTCAAGTACTTTGTGGAAAGGGCAAAAGAAGCGCATGCAGACCTACAACAAGGACACAGATACGCAAGCAGATTCAGATAGGAGCTTGCGACTATCTAGTCACGTGCTTCTTCTTACCACGTTCGTGCTTACAATAGAGAAGGGACTAGGTTTGAGGTGGTGGAGGGCCCTGATATGGCCAGGGGGTCATGTGGAAAGGTCGTCTAGGTGTTATTAGACAAAGGGCAATGTGAATGTGGACAATTCCAAGCATATAGGTATCCCTGCGCTCATATTATTGCTGCTTGTACCTCAATCAACATATCGTGGGAACCATATGTCGATGCTGTATACAGGCTTGACACGCTGCTCAATTGCTACAAATCTGAGTAGTGGCCTATTGGGGATTGGTCGTAATGGAATAACCTACCACCATTCCCTGTCTTAGTTCCAAATTATGGAAGATTATGTGCAAGGGGACGACCAAAGTCGACCAGAATCAGAAATGAGATGGATTGGCCTCAGGAGAGCGGTGTGAAGCAAAAATGCAATCATTGTAAGATGGAAGGACATAATCGTAGGCGTTGCCCACTGCTTCATGGGGATAAAGGCCCTTCTACACCTTAATTTTTACTATTTACTTTCACATGTATGCTTCAAAGTACGTTAACTAATATCATAAGTGTAACGGTCGCACACTGTATTTTATTTTTTACGGTTGTAAATTTGTACATCATTATGTATATAAGGGTTACCCCATTACTAGTAATGTGAAATTTTTTATTATCTGACACTTTATGATATTATTTATATATATTGCACCTTAAATTTAAGACAGTTTATGATATTATTTATGATATTAGTTATACCTTAAGGCTGTACTTAAATTGGACAACATCTTTAAGTTTGTGTGTGTTTAAATTTCATTCTAATGCAATGCTTGTCATGGCAGATGGCATCCACATCCCGACGCATTGATCCTGGACCACGCGATCCTTATCTGCTGACCGCTTAGGCCTCACACATATCCCAGTCGATTTGGGCAGGCCATGTATGGAAATAGCTATACTTTAATTAATCCGAGTATTAACTGTTTCTGAATTGTCAGACATTATAGTTAGTGTTGTTTTTTCTTTTGCAGCCTGACCGTGTGCTTAGGATTCGACGAGCTCATCACTACCATCACCAGCAGCCGCCGGAGTTGATTGTCCCCTTTCTGCGAGAGGCAGGCTTTTACGGCTTGGCGATGTGTGAGTTTGTGCCGATCGACCATCAGTTGATCAGTGCTCTTGTGGAGAGGTGGAGGCCGGAGACGCACACCTTTCACATGCCGCAGGGAGAGACGACTATTACCTTACAGGATGTTGCTTTTCAGCTCGGCCTACCCATTGACGGTCGAGTAGTGACGGGGCCCACTGTGTGGGGATGGGGAGGCTTGATAGAGGAGTACTTAGGACTCCAGTTACCGGTGGATGAGAATGTCATCCGAGGGGGGCGACTGAGGATGAGTTAGTTGGACAGACATTTCACTTATCTTCCAGATGATGCGGATGAGGTGATAGTGCAGAGATTCGCTCGAGCTTACATTTTACGACTCATTGGTGGGACGCTATTTCCAGACCATTCCGGCACATACGTCCACCTCATGCACTTACCCTTGATCGCACACTTACATGAGGCTGGGACGTACAGTTGGGGGTCTGCTTGCTTGGCCTACCTGTACAGAGAGCTCTGCAAGGCCACCGCACCATATTACAGAGAGATAGGAGGTTGTTGCCTACTACTGCAGCTCTGGGCTTGGGATAGATTTCCCACTATCGCCCCCGCGATAGCTATTTTAGACATACCAGAGGGGGATGCAGGGATTGGCCCCTTAGCGCGCAGGTTAGAAAATATTTCAACTTTCACTTATAATTAAGTTTGCTACGAAGTTGCCTAACTTTGTTATTGAACCTGGCAGGTGGCACTATCAGAAGACGTTCCAGGATAGTCCGGCACACAGCCTACCCCATTACAGATACGTGCTGGACCGTCTTCGACTTGACCAGGTACGTAGGGGGTTTTTACAATCATTAATTTCAAGGCTTTGTCCAATCCACAATTGTGTTTAAATCCTAACCTAAATTTGTAACTTCAGATCGACTGGATCCCGTACACTGAGGAGGTCACCGCATCACTGCCTCAGTACTGCTTTGACGGGAGCGACACCTGGACAGCAGTGGTGCCGCTCATTCACTTCCAGATTGTCGAGTGGCACCAGCCTGATAGGATTTTGCGGCAGTTTGGACTACGCCAGGCTATTCCAGAGCCACCGAAGCAGGTGGCGGAGGTCCACTGCCTTCACTTATCCTGTCGGCATGACGAGGAGTGGCACATCCGCCATCAGCCGTATATTGCACTCTGGGATATTCGGCGAGACTTGTGCGTTACCGCTGAGCCGACGACACGCCTAGTTCTGGGACCACGTTCCGATTACATGACATGGTACAGACGGGTTACCAGACGATGTATTACACCTGTTGGGGGAGCGCTTGACCTTGTGGTAATATTGTGTGCTAGTTTTTTGCATCTGATTTTCTTTAAATGCATTAGTATTATAACTAACTTTAATGTCAAAAATTTGCACAAGTAGATGAGGTTTCTTCACTACAGGACTTCACTACCCCTGAGGGGCAGGTTATGTTCACCTTCGATGCGCTTAGGTCAGCGACGGAGTCCATCCTTCATGCGATTCAGCAGGTTGATCATGTCATTATTGATTCACATGCGGAGCCAGCTCCCCAAGCCCATCACATCCCAGACCCTACGAAGGGTGACCATGATCAGCCTCGCTCTCACCGACGACGTCGCACTGCTCCACGGCATACGTCGCAGGCTGATGTTCCGTCCGCTTCGACAGTGCAGCAGATTCCACCTTCGACTGCCCAGGAGACCATGACGATGATGCCTGATCTTACTGCCCCATCTCATGTGCACCTTACTACACCTGATGATCCTTCATCCTCCACCATGTTCCCGGCCGCACTATTTGGGTCGTCGTCATCCCAGATGTACCAGCCCCCTCCTGGTGTTCCATCCTCATTCCAGGCATTTCCACACGTACCAGGAGTTTCATCTGCATTCTATGCCTTTCCTTCCGAATGATGCTGGTCCAGCGCAGCCATATCGTCCTGTATTTGATTGGCATACTCAGGATCAGGGATTAGCGCATGGTGGCATGATGACAGATGACTCAGAGCTTGTAGATAGAGGTAGAGGTGGAGGCAGAGCGGGAGCCAGGGGTAGAGGCAGAGTAGGAGCTGGAGGTAGAGCAGACACAGACACCGGGGATGTGACTCCCGAGCCTGCGCAGAGAGTTAGTAGATACGGCCGCCACATTACCGATCCTGGATGTGGGACTGGACATCACTTGCGTAGACATTAGCTTTCTTTTCTATGTTTTTTGTATATTTGTATATTTGTATACATTTATCTTACTACTTTATTGCAGACATCAACATTTAGGATGAGTTTACTACTTTATTGCCAGACATCAACATTTAGGATGACTTTACTACTTTATTGCCAAACATCAACATTTAGGATGCTTCTAATTACTACGACTTTTTTAATTGCTTGCACAGGAATAATTACAAATAACAATAAATCACGAAGATCATTGCAATATTTAATTTTATTTAAAAAATGATGATAAGGACATCTTCCACATATAATAACTAATATTATTAATTATCATACTTTCACAACTGTTATAAATATCTACTCGGTTAAAATATCAAAATACATTTACTTCATAAACTATTTTTCGTTTTACCGTAATTTTGAAACTATTTACCAAAATACGCAGGGCGCCAGCTGAAGGCGCCTTCTAACATGGCGCCTTTCGCTGTAGCAAATTTCACTGGGGAGCGCCATTTCACCTGGCGCCTACCCAGCAAACTTAGGTTTAGAACTTATGGGGCTGGGAGGCGCCAAGTGAAATGGCGCCTCCACAGTCCCATTTTATAAATTAATTAAGTTTAATAAATTATATATTTATTTATATAATTTTAATTTTATTATAATTATATCTTAATTTTTACGACTAATATAGATAAATAATATCATAAAATATAATTAATTAAATTTTAAAAATTATAATTTCATTATAAATAATATAAAATTAAAATTATATAAATAAATATATAAATTTATAAAACTTAAATAATTTATAAAATGGGGCTGTGGAGGCGCCATGTCACTTGGCGCCTCCCAGCCCCATAAGTTATAAACTTAAGTTTGTTGGGTAGGCGCCAGGTGAAATAGCGCCTCCCAGCCCGCGCAGTGAAATTCGCTGTAGCGAATGCGCCATATTGAAAGGCGCCTTCAACGGCGCCCTGCGTAATTTGGTAAATAGTTTCGAAACTGCGGTGAAGCGCAAAATAATTTATGAAATAAACGTATTAGCCTATTTTAACCTATCTATTCTTTTTTTATTTATCGTGTGAAAGTAAATAAATAATATTAATTATCATACTTTCACAAAAATTCATGTCTCTAGGGTGCACAGTCAACACAGTCACCGCTAATTAATTTAGAAATGAGGAGCGGGTGCCATGGCCAAAAGTGCCATATCGCCTGTCGTTCCTTCCCTTCAGCGCGAACGATGCCATTTCGTCTAGCGTACCTCTACACGTCATTTGGCGTCTCTCCATCGCTGTTCGTATCTTCTGTGCTTATTTCGATAAAATGTTTCGAGCGAACGATGAAACGAATAATAATTTCTTAAAAAATAATTAATCGGTACTTTTCACTCTCATTGCCAAAATATTTTATCATTCTGATGAAATAAAAAATAACTAATTCATGTTATAATTCCGATTTCATTACAAAATGAAAAGATTATTGAAACGAAATAATCAGATTTTTTTAAATTTTTAGCTATCTTCAACCTCGCCAGTTTGCATTCATTCTGTCACAAAATAAAAAAATTTATTCAAATAAATACAAAGTGACAAGCATATTATTGGAATAAATATAAAATAAGAAAAATATATTTATTACATTATATTTCTTTTCATTTTTAGCTATCTTCAACTTTGTATATAAAGAATATTTTAGTATACTCAATAAATTTACTTATGTGTAATAACATATTAAATAATTACTTGTAATAATATAATTCCAAGCGTTAGAAGTTTATAATTTCAAAAATTGATAAAAATTAACTGTCATTACATAAAATTTTGAGAGACATTAATGTAAATTATGTAATTATTCTTTATTGATCCTATATTTTTTAAATAATATTTAATTATTTACTAAATATTTATTATTTTTATTCATTATATTATTATCATTAACTACTTTCTTATTTAATTCCTATAATAAATTTATGTATTAGATATCAAAGTGGAGTTAACATATTTTTATATGACATCAAATATAATTATAAAATAAGTAATTTATTTTCAAGTTACAATCATATATTATTTTTTTATAATTTTTATTTTCAAATGATATCAACATTAATTAATTTCAAAAGGAAAAAAATGAAAAAATTTGACCGAGGGCGCCACCTTGAATGGCGCCCTCGGAGCCCCCAAAGGCGCCATCCTAGATGGCGCCTCCGCCCATGAGGCGCCACACCAAATGGCGCCTCCCGCCACCGTGCGTATTTCGGTAATATGTTTCGAAAAAACAGTAAAACGGTAATAAGTTTCGTAAAAAGCATTAATTTGGTATTTTAGCCACGAATGGTCCATTATTGAAGAAGATTGTGTTGGCATTATGTATAGAATGATGTTTGGCCGCGTAGAAAGGCAAAAACTGCTTACCATTTAATCAAATTGCATCTATATATTCTATATATTTCATAGAAACTCGGTGTCAAGAAAAACCATGCGTGACAATGGTAAGCATTGGACCATCACGGCGTCTCCACCGAAGAAAGGCAAACAAGAAATCAACGGTCAAAATCTTTCCTGCATATTTGATCCTTTGATCAAAGCAGTGCTGCCTTTCAATTAGCCTCAATAACTAGACCTGACAATCTTGATCCAAATCCATTTATCCATCTATATCTATTCTTATTTTGATCCATTCATATCCATCCATTTTAACTTTAAGGTAAATATGAGTTAGGTCATTATTGACCCATTGAAATAAGAGTCATATTGGATCAACCTATGAATAACTATTTATCCATTTATATTCATAGGAGATAGATTTGTGCACTATGTAAATAATATTATAAAATAAAAAAAATATTATAAAAAAAAAAAAAAAAAAAAAAAAAAACAGAATAAAATATTTTAAAAATTTTAATATAAATTAAATATCTTTAAAATTAATTTTTGAAATTAAATATTATAATATTATTATATATGTGACAATATCAATTTTTTATAAAAAAGTAAAATCAAGTCCAATCTTTTGTACTAAAATCTATATAATTTATTATTTTTACTTTTAAAACTTAAAAATAATCACAAAATTACCTTTTTCAATTTTCAAATAAAAAATCTTATAATGTTACGTGTCACATGTAATGTACTATATAACTATATGTTATATTTTTTACTATACTTTATAAATATCAACACACCAATAAGGTCAATTTTTATTTTTAGGTGATACTTTACAAATTAAAATTTGATTGTTGATATATATGTTTTTAAAATTACAATTTATTATTGTAAAAGAATACATATAATTTAGAATTTTTTTTTAATTTTATTGTAATGTCTATTTTAAATTAAATAAATTTTATTTAATGTATATTAAAATTAAATTATTTAATCAACTACATTTAATATTAAAATAATTTTTAAAAATTAATATTAAGAAATGAGATAAAAAAATTATAATTTTAAAAAGTAAATAAAAATAAACAATAAAAAATTTGATAGCATAAGTTTGTTTTAAAATAATACTAATAAATATAAAATAGTGATGAAAAATAATATCAATAAAAATAATAAAATATAAAATAATAATAATTTGATAAATAAATGGATGGATCAGGTTAACCATATATCTAAGAATCATGGGTTATTCATGACCTATTTAAAATTTTATATTAGGTCATAAATGGATAAATGGATCAATAATGACCCATTCACTTTTGACTCAATCCATATCCATCTTAACCCATCCATTTGCCACCTCTATCAATAACAAAGTTTGACTTTGACATTGCTACTGTATTAAAGACATCTAACACTTTCCTTTGTGTACGTTACACAGAATACTAATGCATGAATTAAATTAAATAAATTATTATTTATAAGAAATAAAATTTGTGCAAATGAATTAAATGAACAATTAAAATGAGATTTTAGTCTATTTAATATATGTCACATTTTTAAATATAATTTACTTAAATATTTTTTAATATAGTGATTTAATTATTATTATTAAATTATATATAATTCTACACATTTATTATTTTTCAAATTTTTTAATGAAAATGTTCTTAATATTACAATGATGAATACAAAATTATTATTGCATAATAATTTAATATTATTAATATTATTATAACACATGTAAATATAAATATATAATAATATAACTAGTTCTACCTATGGTTTAACCGATGTGAAGATTGTACATTTACTTCATTAGGTTCATCAAATGAATCCTTATATGCATTATATTTATCCCTTCAAATTTTATTTAATCTTTCCAAATTTTAAAAAGAAAACTCTATCAATTTGTAATTATATATATATGTCATAGGTAAAATTTTCCTTTTTATTATATATCATGATATAAGTAATAGTTTATCATAGATAAAATTTCCTTACTTATATTGTAATATAAATGACACTTTGCTATGAGTTAAGTTTTTCTATAACATATATTTTATAAATTTTTAAATATTTATTTGAATTTTTTTATTCTTATGGCAAGAGATAAAATTGTTAAATTTTTTAAATTTTTGTAGCATAGCATAACTATTAATTTATTGTAATGGAATGTGAGTGATAAAAAGCATGCAAGTGAAATATAAATACTCTAAGAATGAATATTAGTGTGCATTTCACTCACTTTGTAAATAGAAATTGCAGACTTCTACTTTTATACTCTATAGTGTACATATATGTATATATGAACATGACAAAATAAAAAATAAAAAACATGTCACCTATCAAATAAAATAGAAAAAGGGAGAAATGATAATTGAAATTTAAAGGAATAAAATTGAAAAATAATATATGAAATTAATTAGTTTAATTAAATAAAAATTAACTTATTTGAGATATTTTTATAATAATAAAAAATATTATATGTTATATTATTTAATAATTATTTGAATTATAATCAATAAAAATTGTATAGAAAAATGTAATAAAATAAATGAAAGAAACAAATAATGCGTGATTTGTCATTATAAAATAATGTAGAATAACACATTTGGACATCTCACGTGTGATCACTAAGGGGAGACCCACATGATATTACTATTGAGTCATCACACATTTTTTGTCATTAATGGTGATAGCCTACGAGGATCTGTTTCATATTTAATAGACAAAGTCATTTAGATTAAAAGTAAAAATATCAAAAGTTATAATCAACAACTACAATTTCCAATAAGGCAATGGAATATTCTATCACTATCTAATGCTTTTCATTAAAAGTACAAACGAGTTGAGCTATTTATGAATAGTTCAAAATCAATTCATAAAAAATTTAATTCAAGTTTAAATTTTAATGGTTGAGCATAAACAAATATAGCTTAAGTTTTTTATTACTCAATTCAAGCTGTTCATAAACCTAAATGAGCTTAATATAAAATAAATTTTTTATTTTTTATATTATATATAATATAAATATATTGAACTGTTATAGGCTTATTTGAACTTCAGTTAGGCTCATTTAAGATCAAATATAACCTAAACTCAAGTTTGAATTTAAATACTTAGACACGATTAGAAATTTGAAGTAGAGAATATGAGGCTCATTTAAGCTTGAATAAGTTTGATTAAAGCTCGTGTTTGAATTGAGCTTGAGCTTGGCTTTTTAAGTTCGATGAGCTTAAACTTGAACTCAAGCTTATTTAAAATTGTCGAGTTCAAGCTCGAACATATAAATATTTAGTTTGACTCGACTCGACTCATTTGCATTCCTACTTCTCACACACAACACATTTGGATATTTCACAAGTCACACATCAGCCAGGATACCAAATCTCATGTTTTTACTTATGACACCATAGAAATCAGGTAGGATTTTCATATCCTATTAGCATATTTGGGCTCATTAACCTAGATAAAACCTTTGAATAATATTGGTAGTTGACAGTGAAGTCCAAGGTAGCTAGTTTTTGTATTGCACTTTAGTTCCTTCTTCTTTTTCTTTTTTAAAATTACAACCTAATTCTTAAAAATTCAAATTTATTTTACAAGCAATTTGTCACTTGTGATTTTACTTATAAATTTTACTTATAAAATAAATTTTCACCAATATCTTAATATAAGATATGGTAAGTTTCAAAATTAAATTTTACTTACAATTATATTGAAAATATTATCTTAAATTATTTATAATTAAATGTAGTTATTTTTATATTATATTAAGTATAATTTGAAAATATAATATTTATATTTTATAATGATATTTATCAAATATGCACAAATTTTTTAATTAACAATTGCATAATATTTAATTTAAATATTATCTATGCAAGTAATATTTTAAAATAAAATAAATAAATAATAATATTAGTATGTTAAATCTAATGTAAAAATAAATAAAAATGTTATGTTTTCTTTTTGCACGGTTGTCTAACTAGTTTGATTAAATATTTATTTGAATTTATTTTTTCTTTGAATTTTGCAGCAACAAAGCCTCACTAGTTCAGTAATAAAGGTCATCCCTATCCAAATTAATCACATTTATTGATGATTTATTTTTTAACATTTTTTCATAATTTATTTTTATATATTATTTTTTAATTAATTATGTATGAGGTGTGTCATTTTAATGATTAACAATAGGTATTTTATTAATTACTAAAAAATAATAAGTAATTCATACATACTAATTATAATTTAATGTTACATTGGTTTAAAAAAATTATCTAATTTTATGTTTTTAATGAATTTTTCAACAACAAATGAGAATTTTTTAAAGAAATTTTATTTTTCATCATTGGCCTAATAGCAAAACTTTTTGGATGATGGATCTTTTTTTCCCAAAAGAACTAGCTTACTTTTAGGCCCATGCATGAAAAAATGGATCAACTTATAATTAATAGCATCTTACGTATTAATATGCAAATTTAACCAACTAAAAAGTGTTTCATATGAAGTAGCAGTCATCGGTGCTCTAATATTGTTGGAGTATTTTGTCTCCTTCCTAACCTTATTGCTTATATGGTAATGAAGCTGCCACATTTTTAAGATTTATTAATCCTAGTTTTATCTAAGGTGCGGAAGTCCTGCCCGATAGAAAGCACCTAATTTAAACTTTATTACATTTATCAAAACATCACAAATAATAATCATCAATGGTTGATTTTAGGAATGTGTTTTGTTGGAATTGGGAACAAAGTTAACCATTTATAATATGCTTCAACCAAAATCTTTGACTTCTCCTTTGATTTTCCACCATTTTGAGTTCACTTTCCTTAAAACCTCACATTCTATTGATATTTTTAGGTAATTTTCACTTAAACATTTTATCAAACAGATACAATACATGGGTATTCACTCTTACAATACTCATAGCTGATATGCAATTTGAGCCTTACATAAGAATGTGTACTTTGTTGATTCCAATCACTTGAGGTAAAAAGAATTTGAGATGCTGTCCTTCACCCTTAGACAAAGTAAGAAAGTCTGCAACTATTGTTTAAGAAAAATCCATTTCCAAAAAGAAGGAAATTAATGGGAATTAGAGCTAAAGATGGATGAAAGAGGCATGACATGGGTAGGTGGTGGTGGGGGGTTCCCCTCGACACATTGCTAACCATACCAGAGATCATCAGTAAATAGGAAGCATTGGTGGCTGTGGCCATTCACAATAGCAAAGTTGCTTTCCAAGCCCCTTTTTCTAAGTGGATTGTTACAAATTTTGAGGTAAACAAATTAATTTCTAATTTCCCCAATGCTATAGAAAATGTTATGGTTGTTTTGATCCAGCTCATTTGCCACATTCAACCTGTTAATGTTAGAAAATGTTAGATTATTTGTTTGTAGGGAACATATAGTCTATTGATATGTAATCTTGCAAATTCAAATGTAGAATAGGAATATGTAGCTTTCTCTCTCACTCTTGTAGGTCTAAAAATTTAAAATTTTGAAATACTAGATCTAGTTTTCCTGTTGTTATTGTTGATCAATACAGGTTTTGAGTTATCATGAATCTTCCATCTATGTCTTAGAACCTTTAAGATATGCCACCGTCTATGGATGGTCAAATGCTACAATTGTTATAGAAGTAGTTGGTAAGGCAATAAATATTAACTAGTGATCACCTATATGAAAAACATAGGAAATTTATTTTATTTGTTTTCTAATAAGCATGAGAAAATATATACCCAGTTCACATGTTCTAATGGTATCATGTGGTTTAAAGGTGATACCAATATGATAACTATCCAGTTAGCTTTAAGTAATGATTTTTCTTAGGTTATTAGACTTTTAGTGGGTAAAAGGAATAAACCAAGATTTTCACCATCAGAGTTTCTCAATTTGGTTAGCTACACTAGTAGGCATTAATACACATGTTAATAGTTTAAATGAATACTTAATTTTTATAACATTAGTATTTTTTTTCTTTTGTATTTTCTAACTCTATTAGTCTATAGTCCTATTTTCTAAACAAAATGTTCTCACTTGTATGGTTTTAAAGTTTTCCATGTGTGGCTAAATAACAACAAAGGTATAATTAGCAACAATCAGCATCTAATTTTATCTTATATAATCTATAGATTTGCGTTATGCATAATGCTTAAATAAAATTGTTAAAGAAATTTTTTTAATAGGAAATAAAATTTTTATATATTAAACTGAAAGTTACCTCAAAATAGTTTCTGGTGAAATTTACTTATTATGTTTTCCACTTTTTATCTAGATAGCAATTTTTCCATATATGTGTAGTAGGCGTTTATTTAGCAATTAGAAAATTGTTAAAATTTAATACTAGAACTATCAAATTTAGGTATGTTGCTAGTATTTTATTTGATCATATGCTTGTCATGAAGGTAAGTATACGGGTGCTCTTGATTACTAGGATGGAAATTGATGTCCCTTATTTTTGCCTATGGCAAGTTGGGAGAATAAAAACATTGCGAATGGGTTCATGTGATTGAAGTAGCAAAGCATGTTTGTATTGCTAATTGTTGTGAATGTGGTTTCTTTTTAGGAGTGAATCAATAACCGCTTATTATTAGTAAAAACATAAGTTGTAGGTGAGTTTCTTCTCCTGCTGTTGTCACAATTTTTTCACACATTAACTTTTAGCTTGCTTTTATCTTCTTCTTCTTCTTCTTTCTTCTTCTTCTTCTCTCTCTCTCTTTTAAAAATACCTTGATTTCATCAGATTATCTTAGAATTATATGAATTAAGAATTTTGACTAACTATATGGAAACATGTTTTCTTATTTACATAAGAGGAAAGAGATAACTGGGAAGGTCATAAGATCATAATGAAAACATTTGACCCACATCCATACAAAATAGATTTAATCAAGATGTTAATGGATTAGGTAAAAGAAATCAAATATTTGGTGCCATACAATCTTAATTTATGGATGACAAGTATTATGACTTTAGATAGGTGGTCACACTTATTAATAGTTAGTTTAAGTAGTTTAGGTACTATTAGTAACTAGGGGTTAGTCATTACTCCATATCTTATATATGTGCCAATCACTACATTCAAATGTATATAAGCCCCTTTTTGTCAAGTTGCCATCAATTTAGAGGTAATTATAAAAAAAATAATAGAAAAGACATGGTTATGTTTTTTGTTTTAAGGGGATGGATGTTAATTTTATTTGTGGTTCCTAAGTATACACCATCCAAATGTTCATGTTGTGTCAAATTAACAATAATTATTAAATTGAAAAAACTCACTCACATATTGTATGTTAGCGGGTAAAATGTAATAATTTATGCAAGAAAGAGAAGATAGAAAGGCAAAACTCCATGATTAAACTTGAAGTTGTGTAGGATATGTTTAATATACAAGGCTTTGCAAGTGCAAGCTATTTGAGTTTACATAAAAAGCTTTGTTTTACTAGCCATTTTATTGGTTCCCTATGACAATTGGTCCTTTTTCTTCTAGGCACTATATATTTTCATTTTTTTCCCTTTTTTTGCCTATATATATGCTATTATTATTACCTTCAAATTATGATTCATTCTTTTCAATCTTCTCAGGTGACACCTTCTAATACATTTTACTCTTAACTGGAGTATCACATGACTAATAGAATATTGCTTATAGTAAATTAATAGGATGAACCTTTGGCTTTGGGTGTTGTTGACCCTCATGATTCATTATATTTTTGTCATTTTGCTATTAGGTTCATGCTTTAATCATTGCCTTGGTAAATGTTAGATTAAAATTCTAGATCTGACAAAATGTAAGGGTATAATGATATGTGGGCCACTTGAAGGAGGAAAAAGTGTGAAGGATTAAATGGCAAAATATCTCACATAAATCATTCACAAAGCTGGTCTTCATATACTACTTAGAAATGAACTACAGGATGGCAGTTTTATGCAAACTTATTTTAGTTAAACACACTATATCCCTACTAATTATAGTCTTAATAACTATTTGAATAAAGTCACAACTTAGTTGATAAAAAAAATTGATTTATGGTTGAAAAGTAATATTATTCTTTGTCTTAGTGATGGTTTAACTTTTTTGGGGGCATGAACAAAAAATTATTTATTGTCTAATATGGAATATCTAACTATAGAAAGTTAATCTTTCTCTTAAAAATGTATGCATATAACCATACATAGGTAAATGTTTAGGCTCTACCTGTAATATGATTAAAAAATAGCAACCTTTCATAACTCCCTAAAACTTTTAGGCATCATCAGTTGAATTAGATATTAACTCAATAACCAATTATTGTTGTCCCTTGATGACAAATAATAACAAGAAATCAACAATTTCTCATTTCCATAGATTTACAACATCAGTTTATGCTCATTTTTTGGTTTTATTTGAAATGTCTAAATAAATTTTTGTATTGTGGAAGTAACTTGAGAGTTATTTCTTCTTCAAGATGGTAGAGTTAAGCTTAGGTAGGCCAAAATAAGATTCCAAACAAATGAAACCAATTACCATAAAAGTGTTCTTACTTTAGAAGATTGTTTGTTAGGAATCTGTCTATCAACTCATAAAAAGTACATATCCTTCTCATATGGTCCTTTTAAATACTATTATGAGAAAGGATATTGTGACTGGAACTACCTATAAAGGAACATAATGGATGGTTTTTGCTAATATGTTTCCTATACTTTGTAATTGTTTTTATTTTAAAGAATAAAGGAGGACTAGGCAATGGTGTTGTCAATCATAGAAAAGCTTATAGAATGGATCTTTCTACTATTGATTGTACGCCTCTTATTATAGGATCAATTTCTTAGAAATTTATTGAATCATTAATTGATTTTTTTACATCCATTTCCTTGTCCAAGTAAGCTTATAGTTTAGCTTTTTTATATATTAAGTTAGAAGATTGATATTCTGAGTTACATTTATTGCATGATTGATAATTGGAGTAAGACAAGGATAAAAAATTTAGGATATTTATGGTAGTGACATCCTTTTGGTGATTAACCCCTAAACCTTATATTAAATCCCTAAAGTGTAAAAGAAATTCTTTCTACAAGTGATAGGATCCATAATTCAAGCCCAAAAAGGGCTAAGCATCAAAATCAGAGCACTACTCGCATAAAGAAAGACAAAAAGAGAAGTTGTTGCAAAAGTTAGTGCATGAAGAGCATAGTTACTTAAAAGACATGCTTATATGGATTACTATTTTTCTAAAAATGCATCTATATCTTTCTATTTGTTAGTGACTAGTAATAGCAATTCTTAATGCTATACATAATCACATTTGTATTTTCCCTTATTTCTGCTTTGTTGGAAGCTTCAAGACTAAGTAAAAAATGCATCCCTTATGAAGTTAAAGCTTATTTTTTGACCTATTTCATAAATGTTAATGAAAAAACCATGAGCAAGAATTTTTTTTTTTTTGGTCTTCAATCTTCTTCCTTCTCCATTAAAAATCAAATCAAGTAATCATTTAGCTAGATTGGATACTTGAGAAACAATTTACATAATGAGTTAGCCCTTTTTCGTCATTTTAGGAAAAAAAAGGCACTTTAAGCTAAAAAAGAAGAAAAAGTTAACAAATAAAATCGTAAATCACCTAAGAAAATTGATAAGGATTTATAATTCCAATATAATGCCATTACTTTTAACTAAAGGGTTCAAAGCATCTTATTAGTTCTTCACATGTATGCTTTTGCATTTTAAATTTTTTATCTAACCAAATTACAAAGCATAAAACCTAGCATGTTTTAAGAGTAATAGTGGCATCAACTATTTGATACAAACTTTTGATTTGATAACATTCCAATGTATGACATGATATTATTGATAAGATTACCATGAGTACAACTTTATCAAGATATGCACCTAAACTTGTCATATAAATCAAGCAACTTCAAACTGGTTATTGAATATTTGAATGATTTGCTAAGGAAGCAATAACTTATTGACTGAAATTTCCTTCCGCATTCAAATTCCCAATTCAAAGTTGTAGCCTCTTTGAATTGGAGGGGGAAGGAAGAGGGGGAAAAAAGGCAAACATCATTTACCAGAAAAGTGAGTAGAAATAAATATTATAGGCCAAAGATATCAAGCAAAAGCATATATGGATTAGTTTCCCTATAATTGGTAACAAATCTTCACATCACCATCACCTTATGGATGACAGAACTTCCTTTTCATGCCACTTTCATTTTTTTACCTTAGCTCATGATTTCAATTAAGGATAGATTAAGATCCTTGAATGCATCCTAAACATACTAGTTTAAATTTTATGTTAACACCATAAGTGGGCATTTTCATCCCAAAAACTAAACAAATTACATTGGTAAAGATTAAAAATACTACATAAAATTTGAGCCAATAAGCAAACAACCATCCATTAAAATTGTGCATTTTCATCAATAAGAGGTAAATTGATAAGAAAAGAGAAAAATGAGCAATGTTTTGGAGGCAACAAAACCTCATTCTAATGCATTGCTTAAAATATTCAAGATATACACCTTTTTAACTAAAAAAAGGTGAAGTAGACTATATTTAAGTATAAACTTCTAATTACTTGAAGACCTATCATCATCATCTTCATGCTTGTAACAACTATCTTTGTGAACCTTTGGCAAACTTAAATAACAACTTCTCTTGATTGCTCATTTCCATTCTAGCCATCATTAAGTACAAAATATGATTAGCAAAGTACTAATGCAACACCAAATAGTTTAGAACATGAAAATAATTTTGAATAGGAAAATTTAGGAAGAAATTAAAATTCTCAGATAAAAATAGATCAATAAGATTCCACAAAGAAATTCAAAAGGAAATACTTGGCAAAATAAAAAAATTTCAATTAGACAGATCTAAATTCAATTAAACACTAAAAAAAAGGATAAATAACGGTGATTCTGTCTTTACATTCATGGTAATTTGGCAATGGTGGTAGTTTACATGAACCATTAAAAAAAATAAATTATCATTTTATGGTGGTTAAAACTACTGATATATTTTTAAAAAAAATTAGCTTGTACCATTATGGTGACTGTGACCTTTCTTTAAATTCAAAGTATTGGGGTGGTTCAAAACTACCTCCATGTTTTCCTTGAATTATTTTTCTTTTTTTCTTTTAAGATTAAAAGCATTGTATATTGTCACTAACTAATACACAATGTTATATTTAAAATGTTATATGCTTAATCAAGAGCTTTTAATTCAAGTGGTATTTGATGTCTTTTAAAAGATTTATGTCTTCCTTTATATCCAAGGTTCCTCTTATCTTTATATGTATATATTTATCCATTTAACCACTCTTACCATCACTAAAATGATATATAATTATTCAAGAACTTAATTTAATTCTCTAAATTAAAATAAATAAGCATAACAAAGCAACTTATATTTCCTTTACAACTAATGATAAGATAATGAGCCTATAAAAAACTAAAAATAGTGTAAAGCATTAAACTAGCATTAACCTCTAGCTGCTTGTCCATGTTGCTAAAATAAGAAGTTAGAAAAATATTTAATATATTTATATATTTGTTTACTATTTAACGTGAGTATGTGAGATGAGATTGATGCATCAAAGCATTTTTCATTATAATTCTTACCGTTCATATAAGTAATAAAATAATAAACTCCTAAACTTTCCATGACCATAATAGTACCTCATCCATTATAGATGAAAGCATACAAAAGGCAAATCAAAAGTGTTAAGTTAATACCATTGATATTAAGCAAGAAGATAATGACTATAAAGACCTACGAAAACTAAGTGCAATAATGAAAATGTAAAAGTGAGCACAAAAAATTTAAAGTAAGCTTATGCAATAAGAGGAAACAACAAGAAAGTTATGGTAATCTTAATGTATAATTGAATGTCTATGAAAAGAACAAAAGCTTTATTAGACATATAAAGCCATCATATAGGATAACTCATATCTTACACCAACAAATTGCTTAAAATCATTTTCAAGGGAAGATATCATATATTTGTGAAAATCAAACTTTGGATTTCTCCTAAAATACATTTACAATACAAAAACAAACAAAAGAATCTTTTGATACATCTAGCAAATAATAAGAAAGATGTATAGCAACAGTGGTCAAATTAACTAACACCTCTAGTTAGTTGCATATCGCTATGTTTGACAACTATATACTACTAAAATTCCTAAGTCTTAATAATTATTATTGTAGAATTATGACACTAATAAAAGTATCATAGTCCATATTAAATGGTATACCATATGTTAATGGTAAGTTTTGGAATATGTCATATGCAAGTTTTCAACATTAGTAGTTATGGGGGAAAAGTTGTTAGTGTAATCTGAATCAATAAGATGATAAGTCATATAATTACAATCTCATTCCACAAAACTCAAAGCTTAACGTTATAAGTGAAAGCATTCAATCTTCTGCTAAACTAAAATTAAGCTACAATGTCAAAACATGCTATATAAGCAATAGTTAACATGGTGAATGTCATATATTCTCCAAGCTACTTCTTGCCTATTCCTCACTTATAACTAAGTAATTAATACTCATAGCCCAACCATTATAAAAATTTATTTCATTCATAACTATACCACTAATACTTTGTCAAGATTCAAGCTTAGGCAATTTTTCTTTCTTTTTCCTTAAAAAATATATATATTGTTGTGGTATTGAAAGCTTTTGAATTTAGGTAGAGCTATGATAATTTATTGAATTGATTGTTTATTGCATAGTGTAAGTAAATGTGTGTAATGTTACTATATTTTGAGCCTTGTGTGTAGATTGTGGCAAAGCTAGGGGAAAATGAAAAAAATTGAATAAAGGATAGAATATGATGAAAACAAAGAAGGATGAAAGGTGTTGATTATTTCAATGTAAAGCAAATCTAGTTATGTTGTTGTCTTTCTTTACATCTAAGGCAAAGCAAAACTAAGGAAAAAAGGGAAGGATCCTTCAATTTTCATGATTAATGTGCTACATATGATCTCAACCAAAAATCAATTAATGTATTGTTAGTAATAACAAGTTTTAAATTAAGAGACATCCACAAAACCTAAAGTTAACCACACATCTAAATGAATAGATTCTTATTTGCTATAGAAAATCGATTATGGAATGAAAATTATAAAATAGCAACAAAATATCATCAAACTGCAAATATATATATATATATATATATGATGTTTTAATGTGCTGAAAAACTTTAAAATAAAAGAGAAAGCAAAATCAATATAGAGAGAAAGAGAATTAAAACTATATATGTCCTTAAGAAATAATAAATTTTCCTAATCTTCTATGCAAAAACTAAGTGATTTTCTTGTTAATTACATGAATATCGCTTCTTTATGAATTCTCCATAGTTACCTAAGAAAAATGATATGATACAAGTGTATATCTTGATTTAGCTAATTGTGTTGGGTAAATTTCTTAATCCATTTAATTACTAAGAATTATAATAGAAAGAAGCATAAACTTGAAATTGCAAACAGTATAAAAGAAAGACATAATTACCAAAATTAGACATTATTTTATTGTAAAGAAAATGATCAACTAGATCTTTAAGCTTAGTAAAAAATGTACACTAATGATAAGTTTAAAAAATTGATATTTAATTAAAACTAGGGTCTAGTAATGAAAGCCTGCAATTAAATAGATTGGCATTTTATCAAACACATACTATGCACATTATCAATGTTGGATTTAGCATTTTATTAAGCTCCTGCTATACATATAAATAAAAACTTGCTGCCATAGGAAAATAATATTTAATATTAACATATTGTTATCCACCAAAATGCACAAAACCCCTAAAAAATGAAGATAATGAATTTCAATGTGTCATAAGAATACAAATAAAAAGGAAAAATTCATATATCACATTCCCACAAATTTCTAAAACAAGCAAGAAATGAGTTCTAAAGGGTAGTAACTAACCTTGATTTTTCATCTGGCTTTACTGTGTTGGCATTTCACTGCCACTTCACACCTAGAGCTCTTTCAAATAGATAAAATCCTTCTCTTCTGAAAAACAAAGATAAATAGAATTTTCACTCTCTTGGGTTACTAAGATCAATAGGTTGCAGTTTAGTATAAATTAAGCATTTAGGTGTAATCTTCTATGTCCAATGGTCTAGATTTGTTTTTGTTATGGTATTTATGTTATTACACTGAGTATGATAGAACCATCCTTATTTATTTTATTAGCAAATATCATTTATCTTACAAAACAATAATTCTCATTAAGTACTTAATAAAGTAGAGCTAAAAAATAAGAGAAAAAAAGGAAATGATATGAAAATTAGCAATGCTAGGCTATTATTGAGAGTAAATTTTAATTAAGGAATGGAATGCAGAGGAGACCGCATCCATATCAAGCCATGTTTATATTGATATTCTAACTCACGCTTACTACGGTGCTTAACAAATGCAATATGATGGTGTTAGGGTTTGATGCAATGATAACAGACCACATTTGAGTGCATTTTATTAGTGGATTTCTCTTTGGGCCTACAATATCCTTCATATTTATTATTTAGAATAAAGAATAAAAAAAAATAAGAGACCCAAATTTGAGCACATGAATGAAGTCTAATGTTGGCATGACAAGTCAATAAAATTGGCTTGGTTGATTAAAAAGCTAAAAATGTATGGAGCCACCTCCGGTTTTATGATTTTTTGTGAGAAATTGAAAGCATTAAAAGTGGCTTATAAAGCATTAAGTTTTCATGGTTATATATGTTGGTGGCTTTGTGAATCAGTGAGAGGTGGAAAGCCATTTTTTTTTCTAAAAGGTGAGACAGTTTTGACGAAGAAGAATGAAGATGTAGAATTTTGCCAAATTATGCTTCAAGATTAATTATCATATTTACTTAGATTTACATCAAATTTGAACATTTTATTCTTGATAATTTAGGTAGTGTAGTGGATTTTTTTTGTTAGGTTTTCATCTCCTTTACTAGCTAGTTCTATATATTAATTAGTGATAATTATTATATTAATTTCATTGAAAATTCTACTTATTTTGGTGAAATGTTTATATATTGGCTATCCTTTAGAATCATTAGGAAGACATTGCATTCATTATTTTATTAATAGAAATTTTTACTAGATTAGGTCCCTTGATTTTTATTATATTAATTTTGTTGAAAATTCTACTTGTTTTGGTGAAGTGTTTATATATTGGCTATCCTTTAGAATCATTAGGAAGATATTGTATTTACTATTTTATTAATAGAAATTTGTACAAAATTAAGTTCCTTAATCTTTACTCTCTAAAAATTTCTAGTCTTATAATTTATTTTTCTAGCATTACTTTCTAGTGAGTATAATTGTACATGTGAAAAAAATCAATCCAAGTAATTTATTTAATTTTTACTACATATTACTCTGATCCTTTTTTACCCAACAAGTGGTATCAAAGCTCAAGCTGTAATATTTTTTTTTTTGTGAATATAAAGGCTAATACAAGTATAATAGTGTTCTTGAATAGTGAGAATTATGCACTTTGGAAGAAAAAATGGAAAATTTACTTTATGTAAAAAATTATCATCTTCCTATATTTGCTACTAAAAAATTGTCAAAGTAAATTAAATTTAGAATGAGATTTGTTACATAGGCATGTTTGTAGATCAAGCAATGGGTGGAAGAAAAGGTGTGGAATTGTATTAAATAGGAGACACATGCTCATATATTATGGATTAAACTTGAAAAGTTATATGCTTGAAAGATTAGAAATAATAAAATGTTCTTAATAAAGTAAATGATGAGTATAAAATATTAAAATGACACTTTGATGATAGATTACTTGAATAAGTATCAAGTGATTATTAGCTAGCTTTTTGTTATAGATATCAAATTTAAAAGTTCAAAGCTTTATGATTTTTTATTCTTTACTAAATTTATGAAAGATATTTAAAATATTTATATTTAACTCTACCCCAAATGGAATGATAACTATGGAAATTGCTATAATAGCATGTTGAATGAAGAGTTGAGAAGGAAATCACAAAGTTCTTTTTTATAGTTAGATGCTATAGTTGTTAAGTTTTAAGGAAGAAGTAAAATTTGGGATACAAAGAATACAAATTAGAGCATAAACAAATTCAAGAAAAGATTTGAAAATGTTCAATGTCATTTATGGTAAAAAAAAGTATATCAAGATATGTTGCTAGAAGTTAAAAAAGGAAAATAAAATTAAAAGTCATATAAGGGAAGGCAAAGAAGATGGACATGGAAAAAACAAGGTTAATGCAATTACTAATCACTTTCTTTTATTTCATGAAGATAATGTCATTAGCCTTGTAAATAATGAAACTAGATAGCCAATTCATAGTAGTGCTTCCATCCATATTACATGTAAAAATGGAACTTTTTTTTATTTTACACTCTTAATAATTTTAGAGATGTAAAACTAGCTTACAAAGGTGCAGTAAGGTGTGTTGGTATTAAAGATGCATTCTAAAAATATCCAATAGGACCAAATTAACCCTCAAGTATGTAAAACATATTCCAAACATTCAATTAGACATACCCTCTGTAGGCAAACATTATGATAAAAGATATGACAATTTCTTTTCACGAGACTAGTGGAAACTCACTAAGGATTCTATGATTATGACTAGAAGTTCGAAGTATTCTATACTTTTCTTGACTCAGGAAAAAAATATTAAAGACATTGTTAATTTTATAAAGCCAATGGGTAAGATTGAGTTATGGCATAAGAGATTATGCTATATAAGTATAAAAGGGGTTATTATTTTGAATAAAAAAATGCATTATGTGAAGTTCAAAGTTTACATTTATAAAAGCATGATAATTATCTACCTAGAAAACAAGATAGAGTATCTTTTAAGAGTTAACCACCTTCAAAAAAATAAAAAATACTTGATTTGGTGTATTTTAATGTGTGTGGTCCAATAAGTATAAAGACACTTGGTGATTCTCTTCATTTTGTTACCTTTACTGATGATCACTTAAGAAAGATTTGGATGTACACACTAAGGACAAAAGACTAAGTCTTTAAGGTGTTTCAACAATTTGAGGCCTTAGTTAAAAGAGAAATATAGAGGTGAATGCTCAAGATCTTTTGATGCTTATTGCAAAGAACTAGATATTAAACATTAAAAAATACCACTAAAAACTCCTCAATTGAATAGTTCAGCTAAAAGCATGAACAAAAAATTAGTTGAGAAAGTTAGATATTTGCTTTCACATGTTGGACTAGCAAAAACATTTTAGTTTGAAGCTTTGAATATAGTTGTGCATATTTTGAATCGCTTATCATATGTTCTTTTGCAATTTGAAGTGCTAGAAAAGGTTTGATCAAGTAAGAATATTTCTTATGATTATTTACAAGTGTTTGCACATAAAATATTTGTGCATATTCCAAAGATAAAAGATCGAAGCTTGATTTGAAAATAAAGCAATATGTATTTCTAGGATATAATAAAAATGAATTTGGATATAAATTCTATCATCCCGGTGAAAAGATATTGATAAAAAAATAAAGATGTTTTGTTTATGGAAGAACAAATATTGAAAGACATTAATAAGAAAGAAGCAATAGTGCCTTAGCATTATAAATCATCATCTAACTTGGATCTCGTTCATCCAAGAAAGGAGTAAGATAGAGTTAACGCTCAAAATTTTAAGCATAATGTAATTAATATATATGACCTTACATAAAATGATAATGTATATGATGAATAACTAATACCAAAGGCTTCATTTATTTCATTATAAAGATCCACCAAAATTAAACAAAATTTTAAAAAGTTTACTAAAGATGAGTTTGATCTTTTGACTGATAGAAGAAAGACAAAATGTTATGATAAAATCATTGAAGATAAATATAAAAGTGAATAGATTGAGACTATGTAAGATGAAATGAAACCTTTGCATGAAAATAACACTTATGAGTTAGTAAGATTATCAAAAGGTATGAAAGCTTTAAAGAACAAATAGGTGTATAAAATAAAGAATGAAAAAGATAGCTCTACGCCTCAATATAAAATAAGATTGGTTATAAAAAGGTATAATTAGAGCAAAGGAATTGATTTCAATGAAAATTTTTCTCCTGTTATGAAAATGTCTTCTATTTGTATAGTGCTTAACTTAGCAGCTAGTCTTGATTTAAAAATTAAGCAAATGAATGTGAGGACAATCTTTTTTCATTATGGTTTAAAAGAAAAGATTTACATGGAATAGCAAGAGGGTTTTCAAGTGAAAGGAAAAGAAAATTATGTGTACAAATTAAGAAAGAGTCTTTATAGGTTAAAGTAAGCTCTTGAACAATGGTACAAAAAATTTGAGTCAGTTATAGAGGAGTTAGGTTACCAAAAGATAACCTTTGATTGCTGTGTATTTGTTTAAATATTCTCTAATAGTAATTTTATCATTCTTTTGCTCTACATTGATAATATTTTTATTATTAGGAATGTTGTAAGAATTATTAAATTGAAGAATTAATTAAGTCTTTTACCATAAAAGATTTGGGTCAAGCAAAATAGATTTTGGATATGTCGATTACTTGAGATAAAGGTAGAAGAAAGCTTTATTTAACACAAGAGAAGTATATCAAAAATGTACTTTAGATCTTTAGTGTGAAAAATGTCAAAACCATTTCTAATCCTTTTGCTACTCACTTTAAGTTAAGTAAGCAATATCCAACTATAGATAAGGAATAGCAATAAATGAAAAGAATTTCTTATGCCTTAGAGTTAGAAGTTTAATGTATGCCATGGTATATATTAGACATAACATTGCTTATGTAGTTGGTACAGGAAGTCATCTTCTCTTAAATATAGGTAAAGAGCATTAGAATGTTGCAAAATGGATTATAAGATACCTTCAAGATACAACTAATTTGAACTTATATTTTAGAGATGGAAAATTTTACTAATTAGTTTTATTAATGTAGACTTAGTTGGATATATTAATTCTTATAAGTTTCCTTCTAGTTATTTGATCAAGTTTGCAAGGGCAGATGTGACAATGTAATCCAGATTACAGGATTGTGTTGCTCTTTCAATGATAGAGGTAGAATTTGTTATAGCAATCGAAATGTGTAAAAAGTTGCTATAAATGAAGAAGTTTCTTCAACAACTTAGGTTTAAGTAAGATCGTTATCTTTTGTTTTATGACAATCAAAGTACAATATACCTTAGTAAAAATTCTTCTTTCCATCCAAGGTTAAAACATATTAATGGCTATTACCGTTGGACATAAAATGTTTTCAGTAATAAGTTCCTGGAACTTTAGAAGGTTCATACAAAAGATGATAATGTTGATATTTTGACTAAATTTTTAGTAAATAAAAAACTTAATGCATGTCACTCAATAGTTGGAATGATGGTATTACCTACTTAGTTAGAAGGGAAAGATTTATTGGTGGGTTCCTCCTAATTGAGTCTACAATACCCTTTATATTTATTATTTGGTATAAAAAATAAAAAAATAAAAAAACCTAAATTTAGACACATGAATGAAGGCCAACATAGGGGGTGAGAAACCAACAAAATTGGCTTTGGTAGATTAAAAAGCTAAAAAGGCTTTATATTTATATGTGTAGCCACCTTGGGTTTTATGCTTCTTTTGTGAGAAATTGAGAGCACAAAAAATGGCTTATAAACCCTTAAGGTTCTATGCATTATATATGTTGGTGGGTTTGTGAATCAATGAGAGGTGGAAGGTCATTTTCCTTTTTTTAGGACACGGGATGGTGTTGATAAAGAAGAATAAATATGTGGGATTTTGTTAAATTGTGCCAAGAGACTTATAATCATATTTACTCAAATTCACATGGATAATGTCATTCCTCGTAATTTGGATAGTATAATAGTTTTTTTTTTTTATTTTTCTTCTCTTCTATTGGCTAATTTTATATAATAATTAGTGATAATTATTGTATTAATTTTGCTAAAAATTGTACCCATTTTAGTAAATAGTTTTTATACTAGTTACTTTCTAAAATTATTTTATTAGTAAAGATTTTTATTGGATTAGATTTAGTGACTTTTATTTTCATATTGAACAGCTTTCCACAATAAAAATTTGATGGTCTCCCAATTTATTTTTTTTCATATTAATTTCTAGTGATTTATACCATTGTACATGTGAAAAAAAGTTGATCCAAGTAATTTATTTAATTTTCACTGCATGTTACTTTAATCTCATTTTTTCCCAATACATTTCACATGCAATTGAAAACCAAACTTCTCGTGATTCCTGTAAATCAAACTGTAAAACTAAAACAAATAATGAATTTTACGGTGAAAATAAATAATTTGAAGAGATTCTCAGCAACCCTCTTAACTCCTTTTTTTTTTTTTTTGATAATTTTATGAGTGCCTGAACCACTAGATAACTCTTAACTATTTGTTACAAAGGAGAGAACACATTTAAAAATAAAAATTAGAGAAAGAGACAGAGCAGAAAGCTGATTCTCAACTATGGCAAAACACCTTCCAAACGAGTACAAGCAAATAATCCAGCATCAAAATTAAGAATTTTTCTACTCATGCATGCTCGAAAGAAATCTATCAGTAGTAAATAATCTCTTTATTTTCCTCCCGAATCTAGTAAATCATTTTGTGCTTTGTACTTATTTTCCTTTCAGAAAATGAGATTGAAATTTCCTCTTTTTGCCTGGGAACAGAAATAGAGAAATAGAAAGAAGAAGATAGATTTAATTTAAATTAAAATAGCAAACTGAGTAGCCCATATCCCATTGCTCTATTTCCTTCTTCTATGATTCTATCTATAGTTCCAATAAGTCACAAAGTACTATACAGACAGTTTTTCTTTTATTTTAGCAGAAAATATGACAAACTCTCCTTTTTACGATGTCTACCCTACATTTGTTATGCTAGGAGTGCGAAACATGTGAATGATAGCAAGACAGATGCTCTCATACACTTTAGAAAAGTTAAATGGGAAAAAATTATATATACTAATTAACGTATTATTTATTATAAAATTAAGGTTATGTTTAACGTAATAAATAAATTAATTTATAATTTATTAATTTAATTAATAAATTAATAGTTAATTTTAAATGTATTTAATGCACTTATTAAAAAATGTAACTTTTGATTTAATAAATTATTTTGGATAACTATATAATTTATCAATTTTTTTATATTTATCCTTCTTTTTTAATTAATTAAAAATATATGCCATTAATTATATTTTAAATAAATATATTTTTATTTTTAATAGTAAATAAATAAATAATAAGTACATAATTATGTAATGGAAAAAATAAAATAAAATTTTAAGTTATTATATTTTTATTTTAAGCATATTTATTGTACTATCAATATAAGTTAATTTCAAAATAAATATAAATTAATTTAATTCATATATCTATTAATATTAATATATATATTTATGTTATTTAATATTTTTCAACTAATTTAACAATTAATTTTACTAAACACTTCTAATATAATCAATTAACTTATCAACAATTAATTATAAACTAATTTATCAACAATCTATTAAATACAACTTGAGTATATTGAAAGAAAAAAAGTAATGATTAGATTTTAATAACTTCAAATACAATTTATTTAAATAACACCTGTGTGTGGTTTTGCACATTATAATTTTATGAGAATGATGGCAACAACCAAGAATCACCATCATCGTTAACATCATTTGAAATGCTTTTAACCGCCGGATGACATGAATAATATTCTAGGAATTTATGTATATGTCTGTCTAATCATATTTAAAATCTGATTGAATAAAATATATGATCATTAATTTATCTTTTGCATTTAGTAATATTATTTTATTAATAATCCAATTTTGTTGAGTTTAAAATACCAATTTAATTTTTTTAATGTGCAAGTTTTATAAATATTCACCTTCGTAGTAACCACAATCTGTATTGTAACAAGCGCATCAATTATATCCGTAAAGAATGTGAAACAACCGCATTCGCCACCATGACAATAGGTTCCTTATCGGGAGTTATGTGGATGTTTTAAAGGGAGAATAGTATGAGAAAAATACTGTGGAATTAAGAATGTGGTGAAATGATAATTTATAACAGACGAAAATGAAACTAGTTGTAAGTTAGAGACTAAAATTTATATTTTTGTATTCTTTTTATAATGGATGGTAAATTGGTTAATTTTTTAATTTGATTTCTTATAGATTAAGACGGTAATTAATAACATCATATTGAATGCGAGAGGTTGAAAAGGTTAATATATCACTTAGAAAATTTAAAGAAAAAATTAACACCTTATTAAAAATAATTAACGTAAAATATAATTTGAATGTTTAAAATAGGATAGTGTACACACACACACACACACTATAATTTTAAACATTACAATTATTCCATATGTGCTTTTTAATATTAACATTTTATCTACCTTAACCTTCTTCCACCTAATTTTTAATAGAATATTCTGTAATAAATCAATTAAGTAAATTTGAAGTTAATCACAAGGAATAAGTTATATATTTTTTTTTATAAATGTATGTGAATTATTCTTTAAATTCTCAATTAGTACTAAAAAAACATATTAGTCATGTTTTGTTAATTTAAATTTATTAACTATATATATGTTATTGATATATACTTTACAAAATTTCTAATATAGAGTACATGAATTTTGTTATCTACAAAGGTCAAGAGTTTTTCTTTTAATTTTTTTACATGTGCTATGTATTGTAATACATTTTTTTCTTTTTGTTTAAGGTGTGTTGTTAAAACAATAAAATAAGATTGATATCAATTCATATAAATATAGGAAAATTATACTTTACTTGCACATGATTTTATTTGATTTTACTTAACTCATATATTAAAAAATGTTTATTAAAAATCATATGTAAAATAATTTAGGTAAATAAAATGTTAAAATAGAAAGTACCAATAGATAAATTGTAATGTTTGAAAATATAAATGAATTAAGTAAAATTGAATAATACATGAATGTGTAAAATATAATTTTTCCAATTTTTGCACTGTTAGAAAATACATATATGCTATGTCATTAAAAAAATTCAGAATTAAAAACTTTATTAATAACAAAAGTGTTTTAATAAATTTTTTTAATAATGTAATAATATATAAGTGGATGATAATATAAAATTAATTTTTAAAAATAAAAATTAATTTATATGCAATTATTTATGTTAATAATGTTAATTTTCTGTGCACCTCTCTAAATTGCCGATTGATATTTGAAATAGAAAAGGAAGGAGAATTTAATCACAATATTTTTCGCATGAAAGGTATAAATTGGGCCGAAAAGGCAACTTGTTCTACCAGTCACATAGGTTAAGACGTGTCCGCTTCCCTAATTTCTGTGCACCTCTCACAATGTAGGTTATTTAAACTTCATAAAAATAAAGTCATTTTTAATAGACAGTCAAGATAGGTGATGGGAAATTGGGTGATGCGGTGCTTTGTGTTGTGTTAATTTTGGCCCCCGAAAAGTTGAATAATTGTAGAATAGCCCTTAGGCTGAGTACGAAAGAAAGGAAGCCCACGTCATTTCAATTCAAAAGTAATAAACTAACTACAAACAACATGGATTTAAATGAATAATTAATTCTACGTAATTATTAAATAATTAAATTTAATCATTGATTATTTAGTGAAAATAATAAATTATACTTATACTTACTTGATAATGACTTCTTAGTGTTAGATAATAAGATTATATAATTAATAAATTTATATAAAATTAAAATCAATTATTCAGTAATGAAGTATAAGAAATTTAAATTATTTCAAAAGGAAACGCACATAACTCAAAAATTTTTGTGGCATTTCAATTTTATTTAGTTGGATATATAATTTCTTAATTACTTAAACTCCTCATATGAATCTTATTTGCGTGAATTTTTAATTTCTAAAATTACTTACACTTAATCAACAAGTCATTCTTTTTTTAGGTAAAAATCATAATTTATTTTTTAGATCACTTTACTAATATCATAATTTATTTAATTTATGTTTTTTCTAGATTAAATTATCTTTTAATTTAAAAAGATGAACATTAAAATTAACAATCAATTATTATCATTTTTTAAAAGAATAAATATTTTCAAATTTCTCCTATAATTTTTAGGAAAAAATATATTTTATCTATCCATAATTTTGTCATTTTTTTACTTAACACCTATGATTTCAAGCATTGTAATCCACTTATATATACTTTCAAAATTTTCTTTACCCATGATTGCATGTGAGTTTCTTTTTCTTTTTTTTGATTAAATTTTGAATAAAAAATAATTTAAGTGAAAAATGTGTTAATAATTTAACAATATAGGTAGATGAATTGTAAGTGAAAAAAAGTGCTAATGATTTGAAGGCACAAGTGGATAAATTGCAATACTTAAAATCTCAAATGGATTAAATGAGAGATGATGAAATTATAGGCAGATAAAACATAATTATCCTATATTTTTTTAAATAATCCACTTAATTTATTATCAAATTTCAATACCACTATAAGTAATTCTTTTTATATTTTTTCACACTCATAATTTTATTTATAAAAAATTATAATTAATTATATTTTATAACTATGATTTTTCTTAATAAGAATAGTAAATTATTTAATACACGTACAACATCCTAAGTCTTGATCAAAGACGTTAAAAACAAAAAATTAACCTTAAAACATTATTGGATGGCACTATGTACGTGTATTTCAAGTGTTCAGGATTTTATTACAAGAAACTTGTCATTATGGAGTATAAAAAATAAGAAAGAAACATAACTTCATTATAAAACAATTTTAAAGTTCATACATGAGATAGATGAATATTTAAACCACTTTTTTAAGAGTGTTATTTACTTAAATTTAATATTTCCAACTGCTATATTTGAATTCATATATGCACATTTAAGGTTTAATCATTTATATATGCCCGAAATAGTTCATGAATTACCATTTAGTCAAGATATATATATATAAAAGAATTGTTTTATGGATAAATTGTGTAATACATTGATTTCTATAGACTTTTGATCATTTTATTGAGTTCCGAAAATAAAACTTTACATAAAATTCATGTAAAATAATTTTTTTATTTTTTTAATTTCTGGTTTTCATGTCACTTTAATTGTATTCACTTGACCTTTTATGTTATTTTTTTAGTTGATTACGTTTGCTTTTAATTAATAAATTCAATATTTATAATACACGTACATATATTAAGAAATATAATGACTCTATTCATAACTCGGCTACCATGACCCTAGTCATATTATGATTAGCATAGAATTTGTTATCTAATTTTCACATTCCGAATCCATTTCATTATCACCCTTTTAGCTAATTAATTAAACTGTGTGATAAAAGAAAGGGAAATGTATCAAGCTCAAGGTTCCTTTACCCCATATTCCATATATTAAATAAGGTCTGAATCTAATATTGTAATAAAATATTTAGTGTTGCCGAGGAGCATGTTGATAAACTTAGCTCTAGGGAAATGGTAGCAGAGATAAACCTATTTATTTATAAAATGAAATATAGAGGAGTAAGTCTAAAGTTTAGTGAATAGATTAACTTTATCAACTGAACTATCTTCCTATAAAATCCAACATAATAAAATATTCACAACTATCAACTTGCACATTAAGTAGCTAAGAAAGGCTCATTCATAATCATATTATCACATTTATTAACAAATAGCCTTAAGGGCTTAATCATCATTATTCCATCAAGATTTTATCACACAAGGATAATAATAATAATAATAATAATAATAATAATAATAATAATAATAATAATAATAATTTAATTTCAAATTCATAGCACGAGCATAACAATCAATAATAAAGATAGATATATCCACTTTGTGATTTCTAGGTTAACCTTACACCTTTTACATGCTTTCCATTATTATCCCTCAAGGTTCAAGCTTACACCTTTCATAAACATATTATTAAGAAATAGTTGTCTAGTCTTCACGTCGCTACCATCACATTTCTCATTTCACAATTAGATCAAAGCTTTCATTTTCCACATCAAGGAGTAACCCATAGTCATTATATTAATTAATCAACATCATTCCACATTACATGGCCACACAACATGTACAATCACATATACAAAATTACAAACTTGTTTACATTATGTATCATATAATCTAATCAATCACAACATCACATTTCCAAGTTTTAAGTATTTCATGCCTTTTGATAAGGTCACATAACTCAACTTAATTCATAAACAACATTACAAGTCATCTTACATAGTATATCATGTAACATAGCAACTTAATTCCCATCCTATAATCATCACTTTATGTCTTTATCTCATAATATCTTAAAATAGTTTATCTTGTTTAAGGATCATTTAACCCACTTTAGATGGCTATATATCATGATAATACAATATAGAATTAGTATAATCCACTATATGATAACCATAGTTGCCTTTTGATGGTTTTGTAAGTAACTAAAAAATTATGGATTTGTTATTCATGAAACTTATTTCGTATAAAAGTAAATTCAATTGACTTTTCATAAATTTGTCATTCTCATAAAATGGTTAAGAACTAATAAAAGTTATGCTTTTTAAAAATTTAATTTTAAAAATCTAGATTTTTTACAATCTTGAAATTCTAACTTTTATCCACTATTTTAGTAATATCTTAAAATATAAAAATAGTTTAATATGAAACAATTTTATGAGAAAATATATTCAATTATCTTTCTAACGATATATAGTTTACTACAAAATGAGTATAAAACAAAGGAGTTATGGGTCGAAGAAATACCCCAAGAAATGCTTAGCAAAGTACTTCAAGACCTCTAGAAACTTTGCACTGCTAAACACTTTGCAAATGAACACTAGACATTTTGTAGAACATTTTTCACTATTCCATTTGACACTTTAAAGGCCCTTATCCTTCTATTACTCATCAACTTATCATTTAATCATTAATATATTTTCTTAACATCTCATACTAGCATTCTTTAATATTAAACTCAATTAAATCATCATCATTCTAGTATAATCAAAGCAAACTTAAAACCTAGAAAGAAAAACATTAATTTTGCCAAAAATTAAGAGATTTGGACTAGAATATCTACTTATCTATATAAAAAAACAATGTTAAGAAGCTAGATTTGATGCTCTTTAATCATAATCATATCAAAACCAAAAATTTCCCTTAGTTAGGGTGTCGAATTCTTGGTAAAACTAAAACTTATCAAATTCCACTAAAATAAAAGGAAAATAAAGAGAAATATTACAATAAAGATGTTCTTACCTTGATTGAATAAAGAAATTGAAGATTTCACTTTGCCTTGTCAATTTGGATGAAAAAAGGAGGAAAATTTGAGAGATGAAGAGAATGGTGACAAAGAGTTTATAGTTTAGGGGGAAAAAAACAAAATTAAGGAATGAGATTATGCTTATAAAATAAAGTAGGAGATAGTGGTGTTTTAGAAATCATTTCCTAAATTTTCTCTATATTCACATATTTACTCATAATGACTCATATTACTTTATTTTACCTTCCTTATCCATTTCTCACAAAATTCCTATTTTGAAAGTTGTTAAAATATCAAATGTTATTTTTCCTTATATCTTACTTGTAACTACTCCTCAAAATTTCTATTTACATATAGAAATTTTATTTCTAATCAATTATTTTATTTACTCCTTTTATAAAAATAAATTTTTAAATTAGTATACTTTACGAAGGATGTAATAATACTTTCCCCTTCAAAATAATTTGTTCTTGAATTCTTGAAATGCTTATTATCCTAATGGTGTTTTGGAAATATAAAGAAATTAAATTGGCTACTCACCAAATAATTAGGAGGTAGTTCTCTCACATCTCTAATTTCCAACTCCCATAGGACTTCTTTTGCTCCATAACACTCTCGTTTAACATTAACCCTTAAAATTTGTGCTCCATTTAATAACTTTCAAAAATCATGTATTCTCCTTAAAGTACTTAGATCCTCTAAGTTTCTTCAAAGTTAACTAACCCACCACCTTCTTTACCACTTTTTGTTTATCCTTCACATTCCATAATTACTTTCATCTTAGCATTATCATTTTAAAGTTCATGAATTATACAATTAATTGCAGTATCTATTAGTGGTAGATTGAACAACTTAAATATGCATAAGCAAATCTAGCACCAAGTTAGTCATGTACTTCTATTGTTGTCATTAAGTTTAGCGTGGCATTAGCATGTCTAATCCTACAACATAATAACCTAGTCCTTAAGGTGTAACACTTGAGAAGATTGCCAATTTGTATTTCTTTTTCATCTTATAACTAGATAGGTTTTAATAGATTAAGTTCTTTAGGAAAGATTAACGACACTCATCAATCCCCAAATTGATCAAGTGTCATAAGCATGTATATAAAAGGATGTGGTTCCTTTACACCTTAAGCACATAAGTACTAATAATGAGAATCATAACTCTTTTTTTATACTAAGTGATAGGTATATTAGTTTTTTACATCCCATTTATAGTAGGCAAAATTTATAATCATTTGATACTAAGGAATAATCTTAATTATCAATTTACCAACTTAACCTTGGATAAATTCTACTGTGTTATTATTGAGGTTGAAAAGGAACTAAAGCCTAAATAATATAATACAAATCTTAAATGTATTCAATTACATTTCCACATGATTACAAACTTCATCATTAAACAACCAAATAGCTCCTTCTATTACACATTTCCACAATAGTTTCATAAATATTCAAGTTCACTGACCATAAAGCATATAAAAAGTAAGTTTTAAGACTTTATGCACTTTTTCTATAAAGGCATCATCAAATTCCAACTTATGCACTATTTTCACAATCTCATATCATGCCCTAATATGGGTATACACATATCAAGAAGTGCTATCAATCAATCTCAAGCATTGTAAATTCATTCATATATTTCAACACACATAACAATTACCAATCTATGTAATAATAGCTTGTTGATTTACACAAACCCATCTTTTAACCATATTTTTACCTTGAGACATAGGTTGAGTAAATTGCATTTTGGAAATAAATTTGATTTTTTATTTCACAAAAAAGTGAAAATCCTTTATGTTACTAATCTAACCTTCATAAGTAATTTAGCCTTTTTTATTATAATTAACTCCTAGTAGCTTTATATTAACAAGTATTTCAACTTTAAACATAATAGTACAAATGTTAGATAAGTGAGTATTATACCATTATAATGATTAAAGATCTTAAATAGAATTTATTAGCTTCTACTATCTATTTACAACTTTTATTATTGTGCAATATTTGGATGCTAAGTTTCCTCTCTCCCAAGCTTGAGGTTTATACTATATCAATTTTTTATTTACATCCACTCGATCTTTTCATTACACCTTACCTTCAGCACTATTTTGTCCCACTAAATTCTTTAAAGTTTCAATCTAGAAGATATTAGGGACATTCAATATCTAATTTACTATAGTAAGAGTTCGTGGGTTACTTAATTCCATCTTACACTACCTTTTAAGTCATGACTCTAAAGACTACCTCTTATCCCTATTCCTATATTCAATAATAATAGAACTAAACTAGATTTTTTAGCTTTAAGCATATCCTTTATTAATATTCCATATACCACCTAGTCCAAAAACATTTAACTTGATCCTTTTCTCTTCTTTTACCAATTGCCCTTACCATACTTTGTTACTTATTTTCTAGCATGAATAAATTTATTTTTAGAATGACCACTTTATCTTTACCCTATAAACTTCTAAACATATTACTAATTTTATTTCTACAAAATAACTAGATTATATCTACTTAACTACCTAGGTTCCTTATAATTGATTAATTCCTATTAATTTTTTTATCACTTTAATATGATGATCTTTTCTTACCTTTATGTATCTCAACACCATTTAAGTGTATCATTTAATATCTCACAACCCTTATAAACTTAAATAAAGAAGTCATAATAATAACGTTTAACCAAATACCCTAAATTTCAAATTTCCCAACATAATAACTCATACCTCATACTTACAAATTTACAAAGCCATTGCAATTGATCATTTCAATCATAGAATAAAATTCTAAAGCCTTAGGTTTTGACTTATCATGATCAAATTAGATCATATATAATTTCTTTCCTACATAATCATGAATTAGGGCTATATTGATCCATCCTTATAATAAAACATTAAATCCAAGTATCATGGTTTTATGCTACATTAATTTCATATTACCTCAAATCTTTTCTTACATAATTTTAGTTTAGTTCTCATGCATGTTCGTATGTAAATCTATAATACATTCACTAATTCAAACAAGTTTTAAAATCTAAAACCTTAAAGTTTCATAACATATTAAGCCATTTCTTCATATGATTTCTCCAAGGATTCATCATCATTCCCTAAGTCCACTAACCACTCCAAATTATTCCCAATTACTATATGAATATTAACTAAGTATTAAACTATCATGAATCAGAAGGTTAACTTAAGTTGTGTTACAATCAAATATCTAACTAATACAATTCCTTTAGTTCATCCATTAGAATTTCACATTCCTCTTTTTCTTAGCTTTAAATTATCTATTTTCCATGTCATTGGTTCATAATTCACAAATTATTAATTCCTATAACCATAAAAGAGATTTATAATATAAGGGAAAAAAGTTTTATGGCACACACCTTTACTTACTTATATACATAGTCTTTAATTACTTTTGTGCTTATGCTCATACTAAATATGATAAGTAAATTTCTAATGTATTGTGTAGACTCACATTTACTTGAACTGAGAATTACCATGAGAATCACATTTATCTTACTCCTATTAGATTCTCTTCTTATCCTTCAAATAATTCTAGGTATATATAGCTCATATTCTTATGCTTACTACTTTAATATTGTCATAACTAACCTTATCAAAACTTATTGTTTACATACTATTCTCTCACCAAAAAGCAAAATGCTTGTGAATTTAAAATGGGTTCCTCTCAATTGTAAGAACTTAAATAATATGATCAAGTTTTAGATATGAATATGTATTCCCTATAACAAGAGAATTCAATACAAGTGTCCTTCACTTGTTATCAATAACAATAATAACAACAACAATAATAATAATCATAGCAATATCTTAATAGTCATACTAAATTGCAATCCTATTTATTGCTATAATAAAGCCTTACTAATGTAATTATATTTTTAGATAATTACCGCACAACTACATTAACATATCATTCATCATATTCTAAAGAACAAGATAATCTCCTTAAAACAAACTTACTACCTGGGACATAAAAACCTATGAATGATTTCACATGCTCAAGTTTACTAACTCACATTTAACTTTTGGAGTTAACTATTTTTAAGACAAAAAATTTTCCAATAGTTAAATAACAATGAAGTCCATCATTAAATAATTAATTATAAATAAGCTTCACCACCAACATCGATAGGCGTCATAAGGTCTACTAAAATTGTACTGGCAATATATGATTTAGGATGCACACATACCATTAGTATAGTTTCGATTAACACCAACTATGGTAACATCTAAATATAACTTAAGGGTCTCATCCTATTAGGAATGTAGATTATGCTCTCATACCACCATTATCATGACCTTAATTTAATCTAACAGCATATAACCTACTACCTAGTTTTTACAATCCTAATCTATACTATTATCACCTTTTTAACTAACTAATTAAAATAGGTAATAAAAGAGAAGGAAATTGCTTCCAGCTTAAGGTTTCCTTTATCATAACAAAATATATGGAACTACCAAAGCCATTCTAAGGAGCATGCCAATAAACTTAGCTCTAAGGAAGTGCTAGTGAAGCCTTGATATGTTTATTAATAAAATAAAATGTAAAAGAGTAAGTTTGGGGCTTAACGAGAAGATAATCCAATATAAACGAATAAATTCATAGATTAACCTTACAAATTAAACCATCCTTTTGAAAAATCTAATATAGTAAAATATTCATAATCATCAACTTACATCTTGTGTAGCCAAGAAGGGCTTATTCATAGTCATATTATCACATTCATTATCAAATAGTCTTAAGAACTCAATAATCATCATTCCATTAAGATTTTGTCACACAAAGATAAAAGATAATAATTTAATTTCAAATACATATGACAAAGGCATAATAATCAACCGCTTTGTAACTTCTAGATCAACCTTACTTTAAAAACTTTTTATCATTATTCCTTTAGGGTTAACTTTATACCCTTCACAAATAAATTATCGAAAATTAGTTATCCTATGCTCACATTGCCTCCATTACATTTCTCATTTCACAATTAGCTTAAAGCTTTCATTTCCTATATCATGGCATATGCCATAATTATGACATTAGTTGATCAATACCATGTTGTATGGCAAGGCCACACCATGTATCATCACATATATAATGTTATAAACTTTTTTACACTATGTACCATATGATTTAATCATTCATAACATCACATTTCCAAGTTTTAAGCATCCATGGCTCTTGACATGGTCATATAATTTAACTTAGTTCATAAACAACATTACAAGTGATCTTACATAGCATGTAACATAGCATCTCAATTTCTATCTTATAATCATCACTTCATGTCTTTATCTCTTAAATATCTTAAGCTAATTTATCTTGATATTTAAGGACCATCTAACCTACTTTGGACCACTATATATCATGATAATATAATGTAGAATAAATATAGTCCACTATATTATCACCCTAGTTTGCCCTTTGAATGGTATTTTATAAGCAACTAAAAAATTATGAATTTATTATTCATGAAATTTATTTCATATAAAAGTAAAACCGATTGGTTTTCCATAGACTAGTCATTCTAAAAAATGATTAACAATTGATAGAGTTATGCTTTTTATAATTTAGTTTTGAAAATCTGGATTTTTCACAATTTTGAATTTTTAACCCTTGTCCATTATTTTAGTAATATCTTAAAATATAAAAAATAATTTGGCATGAAACCAATTCTATTAAGACTCAATTATCTTTTCAACGATATATGATTTGTTAAAAATGAGAAGTTCTTTGCGAAGCAATTCAAGACCTTTAGAAAATCTACCACGTGAAACACTTCATAAATGAACACTCAACATTTTCTAGAACATTGTTCACTATTCATTTGACACTTAAAAAACATTTATCCCTTTATTACTCATTAATACACTTTCTTAATACCTCATACAAGCATTCTTTAACATTAAACTTAATCAAATCTTCACAAATCATTATTCTAATAGAATCAAACTAAACTCAACCTAGAAAGAAAAACATTAATTTTGCCACAAATTGAGAGATATAAACTAGAATATCTAATCAACTAGCATAAAGGATGATGTCAAGAATTCACATTTGATGCTCTTTAATCCTAATCATATCAAAATTAATGATTTCCCTTAGTTAGGGTTACAAATTCCAAGTGGAATAAAAACTCATTAAATTCCACTAAAATGAAAGGAAAATAAGGAGAAATCTTATAAAGAGGGATATTTTTAGCTTGATTGAATAAAAAAAATTAAAGAAGATTTTGCTTTACATTGCCAAATCAAATGAGAAGAAGAGGAAGATAGGAGAGATAAAAAGAATCATGAGAAAGAGTTGAGAGTTTAGGAAAGAGATAATGCCTATAAAACAAAAAAAAGGTCGGACACACTTCAAGAATTATTTTCTAAATCTTCTCCATACTCATATACTTACTCATAATGACTCACATTACTTTGTTTCACCTTCCTCATCCATTTCTCATAAAATTCCTATTTCGAGAGTTATTAAAACATCAAATTTTATTTTATCCTATATCTCACTTATAACTACTCCTTAAAACTTTCCTTTACACAAATCACTAATTATTTTATTTACTCCCTTTATAAAAATAAAATTTTAAATTATTATACTTTAGGAAGAGGTATAACATTGTGCATTTAATTTTTAAACAATTTGGCTCAATTTGATCCAATTAAAATTATACATGGTTTGAAACTTGACTTAAAAGTTTTAATCAATTTTACTTTCACTAATGTTTTAAGTAAAAAAATATTTTTTCATATTAAAAATGCACATTTAAATAGAAAATAGTACATTTACAAAATAATTTATTTATTTATATTAAATTAATTATTTTTGTAATAAAATTAATTAAATATAACTTTTTTAACGAGACATAATTGTACCAATGAAATAAATTTATATAATTGAATTGAGTTAGGCCGATCTAATTCATAAAATATGACCTAAGCTTAACTTGAATATTAATCAAGTCATATAAAAAATTCAATTAATAATCAAGTTGTAAGCAAAAGTATAAACCTTATTTTTTTTTTATAGTCACACTAACTAGACCAAGTGACCTATGTACATGTCTACCAAGCAATGTCAATATGTTGTCCAATGAGAAAAATAAAGATAAGTAATTAGAATCATGGTCAAGTAGAAAACAAATAGATAAGGGCAATGACTATTAATAAATTAAAAAGTTAAGGGCAAAACTGATCAATAAATATGTTTCATCTTAAAATAAAGGAATTCTTAAAACTAATTTGATGAGATTTAAAAAAGTTAAAATAAGGTTTATAAATGAAATTAAATCTAATAAAATTTAAACAAAACATGATTTTTTTTTTATAGAATTCATTTGAGAATGAAATGAATTCTAACTTTTTAGTATGCCAAATGAGGGGTAAAGGATTATGCGAATTATCAATCAAGATCCATTAAATAAATATCATTGTTTTGTATATTGGCTTAATACTTAATGGTGAAATTCTTGTATGTTCCAATTATAATACATATTGTTAGTTATACCAATAAATAAAGGATAATTATTAATTTTATTATCCATTTATAAATTTTGTGATGTCCATACACATTAAAAACTTGAGTTTTCAATTTTTATGACATTCAAAATCATAAAAATCAACAATTATCTTTCATTTATTAAAGTATGATTTAGGATTTATGTTATAATTGGAGTATATAAGAATTTCTCCACTTAGTATTATTTTCAATTTTTTAGTAAATTTTATGGCATCTTTAAAGTTTTAAAACTTAGAATAATATAATAATCTTAAAAAATTATTAAATGAAAATTATTTAACCATATTCATTAATAAAATAAATAATTATAATCGAATAATTTTAATATAACAATTTTTCTGGTTTGTTAGGTTAACTGAAATTTAAAATCACAAGGATTAGCAAGCACATCAAATTTTCCATTTCCCTTATACCTAAGCCTATAGAATCCATCTCTCTTTTCTCTTTGGATTTTGTCCTGCTAACTTTTCTCCACCATTGAAAACAAGAAGTCACTAGTTCAAATCATTCCCCTTGTCATTCACTCCATTTAGGGTTGAGCAGAGAGGCGAAAACCGTGAAGGCCCGCCCGAAACTACACTAAATAAAAGGAATGGTCGGGTGCAGGTAAGGTCCTGGATGAAAATAGGTGAAAACTTGGGTTTTCTCAATTTCTAGCAGTCAAGCTTGGGTGTGCAAGATATAACCCATATAAGCCCAAACCCGCTTAATTACTCTCAGCTACTAATTTTGTTATATATATGGCACCGTTTAGGATGGTTGAAACCCTATGTATATATAGTTGCCCTTCAGTCTTCAGAAAGTCCTGGAAACTAGGGTTTCATTTTTCATTCAAGCGTTTAAGATAAGTCAGACCAAATGGCGCTCGACACTCCTTTGCTCTGGCTCTACAACTCTGCTTATGGTTTTCTTTGTCTCAAATCTCTTTTTTTCTATCTATATAACTCTCTAGATTCTAGTTCAAATTTCTTTTAATCATTATTCTTTGAAAATCCCGATTAATCAAAATAAACCTCATCATTGTGGATGTTGAATCCAAGAGCAGAAATCCTTAGTGGTAAATCTCCAATGGTAAGTTATCTTTAGTTAGATCTTCTCACTTAACTTATTTACTGCTTTTTTAATTTGTTTTATTTTTGTGTTCTTACAACTTAGTTGATTAAAAAAGAAAGAAAAAAGTAGTTCACTTAGTTTTTTCTAATTCAAATTCCACAGTACTCTTTTTGGTAAGATTTCCATAAAAGTATGTGTGTTTAGGATTTTTTATGATTTGGTTCACTTGCCTAGTCCTTGATCCATTAATCAGTTAGATATTTTAGTTAACCTTTCATTATTTGTTTGATTAGTTAATTGTTTTTATGTTTTACTATTTAGTTCACTAAAAAGAAGGAAAAAAAGAAAAAAATTATTTAGTATTTCTTGGTTTTGAAATCTAAAGTATAGTTAAATTCTATTAAAGTTTAGTTTCATTATTTATTCTTTTTTATTTCTAGTTCACTTAAAAAGAGAGAAAAAGGAATTCGTTTGGTTTTGTTTAGATCAAAATCAATAGTATTCTTTTTAGTTGGTGTGGTTTTTACTTTCAAATGCTCTTGAACCTACTGCAAGCTTTGATTTTGATTTGCCTTCTTGTATTCTTGTTGGTGGATTTTATTGTTGCTTTGTAACCTTTGTTTGCCCTTGGTGACTTAGACAAGTTTCAACTGTTAGGGTTTCAAAAGATTATAAAATTATTGTGGAGTGAATTGATCTACTGTCCTCATGCCAACCCTCATCAATTATGAAGATAAAATTTCTAAGCTTTTCATGGTTTGATAGATTTAGTTGAATGGCAAGAATATTGCATGTTTGCTTAGATTTTTGGACTATCCTCTTATATTGATGTCAACTGTCCAAATGAATGAGAGAAAAGATATTAATATAAAATTTATTATAAAATTTTAAATAGATAAACAGATATTAAGATATCAATAACCTATAAATATATTTTAGTCTAATCTATTTATTTATCTATTAAACTATTTATGTTTAGGTCTATTATTTTTTATATCATTTTTCACAACTTTCTTCTATTTTTTCCTTCTATTTTAAAATGAATAACTTACATGTATTATCAACCTTAAAGAATTATAATTTTGAGTTAATTTCTTTAATGTACTTATTTGTATAATTGTTTCAGTGTTTATACAAGCTAATCTACTAAAAAGAAGGATAAATAGAAAAAAATTTTGATTTTAAAATTCAAAGTTTAGTTTCATAATTTTATAATTTAATCACTTGCTTTTATAGTCCTACTTCTTCAAATAAAATTTAGAGAAAAAAGATAAAATTTTTAAGTAAAACCTTCAAATTTTTATTAATATTGCATGTTTTTTTACTAATATTCTAGAGATTATTTTATATTTTCATCCATTAATTCTTAATCTTTATTATGATGAGTTGAAATATTAGTTAAGTTAAAGTTACAATTTTAATTGAATAAAATTTGTTGTTATTTTGGAAAATACTTTTGATGATTAATGTTAGACTATTCTAGTAAAAGCTTTAAATAAAAATTTTATGCTATTTACCTAAAAAAATGAGCATAAAATAATTGTAAATCGAAACCTAAATCTATAATTATATGATTTGCAATATCAAAGATTTTAAGCTAACATTCTTTAATTCTATGATTTTAGGTTAAATATTTTAGTTATAGTATTAAAGCTTCTAGATTTTTAGATCTACAATTTATTAATTTTTATTAATTTTAGCTTTTTTTGTGGTAATTCTTTGTGAACTTTGATTTTGACTAAGGATTGAATGTATATTGTAAATATTTTTCTAGCATTTTATTATATTTCAAGCTTTTTTTTCACTTTTTCTTCTATATTGATTATGTTAAAATCACATTTATTTATTAAGTAAAAGCTTTAATTTTTTAAAAGTAAAACTTAGATTTACATTTTATGGATTCTTATTGATATAATTAGAAGCCATATGCTATAACATGAGTTTAAAATTTTGAATAATTAGAGAGTCATATGTTGTAAATTTCTCATTGATATAAGTGCTTAATTGGTTTTAGTTGTTTAGTTATTTGGATGGCTAAGTTCAAATTGTTTAGTTATTTAGATGGCTAATTAGAATGTCATATGTTGTAAGATACTCATTGATAAAATTTTTAATTTTTTATTATGTTTAGTTATGTGTATCATTTAGATGTATTCTCTAATGCATTTTAATATTTTCTTTCCCTTTGTTCTCGGGGTGTAATACTATAGTTTACACATGTTTTCCTTTTAGTTTGAGATTGATAGAGTAAGGCAATCCTAGAATTGCTAGTTTTCTTTTATTTTAATAAACTCTATGAAGGATGTCTATATTTCTTAAAATTAGATAGAAATGCAATGTGGTTGATAACACTACTAACTACTTCTTATAGATGGACAAAATATTACTAGTAGAATTAAGAACTGAACCTACTGTAACAATAGACTTACGAAGTTCTGCAATAAATCCACTAAATACCACACCACCTGTCACTGTACCACCTCCACCTTAGCTTCCAAAAACTTTAACTAGACTAAAAATGAAAGGAAAAGGAAAATGAAAAATGGTAGCTGACAAGTTGAACCCATGCAAGCAACAAAACTATCCCTTACAAATGGAACTCAGCAATCTGCTATGGCTTGGGAGTACTTCACTATAGTGCCTGGATCTGAGAAAACTGGACAAATGGTAGCATGTAAACACTATGGTAAGCATTATTATTATGATTTTAAGATCCATGGGACTTTCAATCTTAATGCTCATCTTAAAGTATGTCTTAAGTTTCCATATTCTTTAGTGTTTGATCCCACTCAGTCAATCATTAGTTTTCAGCTAAAAAAAAGGGGTGGCTCTAATATCGTACATGCACCACAAGTGTGTGATGTAGAAGCTAGTAGAAAGATTTTAGCTGCATTTATAATTCTGGATAAACATCCTTTTAGGTTGTAGAAGGTTAAGGATTTAAGCATTTTTGTTCTAAATTGCAACCACAATTTCATTTACCTTTATGTTGGATTATGGCAAGAGATTGTTACTAACTTTATCGTGATGAAAAGTCTAAAGTAAAGGACTTTCTCAAGTCTAAATGCACTAGAGTGTGTCTCACCATTGATTTTTAGACATCTGTCCAAAACTTAAATTACATGGCACTAACTGCACATTTCATTGACAATGAATGGAAGCTTCTAAAAAGAATCTTGAATTTTTGCTTAATACCTAATCATAAAGGGGAAACTATTGGGAAACAAATCAAGATGTGTTTGCATGAATGGGGGATCAAAAGTGTCTTCTCTGTAATAGTGGATAATGCAAGTTCAAATGATGTTACTGTTGTCTTTTTAAGAAAAAAGATTAAGACTCCAAATACTTTAGATGGGGAAAATATGTATGTTAAGTGCTGTGCACACATTGTAAACTTAATTGTTAGTGAGGGTTTGGAAGACTTGCAATCATCCATTAGTGCAATTCGAAATGTAGTTATGTATTTAGGTCTTCTTCCTCTAGAATGGCTAAGTTTAAATAATGCATTAAGCAATGTAAGATTTCTTCTCAAAGTCTTATATATTTAGATGTTCCAACTAGGTGGAATTCCACTTATTTGATGTTAGAATTTGCCCAAAAGTTTCAACTAGCCTTTGAAATGCATAAAAAGGATGATTAAGCTTACATAAATTCCTTTAATGAGAAAATTGATGGCCCTCCACTTCCTAGTGAGTAATGCTAGGGTTTTTACTAAATTTCTAAAAATATTTTATAATTGCACTTTAGAGTTATTTAGTTCATCATATGTGACCTCAAATGAAGCATTTCCACAACTTGCTTTAATTCAAAGTGAGTTACTGAAAATGGATAAGAGTAAGGATTTTCTATTAAGATCCATGGTAGTTGACATGAAAAGTAAGTTTGATAAGTATTAGAAAAACGTTAGCAAGTTTAATCCACTTTTGTATATTGCTAACATTCTTAACCTAAGATATAAGGTTGCTTACTTAAAGTGGCTATTTGATGATATATATGACCCCATACTTGCTATTGACTTACTTTCTAAGGAGAAAAGAGTATTGCAAGATTATTATGAATGGTATTGTGCAATATATAAGCTAATAATAGTAGGTAATGAAAAGGGTCAATCATCAAGACAACAAGACAAAAGTGATTGTCAAGATGATAACTATGCTCACAAGCAAGGAGTACAGTTTTCAAATCTCACTTGAAGGAGAAAGACTCTAGTGAAGTTAGGAATGAAGTAGAAAGATATTTAGTTTAACCTTGTATTGATGTTGATGACATATTTAATGTCCTTGAGTGATGGAAGTTTAATTCCTCAAGGTTTTGTGTTCTTTCTTTCTTAGCAAAGGATGTTCTAGCTGTTCTAGTTTCAATTGTTGCTTCTGAGTTTATTTTTTCCATTGGTGGATGTGTATTAGATCCATTTAGATCTTCTCTTTCAACAAAAGTGGTAGAAGCACTCATTTGTTCATAAAATTAGCTAAGACCAACCTTGTTTAACTTTGAAGGGATTGAATTCATTGATGACTATGAGAAGATTATTTCAGTTTATAATTTAATTTTTCTTTTAAGTTGTAATTTATGTGATGTTTAGTTAACTTATTCTTTTATTTCACAAATACTTCCTTGTTTTTTTTTTGGTAGAAACTAAGCAGCAAGCAAGCAAAGTTTCACAAAGATAATGCTCAATAGCCTATGGCTATTGATTAGGTCTTCAATTTGGTGGTTGTTCTTTAATTGATGCATCATTTTATTTTCTTCTTATGATAAGTTTTCAATTCTATATTTTTATATATTTTTATTTGTTTAAACTTATTTCTATTTCATTTTTGATAGGTAATATAAATGGATAATATGCAAATTATAAAATTTGCTACTGTTATTTTTTTGCTTTTTGTATAGACACACTGAAGATAATACAGGTTTTCTTTTGAGTATAGTTGTTATGAAAGATTCCTTTATTTTAGATATTAAGAATCTACAATTATCTGTATATAATTTAGAAGTTGGTATATTTGTACATCTTTTGGAGTGTGTTATTATGGTGCATGTTATTTTTGCCTTTCAGAAAGGAAAAGAAGGCATACACATGTGTTTTGTTGATAATATATAAATTAAGTAGATTATTCATGACTGAACTAATGGAAATACTAAAATTCTAGATTTTTGTAATTATTAGGAATAAGTTGTGATCTTGTTTGATTTGATGCAACTTGTAAAGTGTTGCTAATTGTAAATTAATGCTACTAATATGCAGGGTTGAATGTATCATGAAATTATCAAATTTATAGGTTTAATTATTTATCTCATGAATTTGAAGTGGTTACTAGCTAGGTTAATTATGCCACTATGATTTAATTAGATTTCACATTTGAATACTATTATGTGCCTAATTTTTAATTTGTTTTATCTATAAAATTTAGTTTATATATAATATATAATTTTAATTAATGTCAATTTCAATATGGGCAGATGAAATAGGCTAAATTTTTTTGTAAAATGAGTTAAATTATGACAATTAATTAATTGGGTCTCAACTCTTGAAATCGACCTAGCCCACTCTAAATCATGGTTACCTAGCCTTCTCAATTGATAGAAAAATCACAAGAAGGCTGAGTGATATAAGCTCACCATTTATGCTCTTTAGTCAGATTTGATAGGGGCAATAAACCATCAAACCCTTCCATTGCTCAGCCCTAACTTCATTGAAGACAACCATCCAATTCAACAAACCATAACATTTTCTTAAAAGTATACTTTCTTTTTTCTATTCATTATTATTAGCAATTATTGCATGCTTTATTTTTAATGTTTGAATATATATATATAATTTCTAAAGTTTTCCTCCTTAAGGTAAGTTTCTTCCCCCCCACCTTTGATTTAATATTTTGTGAATGTGTAATTTGTAAAGTTTTATCATCCATGATAATATCACTAAATGATTGCTTTAATACTTTTGTTATAAGTGACTTTTGATTTGATTCAACATGTTTAAAAGTACCATTTTTTTCTTTTAAACATATTGAAAAAAAAAGCTTAATAATGTTGCTGGGTCTCTACTTCTGAATTACTTTTGGTTTAATTTTCTTTTGTTTTGGACTTTTACCACTAGGAATCACAAAAAAAAAAAGGTGTTTAAAGGTAATATTAGGATTCTAATTTTGGTTTTCTAATATTAATGCTCTTACTAGTTTTATCCATCAATCAATCATGTAGAAGTCTTAACCTTTTCAAAGTTGTGTTAACCTATATTATTGAGGAACAAAATGAGCATTTATATTATTTTGCTTATTTAAATGACATTAAATTACGTGTTACTATCTACAAATGTTGAAAATTCATTGTTTTGTTCTTTTTCATTTATTGCAAAAAGTAGTAGGAGAAAATGTAGATACTATGGAGTTCTTAATAAAAATTTTACATGTATATTCAATTCTTAATAATTAATTAATAATTATATTTGTTAAGTTATAATTATTAGCGATAAATTGAAAAAAAATAATATACATGTAAAATTCTAATAAAAAATTTCATAACAAATACCCGTAGAATATTACTTAAATTTTCTCCAAAGTGATATATCTTGATGACTTTAAAGTATATAAATTGGATTATTTGGATGAGTTATAATGATAACCGGAAAACATTGTAGATGAAGTTTTATTAAATTTCTTTGAAAAGAGGATAAATTACATATTTTTTATTTCTACCAATTATTTTTTATAAGTATTGTTATACATGACTTCTTATATAATTAAGTGTATCGATTCGCAATTAAACTTAAAATCAAAAGTAGGGAGGATCAACCATTGAAACCCTTTAATTCAAATGGTATTTTAAGTTTTCTAAAAGTTTTGTATTTTTCGTTACATTTAATACTTCTTTTGTCATATAATATTTTTAGAATTGATTTTGTTTCATTTCAATAGAAATGATTTCATTTTATTTACAAGTGAATTCTATTATTTGAAAATTTTATGAAAAATAATAATTTTAATTCATTTATAAATTAATTATTTTATTAAAAATACATTAAAAATATATAAAATTTAATTAAAAAATATATTTAATAGTATTATAATAAATATAATGTTAAAAAGAGGGTAAAACTTTTATATAAAATATTTTTTTGATCAAATGAAATGAATTCTAATAAAATCCTTAATAAATTGGATGGATTTTATAATGGTACAAATGTAATTAAAAAAATTATAAATAAAATAAAATTCTTTTTTATTTAAAGTCAAACACTATTTTTTTTAAAAAATTATTTTGAAAATGAAATGAAGTCTTGTTTTTAATCTTGCCAAACAAGGGGTTAGAATTCTTTCTCTAATTTTTGTATATATATGTTTAATGGTTTAATTATTCTTCCATTTAAAAAAAATGTAGTAAGGATCAAAACAAGCATTCCGGTATTTCCTTTCGCTCAAGACCATAATTCAAACTAGAAAATTGCATAGGCTCTTTGAAAGCCCTTGCGATTATGTTATGACTTTGTTCAATGCTCAATACTTTTCTAGTTAATAGTGATTTTTATGGGTTATTGGGCTCTTAGGTGTGCCAACTTTTTTTTTTCTCGTAAATGGGCCAAAATTGGCATCAATTTGGGCTTGCGTTTTAACAAAAAACACTATAGCAAGGTGCTTTCACGCTGTAACAGTGAGCAAATTACTAGTGTAGGAAACTATCATGGAATGACCGATTACAAATTCGATCAAGATTCTTGAAAACCCAAATTTAATGCAATTCTTATCGTAAAAGTTCGTGGGAGTAATATTTATGAATTTTTTTCAAAAATACTTTTATACAAAAATAAATAGATTTTCTCCTACATTTTGGATACTAATCAGGGTTAGCCATCTAAATATATATAGCCACACGCTCAAATTTAAGACGTGATTCCAAAAAGCAAAATATCAAAACTATATTCTCTAAAAGTTTATGCAAATCATTCAAACAAGCACAGACACGTGCACCTGTAAACATATTCTATTTCAACTGTCAAATTTCTTCAAGACATGATTTATTACTTCTAGACTAATTCATGGTCATCTAGTGCAATAAGCTCAACCCTAAAAAACTATAGATAATTTAACTTCTTTTTCCATGACTTCTTATAACTTAATTAATATTTCGATCAGGTGGGGGTCATGAACTAGATTAATTCAGTATAATCTGATTATATAAATTATTTTTATTAATTTAATTATATATTATAAAAAATAGTTATATCTAATTAGTTTTGACAAAAAAATATTTAATTTGATATTGGTGTTTTTAAAATATTTAAATACCTCATTATTTATTTAAATGTATATTTATGTAAAAATTAATTTTACTAAAAATAAAAATAATCAAATTTTCAAATTGAGCCTGATATATCATTTTAATCAAGGAATGGGCCAATTTTTTAAAAAATAAATGGATCAAGCATAAGTTTTAACTATTTTAGTTCATATAATTATATATAAGAAAGCCGACCCAATTTATAAATACCTCTAATTACTATCACAGGATTGGTGAAGGACCATTGGTATCCCTTCAAAGGTTAAAAATAATTAAAAAAGAAGTGTGTTACAAAAATTATGTGAATAAACTATTAAAATTCGCCATCTGAAGTATCATTTTCTTTTGAAAATATGGACATCAACTCTTTCAAAACTTTCCTAAGTATCATAAATCTATCAAATAAAAGATCAGGGAAAACTCATTCAGTTCTGAACAGGAGTATTAACATACGGTCAATTTTAATATCAAACCTTCGAATATAAACTTCTGTGCATAAACTAGTTCAACAAAATAAGCATCTCATAAATTGATATTAATTTTTCATAAAAAAAACTCCATACTACAACATAAAAAATAGGGATGACAATGAATCGAAAATAAGAATCAGACCTACCCAAGACTTGGAACATCATATTCATTTTAGGCCCAAAACCCAAAAAGATTCGATAGGATTCGAACAGGTAAGACTCAAAAATATTTGATTAGATTTAAAAAAAATTATTATTATATTTTTATATTAATTTTAAAATATGTAAGTTTGATAAAATTAAACGTTTGATCTCTCAAACTTAGGTTAATTAATTCCAACAATTATAACACCTTCATAATTTTTGAAATGACCCGATAGGATCCAAACGGATAAGATCTGATTAGACTAAAAAAAATTACTATTATATTTTATATTAATTTTGAAATATGTAAGTTTAATAAAATTGAGTATTTGATCTCTCAAACTTTAGATTAATTAATTCCAACAATTATAAAACCTTCATAATTTCTAAGTGAGTTACTTGATAAAAATCTTTGTTAAATTTAACTTAAAATTAATAATTTAATCTTTTTCCTATATTTAGAGAGGTATAATGTACGGTTTTAAAATTTATATATCATTTTTATTATTTATTTAAAATTAAAAAAGGATAAATTATATATGATGATGCGTCACATCAAATACTTCAAAAGTTTGATTAAAAAACTTGTTAAATCTGTTAACGCTTGAGAGAAGCAAATCTTCTCTATTTTTTTTTATCAATTTTAATCATTAAAAATATATTTTTTATTTTAAATTTTTTTATTTTTTTAAGAACTATGTCGTCAATAAAAAGAGAAATGCAGACCTTTTTTATTATTTTTCTAAAATTAAAAAATGGTTTGACAGCTGGTTTTAAAAAATAAAAAAATAAGGTCTTCGAATGCTGTCTATTTAATAGATGTAAATTAAAATAGATTGGGCACACTCTAATAAATTAATTTTTTAAATTTAACTCTGTTAGCATGCTGTCTATTTAATAGATGCAAATTAAAATAGACTGCGCACGTTGTAATAAATTAATTTTTTAAAATTTAACTTTGTTAACACTTGAGAGATGCAAACCTTATTTTTTATTTTTCTCTTTTTATTTCAATATTAATATATTTTAATATTAATTTTGAAATATTTAAATTTGATATATTCAAATTAATTTTATATAATAATATGTTAATTATAAAATATATTATTTAAATAGATCTAGTGTGATGCACAAAAAAGATATAAGATTCATTGTATATTTATAAAAGATAAATTTATTATAATAAGTTTAATATGATATTAAAAAAGAATTTAAGATTCATTAGATATTTAATTGATAAATTTAGACTCAAACTATTAAGGAGTGAGTCTAATTTGAATAAGACCTATCGAGTAAATATTCAACGGTTTGAGTAGAATCCATTAGGTATGGATATATTTGCCATCTCTAATACAGAAAATCCAAATTCTTAAGAAAGCTTACGTAGTTAGCATCATAATAATTCAAAGAACTGATGAGAAAAATTCAAGTAGGATTCTATGAGATTTTTGCATATTCAACCATATGGATATCATATGTCCAATGTAAAATTAGGGTCAAATCCACGATCCCGTCAAATAGAAGTAATTAGGATCAAATATCCTTTGGAGATTAAAGTTAAATCCAAGACTTTCAATATCAACTATAAAAAAAGAATAGGTATCAAATGTATGATTCATGATTAAATCTATGATTTGGTTGAACAAAATTCCTAAAAATCTATCCACACTCTCTTACATTATTCCACATAAAAGTCCTTACATATGTCTTCAATAATAGCCATAGCAATATGGATATTTATATACACTTGGGATTTTTTAATGGCAACTCTTTAAGATCTATTTACATTCAAAATTTTTCATTAATCTAAAAGTAAGTATTTGCTTCATCTTCAAGATAAGAAACCATATAATATTCATTTTCTGGAAAAACTTTTCCAATGCAGATTTTTAAAATCAATGCTCAACAAATATTTTGAATTTGAAATCCATTTCTACCAATCAACTCATTCATAAATTCTAATAATATCATGAATTACATAAATTCATTTTAAAGTATAAACATAAATCAAAAGTAAATATATGAATTTGTAACATCAAAATTTAAATATAATTGTTCAAAATAAAATAACTTTTTATAAAATTATCATTGAAACATAAATATTAAGAACAAGTAAATATTCATGTATATGAAAAAATAAGGTATTAAAATTACAAGTTAGAGTAGAGTTATTCACCAATATTAAAAGAAAAAGAAGTTCTTATTGCATTACTACAAAAAGATTGACTGAAATCAAGTGTATAAAGGGTTTTACATCAGAATATGAATGTCATTTTATTGAGTGTCATAATAAATACTTTATAACATTAGTTATAAAACCTTTGTGAAAAAGAAAAATAACATTGATTCTCATAACAAAAAAATATCCATCATTTCTTATAAAACAAACTATCCAGTGATTAAATATAACAATTTCTAATAAGTAACTGATGTAAAATATTCACTTAATATTTTTTTTTAAATTAGTTTTTGGCTTCCTTACTAGAATATTTATAATCAAAATTGAATAAACTTAGTATCCCATGCAAAAATATATATGTTGATCTAAAATTTTTGAAAAGTCATAATTTTACACTCAGTTTTTGTTTAGGGCAAATTTTATATTAATCTCATATAACTTTTCAAGATCTATCCAACTTTAGAAAATCTCAATGGGTTTTTTCTCTTTCCAAAATTACAAAAAATTACCATTTTCATAAACTTTTTTTTCATATTTTTTCCATCTTTTATCATTGTTCTTCTACTTCAATTTCAACTATAATATTTTATCAAATATATAATAAACATCTAACACTAGAAGTTATATTAAAGAAACACAAGAAAAAACCTCTTAAAAAAACTTATGCAAAAATTATAGAAATGGAAGAGATAAAGATTTTAGAGAAATAGAAGAAAAAAAAGGTACATTTTATATTTTGAACTAGAGTCTCGAAACAAAGCATTTGCTTTATCCTCAATATTAGTTGAAGGAGTATTGTCAACTCATTAATGTGTGGTAAAGGACGAAGTAACATCTAGAGTTTTGTAGAAGAAGTTAAATGAAAATAAAGATTAAGCTTGAGAACAAATAAGTAGGAGAATGAAAGTAATAATGAGGAAAAAAATAAGATATAATTTATTTATAGTATAAAAATATTACTACATCTAGAGTTCTTTTCTTATTAGACTTCAATAAATTTAGATGTTGATTATTTCTAAAATTGATATCTTATATTTCCTTATTTCTTTCAGCAACTTTTAAATGCCATGCATTTTAACATCAATTACGTGAAAAAATCAACATCTTATATTTTCTAATAATTTTAAACATACTACTGCATTTAAATAGGTATCAGTTAATTATAAAACTAATATCCTAAATTTCCTCATTTTCTCAATAACTTTTAAATGCCATATGTTATGATATCAATTAAGTAAAAATTGATATTTTAAAAATGCCACATGTCCAAATAGATATTAGTTAATTTTAAAATTGATGTCTTAAATTTCATCATTTTCTCAATACATTATGATGTCATTAAGTAAAAAACTTGATATTTTAGATTTTTTTCATAATTTATTATTTTTCTAACAACTTTTAAATATCATATATTATGATGTCAATTAAGTAAAAAATTGATATTTTAAGTTTTTTTTCATAATTTTAAAAATTTCACTATATCAAAATAGAAATTGATTAATTTTAAAATTTATGTCTTAAATTTCATCATTTTTTAATAATATTTAAATGCCACACATTATGATATCAGTTAAGTAAAAATCATCATTTTAAGTTTTCAAATAGTTGCAAAAATGCAATCGCATCTAAATAGATATTAGTTTATTTTAAAGCCGGCATCTTAAGTTTACTTATTTACCTAACATCCTTCAAATATCATACTTTGTGATGTTGATTAAATGAAAAATCATTGTCTTAAATTTTTTAGAAAATTCAAAAATATCATTATATCAAAATATATGTCAATTATATTTACTAATGATTATTTTATTAATTTTAATAATTTCAAAAATACTATTATATCAATATAAACATTAATTTTATTTTTTATTGTTGTCTATCCACCCATATAGAATTGCAATTTTATATTATTGTTGAATCCCAAATATCCAAAATTGTCTACAAGCTCACTTCAACCTAAAAGCGTTATCAATTTCCAAATTTTATTTTACAACATAACTTAATTGATTTACTTTAACCAAAGACTCCTAAAACTAAATCATTCCTAATGAAAGAAATGTTGGTTGGTTCAATTGGTTCGATTACTTGATGAAAGAGAGGACAAGGGAGGTTTCTATCAATGTAGCAACAACTCAACCCCTTAGATCAACACATGCACTCCTGAAGATGAAGTAGAAGGGACGCCAACTAGTGGTGTATGAGACATTAGCATCCTCTGGTGGCGAAAATGGTAGCTATAGCCACCTGAGCTCGAGACACCCGCCTTTTGGACAATTACAAGAGTTGTTGGCGAGAAAAAGGGAAGAGAACAATGAACGGAGGGGACGGTGGGTCAATTAGAAGAAGAGACGAAATAAGGGTCCAACCATCGATGATGATGGTTTGGCAGTGGCAAATGGTGTCGGGAAAGAAGAAGCCAAAGCAGACGATTTTGTGTGGGGTGAAACGGTGAAAGGGAAAAGACACTAAATTCTAGAAGCAGAAAAATAAAATAATATAATAATAGAAAAACTTTAAAAAACTAAAGCTTCATGCGAGTTTGGTTGGGTGACTGAGCGCAATCAAACCACCCAAGTCCAATTGATGCCTGCCCCTACTTTGCAACGCTTGTGCCTCTATCACATGCAACCATTATCTCTCATAGTCCACCTAAATTCAACTGCGTTCGAGTTATGGTTTTTCCTTATTTTCTTGGCTTTTAAAACTTAATACCCAGCAATACCGTCTCTTCTCAATCTTCATTTTCAACTATTTATTATAAATTTATTTTTTCATATAATTGTGGTAGGGATGATAAGTGGGCCAGTGGCTTTTAGCCAAGCGGTTCATGCTTTTTCTTTCTCTCTTTCCCTTTTTTTTTTTTTGTGTGTGTATCAAATTAGACATTTGATAATTTGTTTAAAAACAAGCTTAAATGTTTAACTTGGTAGATTGTAGTTCAAGCGAACTAATTTTTGGATTAAACCCTTTTTCTTTTTCTTTTTTTTATTTTGATTAATGATTACACTTATTTAATAATATTTATTTACCAATGTAGTTCTAATGATGTGAAACCCAACTCTGACCTGAGAACTTGAGCGGGACGAGTCATCAGTAGTATCCAGTAGATGCTTAAACCTGTGTTAGTAAGTTTCATTTCCAAACGAACTAATCATTAATTATATTAATTAATTTTACAAACTTATAACATTAACTGGTTATATAAAAATATTTAATAAAAATTAACTATTTATTATTATCTCTTTATACATAAGATTTAGATAAATACAGTAATTATTAAAATTTATTTTGTAATTATTTTTAATATTAAATTTAAAATTCATATATTTATTATTACAAATATTGATAAATTATACATTTTAAATATAAAAGCATATCTTTCAGAGGTAATATCATTCTATTGTTTCTTTTTTTTTCTTAATATCTATTGTCCTTTAATTCAAAAGATATCATTTGACAAAAGATGAATAATTTTTTCAATATATTTTCTATTAGTTCCTATGAAATAAACAAATATTCAATTTTTTATATAATTTGATAGAAAATATATTATTATATTTATGTAAATATTTTAATATGATTTATTATATTTATTTATTTTTTATTTAATAAATAAATAAATTTAATTTTTTCTTATTTATCAAGGATGTAAATATAATTTTTTTTAATAATTATGGGTAAGAATGTATTTTTTATACTAAATATAAATTAATTATTTTAAAAAGTTATTGTTCTTAATTTTTTTCAAAATAATTATTTAATGGCCAATAAATTAATTAAAATAATTATTTATCAAATATTTAAATCAATTTATTAACTTTATCAAATAGTTAAAGATACTCAAATTAATTAAAAATTGATTAAAAAAACTATTTAACAAATACTCTTTTAATCACTCAAGAAGTGGACAAATTTGCTGACCTGACTTCTACTTCAACTCACCAAGTCTGAGCTCGAAAAATACCTTGTAGATGCTTTTAAACTTGTGTCGACTCGTCTTAATCCAGTTGACACTGAACAAATCTACTAACTTGGCTTTCGCTTCAATCCAATAAGGCATTTAATTCGTGAAATATTTTTAACATTTCTAGAAATATTACAAGAAAATATTACATTTTCATATTTGGTTCAATATTTGAAAACAAAATACTTAAGAATAGTTATGAAAATATTAAACACTTAAGGAATGATAAAAGAAAGAGATGAAGGAGTAATATAAGGAAGAAAAAGAAATACAAGGGGGAGGAGAATATTTCATTCAATTGTATATAAAATGATTTGTACAACCCATATTTATAGGATAAACATTGTAATCTCATAATGATAATTCATAAATAGAATTGATCACAATTGATGGTATAATTGATCATAATTGGAATCTAATAATATGATCATAATTGGGGATATAATTGATCATAATTGGATATATAATATTTGACTAGTGGATATCCATATTCAATAATTATTCATAACACTCCCCCTTTGGATGTCCATATAATACGTAATAAAATACTACCTCATTAAAAACCTTGCTAGGAAAAACCTAGTGGGATAAAAACTATAGTTAAGAAAAAAAGAGTACAGTACATATTAACTCTCCCTCTTAACAATATTAATTAAGATCTCTAAGTCGACACATTCCAATTCTTTGTACTAATATTTCAAATGTTAAGGTAGGTAATGCCTTGGTGAATAGGTCTGCTAAATTATCTATTGACTGAATTTGTTAAACATCAATATCACCTTTCTTTTGAAGATCATGGGTGAAGAAGAACTTTAGTGAAATGTGTTTTATTTGATCTCCTTTGATATATCCTTCCTTCAATTGAGTTATACATGCAGCATTGTCTTTAAAAAGTATAGTTGGGATTCTTTTACAAGAAGATAGCCTATACATCTCTCGAATATGTTAAGTCATAGACCTCAACTAAACACATTCTTAATTTGCTTCGTGAATTGCTATAATCTCTGCATGATTGGCTGAGGTGGCAACTAGTATTTGTTTAATGGAATACCATGAAATAGTTGTATTACCATTTGTAAATAAATAGCCTATTTGAGATCAGCTCCGTGTGGATCAGATAAATATTTAGTATCTGCATAACCTATGAGCTGTGGTTTAGATCCATTTGCATGTAATAAGCCCATATCAATAGTGCCTTGGAGGTATCGAAAGACATGTTTAATCTCATTCCAATGTCTTTAAGTTAGAGAGGAACTAAATCTTGCTAACAAGCTCACAACAAAAACTATATCAGGTCTTGTATTGTTAGCAAGATATATTAATGCACCAATAGCACTAAGATATGGTACTTCAGGACTAAGAATCTTTTCATTATCATTTTGAGGTCAAAAAATATCCTTTTTCATATCAAGTGACTAAGCAACCATTTAGGTACTCAATGGATGTGCTTTATCCATATAAAATCTTTTAAGGACATTTTAGGTATAAGTTAATTGATGCATAAAAATTCCATCTTTTAAATGCTCAATCTGCAAGCCAAGGCAGAACTTTATTTTTCCAAGATCTTTCATTTCAAATTCTTTCTTCAAACAATCAACTATTTTTTTAATCTCTTCAGGAGTTCCAATAATATTCAAATCATTAACATATACAATAATGATGGCAAATTCAGAATTTATTCACTTTATGAAAACACATGGACATATTTGGTCATTATTATATCCTTTTTTTAACAAGTATTCACTAAGATGATTATATCACATTCATCCAAACTGCTTTAATCCATACAAATATTTTTATAATTTAATTGAATAAAATTCTCAGGACTTTGAATTACATGCTTCAAGCATTTTAAATCCTTCTGGGATTTTCATATAAATGTTATAATCAAGTGAGCCATATAAATAAGTTGTAACAACATCCATAAGATGCATATCAAGTTTTTTATGTACTGCCAGACTAATAAGATAACAAAATGTGATTGCATCCACCATAGGAGAATAAGTGAACTTATAATTAATTCTAGGTCTTTATGTAAAACCTTGGGCAACAAGTTGTGCTTTATATCTTACAACTTCATTTTTCTCATTTTGTTTATGCACAAGTACCCATTTGTACCCGATAGGTATTACACCCTCAAGTGTTTGACTACATGTTTAAAAACTTTATATTTTTCAAGTGAATTCAATTCTTCTTGAATTGCGTCTTTTCATTTTGCTCAATCATATCTATGTCGACATTCATCGATAGATCTAGGTTCATGATCCTCATGATCCTTATTATTATTCATAATATTAAGTGCTACATTATATGCAAAAATGTTGTCGACAATAATTTCTTTACAGTTCAATCTTTTCCCCATAGAGACATGGTTTATTGAGATCTCCTTATTTTCATCTTCTTCATCATTTTTAGGTACCTTAACTTCTTCTAGAGTTATATTGTTTCTTATGTCTCTAGACTCTTCAAGAGTATCTATTTCTTTAATGGGCTCGTCTTCAATAATTGCTTTTTTTTTACGAGAATTTTTATCTTTTGAACCTATTGGTCTACCATGCTCTTGGCATGCTTGAGATTCATTAGCTTTCTTATTGATGGATTGTTCTTCCGGGATATCAATCCTTACTGGAGCATTAGCAGCTGGTATATGTAACTTAGTCACTCTCTTTAGGTCAGTGAACATATTTGGCAATTAATTCACTATACTTTATAAGTGGATTATCTTTTAAACTTCAAGTTTACACTACTTTGGATGAGGATCAATATTTTGCAAAGTATTCTATGTAATTCCTTTGACCAGCTGCTTATCCTTTTCTCCCTTTAATATTCAAAAAACTGATTCATTAAAATGACAATCAGCAAAACGTATTGTAAATAAGTCCCCTGTCATTGGCTCAAGATATTTTATAATAGAAGGGGAATCATACCAACATATATTTCCAATCTCCTTTGAGATCCCGTCTTAGTACATTGTGGTGAAGCTATTAGAATGTATATTGTACATCTAAAATTTCTAAGATGGAAAATACTTAGGTCCTGACCATAAGCTAATTGTAAAAGGGAGTATTTATGGTAACTAGTTGGTCTGATGCTACAAGTGCTACTGCATATAGAATTGCATGTCCCCAAGCAGAAATAAAGAATTTTGTTCTCATAAGCATGAGTTTTGCTATTAATTGAAGTCTTTTAATAAATGATTCAGCTAATTTATTTTGTGTATAAACATTGGCTACAGGATGTTCAACATTCATTCTTATTGACATGCAATAGTCATTAAAAGTTTTAAAAGAGAATTCATCAACATTATTAAGACGAACAAACTTGATAGGGTAATCTAGAAATTATGCTCTTAATGGAATAATTTGAGCAAGCAATCTCACAAAAGTTAAATTACAAGTTGATAATAAACATACATGAGACCATCTACTGAATGCATCTATTAATACCATAAAATATCTAAATAATCCACATGATAGGTGTATAGGTCCACACATATCACCCTGTATATGTTCCAAAAATATTAGAGATTCAGTTCCAACTTTAGCTGGTGATGGCTTAATAATCAATTTACCCAGAGAACATGTAGCACATGAGAATTCTTTAAATTAAAAAATATTCAAGTTTTTCAACAGGCACCTATATGAATTCTCAATAATTTTCTTCATCATTAGTGATCCGAGATGCCTCAATCATTCAGCTAAATAGTAAATATTTTTGAATTAATAAACTTTTGGCTTATTGTAGCATATGTTTCAATTGTATTAATATATGTGTAGTACAAATCAGATGAAAGAATAGATAATTTTTCAAGTCTGCATTTGTTACTTGAGATCATACCAGTTATAAAAAGATATTTAATATTTCCTTTATTCATTATCTAGATACGAAATCCATTTTGATAGATATCCTTAAAACTCAATAAGTTTCTATGAAACTTAGTAGAATATAACGCATTATCGATGTGTAATTTTGTTTCTCCAGATAACAAAATATTAGCTCTCCGGAGCCTTTAATTAAATTTATAATACTAGATATAGTATTAATACTAGCTTCTTGCATTTTCAAATATAAGAAATATTTCTTATTTGTAAGTATAGAGTGCGTTGTGGCATTATCTACAAGACATGTATCTTCATTATTGATTGCAGATCCATCCAAGGAAGTACTCATATTCTTTTTTGACATAAAATACACAACATAAAATGTTTAAGGTTAATCTTAGAAAATTAAAGTTAATATAATAAATATCACAAATATAATGGAATACTAAAAATATATAACAACTTTTATTGAAACAACATTAAAAGTAAAAATATATCCATAATAAAAACATAATTATAACAAAAAGAATTATTTTTACACATTTCCATCTCCAATCAAATGATTAATTCTACCTTTAGGGTGAGAAAAGAAATCAGCAATATCTAAATGAGTTATATCTATTTGGCCTTCATTACAATCATCTTCATAGATAAAGTTTGTCTTTACCTTTTTCCCTTTAAGTGATTCTTGATAAAGGTTAATAAGATGCTTTGGTGTATAACAGGTACAAGACCAATGACCTTTGCCACCACAACAATAACATATATTATTATATATGTTTGTTATTTTGCCCAGCTTTCTCTTTGTCATTCTTTTCTTCATTTTTCGATTTCTAGTAGAAAGTTAAGTTCTTGATGTAAGAAACATGATCATGACTACATCTAAGGCCATAAGTTTATTAATAAGTAAAATGGTCGTGTGTTGCTACATTCGCTTTAAGGAATGGAGCAAAGTTAGTCAGATGAGGCTTATCAAAAGTTCATTATTTGTTTAGTTATAAGGAGATAACAAATTAATTCAGAATATTTCTTGAAATCTTTTTTTTTAATATTGTTTATGCAGGAGCAAATTGGATACATGAAAGCGGAGAATTTTTTTTAATCATATATTTCTTTTAAACTATTAAAAAGAATAAATGAATCTTTTATTGTAAGATAAAAAATTTTCATAATATCAAGAGTCATAAATCAAGATTTGCAAGATCTATCATAATACTATTATAGACATATAAAAATAAATGAGAAAATTTTTAATATAATAGAGATTGAATATTGAAGAAATTATTAATCAACATATTAATCATATAATTATTAATCCAATCTTTTATTTCATTGTCAATTTATATGGTGATCAAACATTACAAAAATTATCAAATTTATGAAAAGTATGCTTCAGGTTATATGTATATTTATAGACCAATTGCTTCTAGATAATTCTTTTTCTTTTTCCAAAGTTAGTTTCTTGAATATTTGCATTCATCTTTGTATAAAGTCAAACCTTATGATGCAAGTAAATTTTCTTTCTATATCAACATAACATATATTTTTTTATATAGCAATTTTTCAATTAAGAGATAAAAACATAATTAAGGATTCACCACATATCCATAATTGCGTACCATATATATGTAATACTTATACACTTTATAAAAATAAACATGCATTTCAAAATAGATAAAAAAAAATCATTCATTTAGCATTCAGGAATAAATTCTCAAATGTATAATATGTCATATGAATTGTTTTCTTTTTCTTAATTTACTTCATTATTTATTTGTATTGCTACATATCATATTCAATATTTTACAACTATTATTTCTTCAAATAAAACTAGAAAAATATTAAAATCATTATATAATTAAAATCAAAATATGAAGGAAATAAGGAAGAAGAATGTGATGAGATGGAATAATTACTATATTAGCATAAAGTAATAAGATTAAGTAAAATAATTTATGCTTGAAAAAATTACCTCAGTGGATCAGATCCTCGTGTTGATAACGTGTTATGAAAATATTAAATACTTAAGGAATGATAAAAGAAAGAGGTGAAGGAGAAATATAAGGAAAATAAAGAAATACAAAGAGGAGGAGAATATTTTATTCAATTATATACAAAATAATTTGTATAACCCAGATTTATAGGGCAAACATTGTAATCTCATAATAATAATTCATAAATAAAATTGATTACAATTGAGGGTATAATTAGCATAAAGTAATAAGATTAAGTGAAATAATTTATGTTTAGAAGAAATCACATCAGTGGATCAGAGCCTCGTACTGATAACATATTATAAAAATATTAAATACTTAGGAAATGATAAAAGAAAGAAATGAAGGAGAAATATAAGGAAGAGAAAGAAATACAAAATGGAGGAGAATATTTCATTCAATTATATATAAAATGATTTGTACAACTTATATTTATAGGGCAAACATTATAATCTCATAATGATAATTCATAAATAGAATTAATCACAATTAAGGGTATAATTAATCATAATTGAAATCTAATAATATGATCATGATCGAGGATATAATTGATCATAACTGAATCTTAATAATTGATTATAATTGGAGATATAATATTTAACTTGTGGATATCCACATTCAATAATTATCCATAACAAGAATATCATATTCTCGAAAATGGTTTTCAGCTGACTTTCTATCAAAATATTCTTTTGGGGGAGGTGAGAATCTTAGATTTTCATGGAATGAGAATGTTGAGGCTAAAATTAAAGGGCAAAATTATCTTCACATTTAATTCTTTTTATTATTTATTATTTTATCAAATAATTTTTAATTTGAACTAAAAAATAATTATCACTTTATTTTTAAAATTTTTTATTATTAAGAAATACAATAGCATTAATTTTTTAGTTATAATTTTTTATTATTGTTACTAATATTTGAAATATTATTTTAATATAATTATATATACATATATTTTTTCATTAAAAACTAATACAATAGACTTCGAATTTCTTAAAAAAAGGAATATTTATACATAACAATATAAAATAATAATATTTTTATATTAAAGAAGAAATTGTAATGTAAAATTTAATACTAATATGAAATATAATTATAAAAATGATTCAACCATAAAAATTTGTAATTTTATAAAAAGAGAAATCAAATATACTTAATATTATGATAATAACTTAAATAAATTATGCTCACTTAATTTTAAAAATTAATCTAATAATGATACTAATAATTATAATATAAAATATAAAATATTAAATTGTAATAAAGTATAACATATAAAAATATAATACATTAAATATTAAAATATAATAAAGTGCAAAAATTTATATATATTAATAAATTTTTAGACGTTAAATATTGAAATTAAATTTATTAAGTGTTAAATTTTTTTAATTATTTATGTAGTTTGAAATAAAAATATGATTTATTATATTTTATTTTATAATAAAAATTTGATAAGGGTATTTTTGAAATAATATTAAGATTCACAAGAATATCAAATATGAATTAAATATAATAATATAATATATTTAAGAATTTGATAAAATATTTTTAGAAAAATTTATAGTAAATTAAATATAAAAAATTACATTCTTGTTAATTAAATTCTTAAAAATTACATTATTAGGAATGTATACTTTCTTAAAAATGTAAGATTCTGCGAACCAAATGTGCCTTGTGGAATTGCTTACTTGTGAGGGACAATGGACTAGCCAACTATTTTTCCAAATTTGCCATTTTGTTTTGAGTTTTTCTATAGTGCACAATTTTTAGATTGATGTAAATTTTCATAATTTAATTCATGGATGAGATGCATGTTGGAAATTATTTTAAAAATAATTATTACAAGATTTGTTAATTGGATAAACCTGAATAATTGATCGCCTAGAGTAAATTTACATTACTTCATTAGTAATGCTTTACAATTCATCGTAGTTGTTATATAATAATAATAATAATAATAATAATAATAATAATAATAATAATAATAATAATAATAATAATAATAAAATGTTATAGGGTAGCACATCTTTCAATGAGATATTAATAAAATGTTTTTTTAATTATTAGACATTGCTTTTCTATTAGGCTTGATTAAAGTGATCTCGCTTATTTTAATATATTTATTAATATGAGAAAAAAATATAAATTAACTCGACCAAATATATGAAATAATTAGATTTCATCTTCACAAACAAATTATACCTTAAAATTATACAAAACTTGAAATTTATCCTACCATTATTAAATTATTGAAAAATGTTAGGGAAAAAAAATTACTCTGTTAAATATGAAATAGTTGCATTTTGTTCCCACTAACCTTGAAAACTTGTAAATTAAATTCTTAATTATTTAAAACTTACAATAAATATCCATTATCTACCTAATTAACTCTTTTACTAAATTACACAATTTTTTTGAAAAAGATTTTAAGGATGAATCATATTATTATTAAATGTTAGATTACTACATCATTTTTTGTGCATAATTTTTATGTTATATTATTAATAAAAATTAAATTAAATATATAAAATTTTAATTAAATACTTGAAAATAAATTACAAAATTATATGTAAAAAATAATGTAGTAAATTAATACAAAATAATATTATAATTCATTTTTACCAGTACTACTCAACATTAACTATCATTATTCCTTTTTCTTTCTTTGAATTAGTCACTCATTCTATAGAATATGAGCTAAAAATATTGAGTGAAATATATACAAATGCTATATTACATAAAAAAATATAAAAAAATTATCATTTTTATTTCATATAATTATATTTAATTTAATTTTAACACCCCAACAATCATAGTGGTGAAAAATAATAATTTTTATTTTATCCCACGAGATTCTTTTTACAATTTGCTTTATTTAAAATTTTATAATTATATTATTATGAGTTATTTTTATTTTATTCCTCAAAAATTTATAATTTATTGTAATACTATTATTCAAACTAATATATCTATTTTTAAAAAGAGATTATATTAGTTAGTAAATTTATTTTATTTTTTAGACACATTTTTTATAAATTTATTATAATTTTAAAATTTTCATATATAATATTTTATATTAGAAAAAATATTAATTTACTTATATTGTTAAAATAATAACTATTATTTTATTAAATAATAACATGAATGAGTGCAAGAAAAAAGGGAAATAGTGTGTAACTTATAAAATAATATAAGAATTTAAAATATAATATATAGTCAAATAATTTAATTAAATAAATCAATAGCTTGTTTATGATATTTTATTATAAAACAAAATATATACCTATTTGGATAAATAATAACTATTAGCATAAATATAATAGAAAATAATAACTATTATTTATTAAATAATAACGAGAATGAGCATGGAAGAAAAAGAACAATGCGTAATTTATTAAATAATATAAGAGTTAAAAATGTAATATGTAACCAAATAATTCTTTTAAATTAAATGAATAATTTATTTATAATATTTTATCATAAAATAAAGCATGTAGTTATTAATGTAAATAATAACTATTAACATAAATATAGCAATAAATAATAACGGTTATTTTATTAAATAATAATAGAAATGAGTATGGGAAAGAAGAAGAATAATATTTGACTTATAAAATAATATAAGAGTTAAAAATATAATATATAATCATATATAAAAGGAAAAAATTTTAATTTACTTATAATTTTAAGATTTTTTTTCTAAGATAAAAGACTATATGTGAAAAGTTTTAAATTCTAATAAATTTATAAAAAAATCTAGCAAATAAAGTAAACTTACTAACTAATATAATCTCTTTCTAAAAATAGATGTATTTACCTAGATATAAGTCTTATAATGAATTATAAATTCTAAAGGAATAATATAAAGATAACATATAAAATGTATAATTATCAAATTTTAAATAAAGTAAGTTGTGTAAAAAAAATCTCATGAGGCAAAATAAAAACTATTATTTATCACCATTATAATCATTATGGTGTTAAAATTAAATTAAATTTAATCATATAAAATAAAAATGATTAGTTTTTATTCATTTTCATGTAAGACAGCATTTGTGTTTATTTTACTTCTTCACTTAATATTTTTAGCCGATATCTCATGAACTGAGTGACTAATTCAAAGAGAGAGAAAAAAAGAATAGTGACAATTAATGTTGAATAGTACTAGTAAATATAAATTATAATATTATTGTATGTTAATTTATTACACCATTTTTTACATAATTCCACAATTTATTTTTCAAGTGTTTAATTGATATATTATATATTTAACTTAATTTCTATTAATTATATAATATAAAAATTATGTAAAAAATGATGTGATAATGTATTGGTGTATGTCCTAGAAGCCAATCATGAAAATGATTGTAATAATGCACATTGGATTATGTTTTATTTCATGACAATGCAATTATTATATTTTATTTTCATTTCTTTATTATTATTATTCTGCGCAATTTATAACTTAATACAATAATTATCCTCGGAATAATTTTACTATTCCTAAAATATCCTTAGTTAAATATTATTACGAAAGGTATAGTAATAATATATCAAAATTAGCATGTATAATAACTGATGATTATGAATCATAGATATATGATATCAAGTCAATACATGAGTACATTATTAGTGAATAAATATACTGGACTAACTTGTAATGAAAAAACTATATGGATTATCATATATCATTAACTATTCTCATGTGACCAAAATGTACGTAATTCTTTGACTTGAAGTCATTATAGTTCCTTACATGAGGAGTCATACACTTTGATATCATCCTATATCACCTTTGATCGGGATGTGTTGGAGGACGTTGTTTGAGTGTATCATGAATAATGCAAAAGGATGTGAGTGATGTAGATGAGAATTTTGTTCCTATTACATAGTAGAAGTGATATCCATAAGTCCTTTGATTGAGTGAGATTAAGAAATGCATGGCCATGCTCAAATGGATCAATATGAGATATTGATTATTTGCTTAAATTAGTTTACTCTGTATCAAGAAATATAAATTGAATGTTAACGAGGATGAAACATTTCATGCTTCTAGTTCAATTTAAATATCATTACAAAAGGGACTATATTGCAAAGTGTTATTTATACATTAAGTGAATATTAAGTCACAGATAATTTTACTACTTGGGTGGCAGTAATGTATTGCTAGATACCGCTCACTATTTATGGTCCACAAATGAGTTATTACCAACGTAGTAAAAACCTATAAGATCATATAAAAGAAGTAGGAATGAGACAATAATTAATTGAACTTTAGTTGGACTAAAATTTAATTAATTAGACTTATTTTTATGCATATATATATATATTATTAAAATAATAATATATTTTCACGTAATATATATGATATATTATGTGATATTATTTGATATTAAAGTAATATCGGATAATTATGTTATTAGATATTAGATAATTATATTATGAGATAATATTATTTTCTAATATAAGATAACTATATGCCTTTTTAATATTAGATAATTATATTATAAGATAATATTATTATCTAATATTGGATAATGGATAAGTCCTATCTCTCCTCATTCTTTCCATGTATTGCTAGATACCGCTCACTATTTATGGTCCACAAATGAACTATTACCAACGTAGTAAAAACCTATAAGATCACATAAAAGGAGTAGGAATGAGACAATAATTAATTGAACTTTAGTTGGACTAAAATTTAATTAATTAGACTTATTTTCGTGCATATATATATTATTAAAATAATAATATATTTTCACGTAATATATATATGATATATTATGTGATATTATTTGATATTAAAGTAATATCGAATAATTATGTTATTAGATATTAGATAATTATATTATGAGATAATATTATTTTCTAATATAAGATAACTATATGCTTTTTTAATATTAGATAATTATATTATAAGATAATATTGTTATCTAATATTGGATAATGGATAAGTCCTATCTCTCCTCATTCTTTTCATGATAAGGATAAGGTGAGAGTTATCAAGTATGATTAAGATTTTTGAAAGCATTATCCTAGTAGGATTAGGAATGTGGTTTGCCTTAATTCTATAAAAAGAATTTGAAAGTAGCACATTGTACGATACATTAACTACCATTAAACCCTAAATTTACTTAGAAAATGCACCAATCCTAATCGTTGAGAAAGAAACATATCCTAACAAATTCGTGGAGGGTGAGAAGTCTTTGTTTATTTTGTGTGAATACCGTAGAGACATTGCACCTTCCGACTGGGGTTGGATTCGTGATTCATCTCGATCTCTGAAAGTTTTGTTTAGAAACAACACGAGCACATAATAAGTAAAACTTTAACATTGATTTATACCTTTCTAGATAAATCTTTGGTGAGTTTTGAATCAAAATTTTTTATTTTTCGTTATGTATATTGATCCGAAACCCAATATAATGCACATATAATAATATTATAATTTATGTTTAAAAACTTCTTTAAAAAAATTGTAATTTAAATAGATAATGGGTGTCAAGTTTTATATAATTAAGATTTTATTTACAAGTTTTTAAAGTTTACGGAAGAAAATGCAACCACTTCATAATTGGTAAGGATAATTTATAATTTTTCTTAATATTTTCTATTAATTTAGTAATAAGAAGGGCAGAATCTTAATTTTGTATAATTTCAAAGGATAATTTATCAATTTTTTCATATTTTATGAGAATAAAATCTAACTGCCTTGTAATTGGTGAAAGGTAATTTACATTTTTCTTTAATCTAATAAAAATTATACTACGACTCCATTTTGTACAATAAATAAGCTAGCTTAAGCTATAAAGGTCAATAAGTTATAACTTATAAGCTATAGCTGGTCAATAAGTTACAAGTTAACGTCTAGAGGTATTTCTTGTACTAGCTTATAAGTTATTAAAATAATTTATAAATTCTGATTTAATAAGTTATTTAGAGTAGTTTATAACTTATAAATTAGTAATTCTTTAAATTTTTTTCTAAATTTATCCTTATTCTTTTTATTAATTTATAATTCATATCCTCTATAATATAAATATAAATAACTTTTATAAAATATAATTAATTTAATTTTAATGTAATTATATCCTAATTTTAAATTATAAATATATATGTGAATAAATAATAAAATAAAATTTATATAAGTAAATAAATATATAAGTTTATAAAATATAATTAATTAAATATTAAATATTGTAATTTTATTTTAAAATTTTTAATTACCTTAATATAATTTAATTTTTAAATAAATATTTATATATCCTTTTTGTTAGCCTTGGCAACCCACATTTAAAAGGGGCATGAATTGGGTGTTTTTGAAACTCTTATCATTTTTTAAACTCTTTTTTAGAAGTTTTTTATTTCGAAAAGTCATAAGAATAATTTTAATTTAAATAATTCTAAGAAAGTTTTATGAGAATGCTTGTTACACTCAAGATATAATAAATTAAGGAATTAATACAAATAAACTTATTCAACTAAGCATACATAGATTATCAAGAGACAAAGATAAGATTATTCAATTAAGAGGTTTGCACATAACATATGATAATTCAATACACATGTACAAAACAATTTATTCAATTATGCATAGATAAGAATCAAGAATCTAATGCATAAATTGATGTCTCTTTCAACTATTGAACTAACAAGATTAACATTAAAGTATAATTTATTTAACAATTTCATTAACTATGCATAGATAAAATAATCATGAAGCATATGCATGGATAAGTAATCATAAATGAATTCCTTTTTAATTATTCAATCATTCAAGCATCAAGATCAATATGGGAGTATTTCTCTTTCAACCATTCAAACACTTAGTGATAACATATGCATTACAGCACAATGCATTCAACAAATAGCAACAACAAAAATAGAGTATATAATCAGTAAAGCAGAGCAATGTGTAGAAAGAAGAAAGAGTTAGGGTAAAGAGATCAAACACAGGAATTTATAATGGTTCCTACCTTGGATATCCTTACTAAGGTATACATCCACTCTCTAAGCTCTCCAAGCTTATATATCAATCCACTATCCCTTCAAGTTTCAATTAGCACTTGAAGAAGCCTTACAATTCTTGCTCTTTCTTGAGCACAATCTCTCTTACAAGGGATTCCTCACCCTCTCAATGATTCTCTAAGGGATACCTTACCTTTTATAGTTTTAAAGTGATACAAGATGGATATCAACTCAAATAAACCCTCTTAAAGAGTGGATATTACAAATGAAACACTAAGAATAAAAGAATTTTACAAATTTGAGCTCAATTCATGATTTAATGAAAAAAGGAGCAGAATGATGTTAAAAGATATAATTCAGGATCTCTTTTCATTGTATTTTATGTTTCTTAGCTTATATAGGAATCTTATGGAGTAATATAACCATTTAGGGTTATTAGAGAAGAAAACTAGCCGTTATTCGCCTATCAGAACAGATGGAATCAATTGGTAAATTGATTCAGGATATCTAGGGTGCTTTTTGGATATCCAGAATCGATTGGTGAATCGATTCACCTAGACAAAAATGTGGACTCAACTTTAAAAGGTCATAATTTCTTCATTTTAAGTTTGTTTTAAGAAAATGACCTATCATTGGAAAGATAATTAAGTCTACTTTCAAATGGGACTAGTTTCATACTCATACATGGTGTAATTTTTTAGATATGTTTAAAACAATGAGTAAAGTCAAAAATAGTGAATCTGTGAAAATTTAATTTTGAGACTCAAATTGTAAAATTCATAACTTTTTCATATCTTAGTTATTTTAAGCAAATGACTAGTGTATGGAAAGCTCTTTGAGTCTGTTTTCAAATAGAAATAATTTAATTCTCATAACCTTCATAGTTTTAGAGATATGATAAAAAAATGAACACATATCAAACTGATTTCTAGACTCATCTTGAAAGAATCATAACTCTTTCATATATTGATCATTTTAAGCAAATGATATGTCCATAAAAATCTCTTTGAGTCTATTTTCATATGGAGAAAGCTTAATAATCAAATTACAAGTATTTTATGAGATATGATTAAAATAATGACTAAAGGTCAATAGTGAAAAGATCAAAATCTTATATCTCATTAGTTTTTGAAATATCCCTATAGGCTATCTTGTTAAAATATGATTGTGGGCTATCTTTTAAAATATTTTGATTAAGATAATATTATGAAAATATGTTTGAGCTTTATATCATGAAATACTCTATTTTATAAGAAAAACTGAGCTTAAAATGAAAAACTATACTAATGAAGTTCCTTGACTTTTCTTGATGCTTCCAAGCTTTTAATCTTCTCAATCTTCAATACTTGGATCACATATCCTTTCTTGTCTTTCTTCCTTATTTTAGAGTTGAGCACAATATGATCTTCCATTTCCTTGCTTCAATCCTCACTTTTCTTCATCTTGGACTTTCTTATATAATAACCATAAACTTTGCAAATCATATAGTTAGTTCAATCTCATATATCAAGATATTAATGCATAATTCATATATAAAATAAATTAGTACAAGAACATACATAATCATTATATCATATATCTTGATCAATCACATGCTTAATGATGCTTGTATAAAGTATAGCTCTTTTAACATATAATCAAGCATATGCATCAACCATAACATAGTATATCTATTAAAGCTTGTATAATATAGATCACTTTAGTACAAGACATATAATGCTATTGTGACATTTATTTGTCATCATCAAAACTCATTATATGAAACCTTAAGGCTAACATGTCATTTTATAATTTCAGCTAATTTAACGAAATATTTTAGCTAATTTTTTAACTATCAAGTATCAGTTATAAACTATTAACTAACTTATTAACTACCAATTAATTTATCAACTATCAGCTAACTTATCAACCATTAGTTAATTTATTAGTTAGTTGTACAAAATAGAGCCTACATGTGTCAATATAAAAAGATATATATAATAATTAAAATATTTATATTTTCATATAATTGTGACATAGACATTCAAATAATTAAATTTAAAATTTCCTTCAAATATTTCAAATTCTTACTTTTATTATATTTTTAATGACTTAAAGATACTTATATTTATAATAAACCTTTGGTTATATATATATATATTGTGACCCAATCATTACTCCATCTAATTTATCAGCTACCAATTGACTTATTAACTATTAGCTTGTTTATCAATTATTAATTAATTTATTAACTAATTGCACAAAATAGAGCCTATATGTGTCAATATAAGAAGATATATATAATAATTAAAATATTTATATTTTTGTATAATTATGACATAGACATTCAAAAAATTAAATTTAAAATTTCCTACAAATATTTCAAATTCTTACTTTTATTCTATTTTTGATGACTTAAAGATACTTATATTTATAATAGACCTTCGGTTATATATATATATATATTTATAAATATAAAAATATTGTGACCCAACCATTATTATATCTGATTAAACTACCTTAATCATGATCGAATAATTTTGTTGGATCAATGATTGAGCTGAATTTTAAAACACTAATCACTTAGTTACTTATTACTTTATCTACAATATATTCCAAATACATAATCCAATGTCTAACCTCTTTCCTTCTTTACTGTAATATCAAATAAAGAATTGTGCTCTTTTTATTTTTTATCAATATCAATTTAAAAAGAGCTTAATTTGTATGTGATCTTTCAATTTTGACCTTAAAATTTTGAAGCCCATTACTTCATTATCATTTACTATAATAAGAAGGGATAACTTGTATCATATGATCCCTTATTCTTCATTTCTCAAATTTTTTCTAGCATTCTCATTCCTGTTCCACCTTTTTATTATTTTTAATAGATTAGTCATTAATAATTAAAAAAGATAAAATTATTAAATTAATGTGCAAAAAATTAGGGAAGTGTTAAATTAAAACTAAAAATATTTTAACATTTATTTAGTATCAATTTGCCAAATTTTATATCAATATAACATTTTTATCATTAAATTTCATATGAATTGTCATTCTTCCTTCAAGTTTTAGAATTTTTTTCATTTCAATGTATCATTATTTGAAATAATAAGGTAAATTAATTTTTAAATTCGCATGAAGAATTAAGAAATTATGTTTTATGAATCTAGTAGAAGAACGAATGTGATTTTTGAAATTTTAAACGGTTCATAGCCTTCTTAAAAATAATTTCACAAAGACATTTAAGTTTTTGTGCCAATGAAAAATTTATTAAGAATATATCATATAAATTATTTTAACAATAAAACTGAAGGAAGAGGCCATATTATTAAATTAATATAAAATGTGAAAAATAGTACTAGATTGATATTAAAATATTTTAAATATTAATTTGACATCTTATAAATTTTCAAATATTAATTTAATAATTTATTTTTTGTAAAGTTTATATCTTACGTATTGCAAAATTCTTACTAGTAATGTTTTAAATTTTAATTCAACTATTAACTCAATAAAGTGGGTGGGTCAAAGTCAAATCAATTCAATTAGTCGAATCAAATAGTTAAGTTAGTTATTATATTTTACTATTTTTATTTATAATTAATTATATATTACATATATATATATATTTATAAAATATAAATAAAAAATACAAATAAATATTAATTTTATTACAAGTATAATGATCATTCAACATAATTTTAGCTCAAATAAAAGGTAAATAATAAAAAATTTATGAAAACTAATATAAAAAACTTCCAAAATAGTTAAAGTATAATATCTTATATTCAAATTGCAAGGCTATCATTTATTAAAAACTTGTATTTTAGTAAATTCAACTTTAAATATATTTGTAGAATACTACCTTTAATTATATTCTAATACGAAATAAATATAATAGTAATTCATATTTATATTGTGATAAATAAATGATAAAGTTGTAGCACTTAAAATTTTAAAAAAATTAACATTACCTCTTATATATATATATATATATATATATATATATATATATATATATATATTTGTAATATAAAATAAATATAATGACAATTAGATTAAATTTTTTTAGATTGAACTTGCTAAATACTCAAAATAAAAAAGAGCGATGTGGGTCAACAAATTAATTAAGTAACCAATTCAATCAAATTTTTATTGAATTTGATCCAACCACCCAAATATTTACTCAAAACGAATTTATGAATGAATTTTTATTGAATTCGATCAAGTCACCCAAATATTTACTCAAAATGAATATATGAATTTGACCAATCCATTCTTATGTTTAAATGTCGATTTGATTGGTTGAACTGACTACATGATTAAAAAATGTAGCCATATCATAAAATTAATATAAATTGTGAAAAATAGTGTTAAATTGATATTAAAATATTTTGAATATTAATTTGATATCTTATAAATTTTTGAATAACAATTTAATAATTTATTTTTTTCTAAAATTTATTTCCGGTGTATTGCACGGATTCTTACTATTACTAGTTGTCCAAAATCTAAAATCAAAACAAAATGATTTTAGAACTGAAAAATTAAAACAAAACAGACTAGAAATGTAAGGGAGAAATTCAATAAATAAATAAATAAATAAATAAAACAAAACAAACCACGGATAAAATTGTGGAAATGAATTAATGAAATCAAAAGACAAATGGAAATTTGTTTGGAAGGACTGACAACACTCCTCGCTGCCTCTGCCTTAGGTGAGGGAAGAAGCAGCCGCACTGCCTTCGCCACAAAGTCGTAAGCTATGGCAGCACTAAGTAGCCGTCGAGTTTCCGACGACCCATCCATCTATTCTGCTGTTCACGGTCGTTCTTCCCAGTCGGCTATTGGTAAGTTTTCTCAGTTTTAGCCCCTTGTAATGTTTGATGATCGCCTTCTATGTTTTGTCCCCTTCTCTGAGTTATTTTTCACTAGTCCGTGAAAACACAAGTCGGTCTATGTATTGTTAGCATAAGAAGAGGAAAGTAATATTATGAATCAGGGTAGAAGGAAAGTCTTGTTCAACAATTTGGTTGGAAGTTGGAATCAATGACATACCTCACTAAATGATTGTCTAGCCTGTTAGAAGTACCGCCTTTGGATTCTTAAGTTGTAAATGAGAAAAAAATTTCCATTGCCTGCCATCACTGTTAATGTTAAGTATTAGTGGGAGTTTTAAGGTATTATGTTGATCAATACTTTTGTTTCCTATAAGAGATAGCTGCCATGTCTTAAGTATAAGGGGCTATTAGAAGATTAGACAGTTCTTGCTCAAATCCAGAAGTTATTTGCTACGAGTTCTTACAAAAATAATTTTTTATTAAAGGACCAGCCTCAACATTGCCAGTGGTGTTTGATTTTACATTTCTTGCTTTTGGGTCTTTTAATGACCTTCTGGATATGCTGTGTTTTTCCTTTGCTTTGCTTGTAATAGTTGCTTGTTTGATCAATAAGCTACTGGAATTTTAAAATTTTGATAATAAAAAGTTAATAATACAATTGGAACTTGTCTCAAAACGTAAACTGGATTGAAACAACATTTTTTTCCATGTTTAAGACAACCTCCAGAGTGTGAATACTTCTTTCTGTTTATTTATTTAGGTTCTTATATAAATTTTGGAGGCACCCTGGACTGTTCTCAAGTTTCCTTGATGGGAATAACTACTTCCAACCCTCACATTCACCAGATAATTTGAGTCGGTTTTGTTAAAATTTAAGATTAATATATTTTGACTGACTTTTATTTGAATTAGTGTTGCATCTATTATGAAGTAAGGTTAATTCTTGTGATTGATCCAAAGGATACTGGTCATTTACTCTTGTTCTTTCAATTCAGTTGATTCATATCAATTTTAATTCAACTAATCTTTCTTAGACAGGTTAATCGGTAAAGATGGTACAATAATATAATCTTAAGGAGATCACTGCAGTACCAAATGGGAAGGACTTCATTGATATCATCCTCTCCTGGACTTAACGTCAAACACCTACTGTTGTACACAAAGGATGTGCCATTTCCCATCTTTGACAATTCTATATGCACAAAGTGAAGTATACCCAGCAAAATTTTCATATAAAGCTCTCTACTGTCATTGATAAATTTCCAACATGTGCTCTTCAACAAGGACCATTACAAGCTTGCATTTGGACAGATCAATACTGCCAGGAATCTTGTTGGAAAGATCGTGAAAGACTATGTGAAATTATTGAAGCATGGTGATTCTCTATATAGATGCAAGTGTTTGGAGGTTGCCGGGTGGTGGTCGCTCAAGGATGAGAAATAGATAACTTTTAATTGAATATTATCGGAGGAAGGTAGTTGGGAAGCACAAGGAAGTGCCAATTATATTTGGGATGCGATGGTTAGGAGGGTTAGGATGGTTGCTAAGACAATTTTAGGTGAATTAAAAGGTTTTGGACTGAGAGATAAAGAATTTTGATGGTGGAATGAAAGTATGCAAGAAAAAGTCAAAATCAAAAGGGAATGTTTTAAAGCCCTGCATGTGTGTGACAGTGCTGAAAATTGGGAAATGTATCGGATAGCTAGGAAGGAGATAAAAAAGGTAGTGAGCGAGATACGATTTAAAGCTTTTGAGAGGTTCTACTGAGATCTAGGAACAAAGAATAGAGATGAAAAATTTACAAGTTTGCCAAAAATAGGGAAAGAAAATCAAGAAACTTGGATCAAGTAAGGTATATTAAGGATGAGAAAGGACAAGTTCTACTTACAAATGAAGATATTAAAGAAAGATGGGAGAAGTACTTTTATAAGTTTTTCAATGACGAGTAAGGAGTGATTAGGAATATAGAAGGATTAAAAACCCAAGAGGACGAATAAAATTTGACTTATTATCATAGGATTCAAGTTGAGGAAGTAAAACAAGATCTTAAGAGGATGGATAATGATAAAGCCGTTAGTCCGGATAGTATTCCTATTGGAGTTTGAAAATTTTTAGGAGAGTAAGGTATCTTTTGACTCACCAAATTATTTAATGAGATTTTGAGATTTAAAAAAATGTCAAGTGAGTGGAGGAGGAGTATTTTGGTACTTATATACAAGAATAAAGGAAATATTTAGAACTGTGCAAACTATCGAGGGATAAAATTTATGAGTCATACTATGAAGTTATAGGAAAATGTAATTGAGTACAGATTAAGAGATGAGACTAAGATTGCAATTTAGATTTATGCCAAAAAGGTTTACAATAGAGGCTATTTATCTTTTACGAAAGTTGATGGAAAAGTATCGAAATAAAGAAAGAGACTTACATGTGATTTTCATTGACTTAGAAAAAGTCTATGATTGTGTACCAAGAGAATTGTTATGGAAGGGTCTAGAGAAGAAAGGAGTTCGTGTCGCATATATTCAAGTTACACAGGACATGTACGGTGGAGTAACTACAAGTGTAAGAATGCCTGGAGGAAAGACAAAGGACTTTACTGTGAAGATAGGTCTATATCTGGGTTCAACTTTGACTCCTTACTTGTTTAATCTAGTCTTAGATGTTCTTACCAGGGACATACAGGAGACTATCCCTAAATGTATGCTATTTGCGGATGATATAGTTTTGATTAAAGAATTGCGGGAAGACGTTAACTATAAATTGGAGCTTTGGAGATAGGCTCTGAAATTAAAGGGTTTTTGCTTGAGTAGGAGTAAGATGGAGTATATGCACTGCAAATTTAACAAGAAGCAAAATAGAAATGATTTGGAGATAAAAATTGGAGAGCGTATCATACCATAAATATCTAAATTTAAGTATTTAGGATCTTTTTTATAAATCGATAGAAAAATTGATGGAGATGTTACACACAGGATACAAGTTGGATGGTTAAAATGAAGAAATGTATTTAGAGTAATTTGTGACCGTAAAGTACTTAATAAGTTTAAAGGAAAGTTTTATCAGACTGTTATACGATCAGTTATGCTGTATAGTAGTGAATATTGGGCTCTAAAGAGATAAGAAGAGCAAAAAATAGGGGTAGCAAAAATGGGAATGTTAAGATGGATGTGTGGTTATATAAGAAAGGACAAGATATGAAATGATTGCATACGAGGGCATATTGACGTGGCAGCTATTGAGGAGAAGATGACAGAAAATCGGTTAAGGTGGTTTGGTCATGTGCAAAGAAGGCCATTTGAGGCACCAGTGAGAAGAGTTGATCATATAGTTTTTAACCCTGTGAAAAAGTATAAAGGGAGTTAAAAAGGACATTAGAGGAAGTTATAAAAAGGAATCTCTTAATGAATAATATCATTGAAAACTTAGTTTTTGATAAAGCCTAATGGCGTCGTGCAATCTATGTAACCGGTCTCACTTAATGAGATAAGGTTTTGTTGTTGTTGTAGTAGTAGTCCTAGTTTGACTTACCTTGAATAGGTTCGACAACACATGGCAAGGCTCCATTAATAGATCCAAATACAAGGACCATCTTGATTTGTGGATACCCTAATGTTGGCAAGATCTCATTCATTAATGAAATTACAAGAGCTGTTGTGGATGTCCAGCCCTATGCATTCACTACAAAGTCAACTTTTGTTGGTCATACAGACTACAAACACCGAAGGTATCAAGGAATTGATATACCTGGGATATTGGGCTGGCCTTCTGAGGATCACAACATTATTGAGATGTGTTCTGGACATATCTGGATCTTGTGGTTATAGTAGTGCACAGCAGGCAGCTGTTTCACGGCATCAAGTCTCTGTTTACAATGAGACAGACTTTCGACCACTAGACAGGATATCTGAGGAAGACGTGAAGTTGATCATGGGGATGAAAGCTGAAGCGTTGAAGACTGCAATTGGGCAAGGAGGTGAGCCTGTGAATGATGACAATGTATTGCTACCATGAGCACTTTGACAGAGGAGGGTATAATTGCTGTAAAAAATGCAGCGCATCAGAGGTTATTGAATCAGAGGGTGGAGATAAAGATGAAGTCAAAAAAGATAAATGACTGCTTGAATAGGTTCCATGTTGCAGTGCCAAAGCCACGTGACTAGAAGGAAAGACCACCTTGCATACCTCAGGCTGTTTTAGAAGCTTACGCTAAGCAAGCAGCAGAGAAGGAAAAGAGAAAAACTGAAAAGGTTTAGGAGAATCAGAATGATGGAGCAGGTGTATACTCAACTAGCTAGAAAGAGAATGACACATTGACTAATGATGAATGGAAAGAAGATATATTGCCAGAAATCTTGGATGGGCACAATTTTTATGACTTTGTTGATCCTGATATTCTATATAGGCTTGAAGAGTTGGAAACGGAAGAGGAGCTAAGACAAGAAGAGGAGGCATTTTTGAGATGGATGGAACTGAACTGACTCCAGAGCAACGGAAGCATTAGCTCAGATAAGAAAGAAGAAAAGCTTGCTCATCCAAGAGCATAGGATCAAGAAGGGCATTGCTGAAAGCCGGCCTCCCTTTCCAAGGAAGTTTGATAAGGACAGGCAGTTCACATCAGAAAGAATGGGAAGGCAGCCGTCATCTTCAGGTCTTGATCCCTCTTTAGCAATTAATAGAGCACATAGCAGATCTGTCTCTAGGAATGGATGGAAGAGGGAAAGATCACCTGAAAAGGGAGATGCTGGTGGTGATATAATGGATATAGATGCTGACCCACCTAGCAAGGCGCTGTTTGTGAAATCTAGATCATGGTCAAGGTCAATGTTACGCCCACCACATGAAGTTGTGCCTGGAGACAGCTTCAAGGATTCTGCTCAAGAGTTCAGGGCAATTAACCTTGCTTATGAAATCTATCAAGAAGAGAAGCAAGGATGCACGTCATGGAGAAGCTGATAGAGTAATTCCAACTTTGAAGCCTGAGCGAATGTTTTCTGGGAAGCGCTCTATTGGAAAAACACAAAGAAGGTGAAGTGATATGCTATGCTATATTCACTCTTTATTTTGCCTTTTTTTTATGAATTGAAGACAGTAAAAAATATGATTTCATTCTTATTTTCTAAGATTGTTTTATTTTATGAGTTATTTGTGCCAGTGAGGAATATTGCGTTACTTCGTCTGTGGATGAAGCTGATTTCGGCTTTCTGGGATCAGTTTTGCTAGTCTTGGATAGTGATTGCTGCTGTCAAGAATTCCGTTCCTTCTCCTTACTGGCTTGGCTGGAGTTCAATTTATGTACGGGCATCAAAGTTCTCTTATACTTATGTCTCTCTTTTCTTATTTCTTTATTTATTTCTTTCTCCTTTATGCAATTTTGTGCTGGTAAAAAAATTTGCTATTTACATATAGGACAATTTTGGGTACCATATTTGAATCTAGGACATTGTTGGATTATCTCTGATCTAGTTCCATATCATATGTTATCATAGTATAATTTGATTACTGGTAAATAAGGAAATTTCTTCATAAGCGCTTTGCATATCAAATTCTGTCCTGGTATATTTCATTGAAGAAAATTGAAGGATAATTTCTGTTTGTACAAACATTGGACCATAGGAGGCTGATAATAAATAATTAAAGTCCGTTTTCTTGAATGGCAACTACCGTTATGAGCGTATTTGGTTAGTAGGCATCGCTCAGTATGTGTGTGGTTGTGCTGCAAATGTGTTTAATGATATTTCCTAAGAATATAGGAGTTGTGGTGGACGAAGAACTCTTGGATGGTCATCAGTGAGAGCACCGAGGGCCTGGAGGAAGTTTTGGAATTTTAATCCTAATATAAATGAGTCAGAGCTCAATATAACTCAAATTGAATTTGTTTAGGAACTCTCGGAATTATCAAAACTTCATGTAAGGCTGGTTATTTGTTGGACAGTTCTTCCATATCCAAAATAAAAGTTGGGGTATGAATACTTTGAGTAAATGATAAATTTTAAATTATTTAAATTTTTTTAGTCATTAAATTCAAGGATTGTGGCAATTTGATTGATAACTTATTTAACTAGTTAATTACATTTATTAGACATATCCATAATATTTTATCATTAATAAATTTTTTCATCTTTTGTTATATGTTATCTATATTTATTCAAATCTTTGTTTCACTTATTAAAATTAGAGGAAAATTTTAATATTTTTTGGTTACATTTGAATCAAATATTAATATAATTTAAAAATATAAACATAATTTCTTAAAATATTATTAAATATCAAATGAGATATTTATTGCTTTTATAAATATAGTTACTTCTTATAACAATTTTAATATTATTGGAGTTAGTAAAGGAGTTTTGTATTTTATTTTTTATACATGAACCCTTCCTTAAACCTCATTTATTTTTAAAAAAATAAAGATAAATTATATTTAGAGTGAATATAATAATTAATTATTATTTTTAAAATTGATAATTATTATATTATTTAAATTTTATAAATAGTATCATTTGTTTTTATTTTTATTATATTTTTAGTAGAAATTAGAAGTGATTATTTTTATCTTAATTCTTTAGTATATATATAAATTTTATTCAATATATAAAAAAAATTATCCAACACACTAGAATTTAATTAATTTCTTTAAACATCAAGATTCATACTTATTTTATATTTTATTATATAATCATGAATAATTGTATAATTATTATATTATATTAATTTGAATGACTTTATGAAATACATTTTTGATATATAAAAGTAATTGAAGATATATTAATTAGTATTAATTAGATTAAAATAAAATTATTACATGGATTTTCATAATTTATTGATAGTAATGGGATGATGAATGAGACATGATTAAACCTTATTTTGATTTCACTTATTTTTTAAATTTATTTACTTACTAAACAAGTTCTTCTGTAATCAAATATTTAATAAATATCATAATCATCTAAAATATAAATATAAAATTTTAAGTCATATAAATTTAAAAAAAGTAAATTTAATTAAATAGATATTATATAAAGTCATATATTAAGATAAAAGTATTTTTTAATATTTATTTTAAGTAAAATTTAATCTTAATTTATTTTATAAAATTTTATATTGTCAATCATCATTAATAATCTATTAATTGAGCTTCAGATATCATATTGGATATAATGAACCCGTGCTCTCATTTTCATTTAATGCCTTATATTTTAGTTATTTTTATAAAATTTTACATTCACCATATAATATATTTTTAATGTTATTAATGAACAAGAACTAAAGTCATTAAAAAAAATAAAATAACTAAAATTTTATTAAATATAGAAAAACTGTAACAATTTTCAACAGCATAATAAGTGATATTACAAAATTTGTTATATTATTTTAATATGTTAAAATAAAAAATTTTATTGAGTAAATTAATTTTTAGTTTCTAGAATTTAAATTGATTTATTGATATTATAAATAAAATAATTTTACACTATTATTTATCATGTATTTTACATTATTAAAAATTATTAAATCATTTTTTACTAAAAATAATAATTACGATCATGTCTACTTTTTTTTAGTAACATGACACCTTTTATATAAAATTTTTTCATTAATATTAGAATATATGAAATTCTCATATTGATATTACTAAATAATTACATTTTTAATCACAAACTAATTAATGTTTGGTAGAATGTAAGCTACGAAGAAGGAAAAAAAAGTTTAAACTGTTTGGGGGAAAATAAAAATGAAAAAAATATTATATCTAATTTATTAAGGTGTATGATTAATAAATATAAAAAGTAAGTGAGATAAAATTAGAATTTTATTTTACTGTCTTATTTTGATAATAAATAGTATAAATTTTACAAAATAATACAAGTGAGGAATAATTACAATTGTTATTAGTTGAGGTTTGTGCTTATCTGTTTTAAGGCTCCATTTTAATTGCTTTGAAGCTGAATGACTATGTTTTTTCTCAGTCAAATCCACAAGACGTTAAATAGACGTTGCAGTTACTCCTTTCGCTCTAAAGAGCATCACTGTTTTCTGTCATGCTGTTTTTATAGCCATTTTATATTAAGGATAAAAATGTAAAATACTTTTTTTTTTTTCAAATTTCAAGTGGTTATATTTTGCCCTACCAATTTTGGAAATTTGTAAATTAAATCTTTTAATTATATGAAATTTGAAATTAAAACCTAATATTTACTTAATTAAGTATTTTTATTTAATGACGTGATTTTTTTTATCAAGAAATTTTTAAATAAGAATCACTATTGTTATAGGCAAATTACTCGGACGTCTTCTAAAATTTAGTTTAAATACATAGACTTCCTTTCAATGTTTTAAAATCCAAGACCCGAAAAGATAATGAGGTCATAATTGAAGTGATTCAACTAATTAAATTGAATGATTGGATTTGTTAATATTTTTATATTTATTAAATTATATTATATTTATTTATAAAAGATTAAAAAATTAAATATATTTAACTAGTAGAAATGTACTTTTAAAATGCAAATGATAAATATTGAAGTTGTATATATAGTAATTAATGCATGATATATTTGATCGTAAGAGGTATATTAAATTTAAAAAAAATTTAATATTAAAATTATTTAATATTAGTATCAAAATATGCGAATTTCAACCGGTAGAAAACATTAACAGGGATATTTTTACATATTTTCTCATAAACACTTCAAAAAATATTATGTACATTACACGCCCATATATATCGAACTATAAATATAAATTTTAGCCGTGGAATTTAATTGGATAAAAAAATATTGGATTTCATAGACAATTATATGAAATTATATTATTTTGCTAAAAATCATGGTAAAATGATATTTATGGTAAATTTACATTATGTTATGAGTTAAAAAACCAGATAGATAATAATAAAGTTATGAACAATTTGAATATTATAAAAGTTGTCAATTCAACAATTGCTTATTTTGTCCTTAAATTGGTTGTCTCCTATTTGAATCTTGCGAACTGCATTATGTAAAATATTTTTAGATTAAAACTCTGAAGAACCAAAATAGTGTTCTTAGTCTTTTTAATTTTAATAACGGAAAGCTACTCGGGTCGAATTGAATTAGCTGGATTTAACGAGTTAGTTGAATTTTTCCGGATTTATCCGATTCGAACAGAGCCAACCTCTAGTTTGAATATCTCATAAAACCTGATCGATATTCCCGATAGGATCTCGATTAAACCGGTCGGGGCCGTATCTTAAAACATTACTTCCCCTCTGATTTTTTCGAAGGCACAATCTTTATATAAGAGAACCAAACGTCGTTAATGTTAATTTTATTACAACTAGTTCACCTTTTTCTTCCTCTTTCATTGGGTTGAGAACCTTCCAAGTCATTTTTCTCTTTCTTGGAGTCCATCGCAGACCCCTCTTCAGTGTCCACTTTCATACGTTCTTCGTCATCAATCTTAACCTTCACCACCAATACATCTTTACCTCCTAGCCACCAGTCACTTTTCCCTTCACCTTTTGAATCAATGGGCTTCATTTTCGCTTCTGCACTGTCCGGCGTCATATTCCAATTTACCTCCTTTACTCAGAAGCTATTTCGGCAGCCTGATCTATTGCTTCCTCGAGCTTCAGCATCGGCCAACCAACTCCCAAACTTTCTTTTTGCCACTGCTTCAATCGCTAGATCAGTCCGAGCCTTCCTATCAAAACCAAAAGTCCAGATCCACCAAATCATAATCGCGTCATCCGCATCCATACCTGAAGTTACTATTTTCTCAATAGTTTACATAAGGGGGTGTGACTTGAAATCAATTTAATTTCTTTCGTTGATGATCAAAAGCTTACAAGAAACTATAGATCAATTTGGAGCAAATGCAGAGAGCCTCTTGTGCTCAAATCCCCAATGGGACACTTTAGAAGATTTAATCCCCGGTGCAAAGAATCCCGGTCAGAAGAGATACAAAATGCTGCGTTGCGATTTCAATTAAGTTCGGAACCAATTTTCTTTTGATCAGAATACTGGGTTTCTTGTTTTTCTCTTTGATTTTAAGTAAAATTATTTTGAGATTAATGTCTCCATACGTTCTTTTTATTTATTTATTTTAAGTTTCCATGAAATTTTGTATTTTTTTTTAAATTAGTTTTTGTGACTGTCGATGATATATTATGATTTTGTATCAATTTTATATATGCAATAAATACATAAAAATGTGTAACTATTTTTAATCTACTGCAATCGGGTCTTTTGGATTGTGAAGATTTCAAATGATGAGGAGACATCTTGCTTTTGTCGGAGAAATAATGGTGAAGCTCTTGGAAAATTGGCATCTTGCTTCTGCACTTAGGAGGTTCTAACTCATACAATAGGACATTATTTTTGGGGTTTGACCAATAGTACTTACTTATTTATTATACTTTAGACTTAAAAGTGCTATATTTAATGAACAATATTATGTGAATGAGAAATAAAATTTGAAATTAAGTTCTGAATATAAATTAAAGTTATGTTTAGTACAAGTAGTTAATAAATTAATTTATAATTGATAAGTTAACTATTATATTATAAATATTTAGTAAAATTAATTATTAAAATAGTTGAAAAATATAAAATAACATTAAAATATGTTAATATAAATATATATGAACTAAATTAATTTTTATTTTTTTGAGATCAAGTCATATATATATTGATACAATAAATATATTTAAAATTAAAATGTAATTATTTAAAATTTAATTAATTATATTTTCATTGTTACATATTTATGTGCTTATTATTTATTTATTAAAATAATAATATGATTACTTAAAATATAATTAAGAGCATATAATGTTAATTAATTAAAAAAGGAAGGATAAATTTGGAAATAAATTTGATAAGTTATAGGTTATCTACTTAGAGTAATTTATTGAATTAGAACTTATTTTTTTTAAGAAATTAGTGTGCTAAATATGTTTAAGGCTAACTTATAATTTATTAAGTCCATAAGTTATAAATTAATTTACTTATTGCGCTAAACACAACTTAGATATAAAATAGTGGAATAAATTTGTAAAACTTGATTTAATGATTAAAAGATTCAAAATTCAATATTAAATTATATTTTTTGTGTATATAGCATTTTATATATTTGTACTATTTCTGATTAGATTTTAGTTTTTGGAACCCATATGACTGTCGCTAGACTTAAATTTTGGAAGTCCATTTATAATTTCTATTGATTTATTTACCTTTTATAATAGAATTAGTTAACACCACCCAAAATCAATTATATTGCCAAATGCTTAGTAAAAGGAAAATATATTTGCCTTTTTATAATGGGTTTTATTCTTTTATTATTAATTAATATGTTATTTAAAAGTAATTTTAAAATATGAAATTATAGAAAACAAATAAATAGATGATATGAAAAATATAAATAAAACATTATAAATTAATTCTTAGACAAGTAAAATAAATATATAATATGTGGAAAAACAATGATATTACAATGAAAAAAAATTGAGTTAAAATTTGGAGTTTCAAATAATAAAGGGATAATTGGAAAATAAATTTTCTATATGACTTTGTTATGAGAAGGTTCACTTAGAAGTTAGATCAGGGAAGTGAAAAATACAGACGGAGTAAAAATGTTAAAAAATTATGGAGAGGTGTGCATTGAGAAGTTGGCTCACTGGATATCACATGATTAGGAAAAATAAATACTTAAAACTAGTGGCAAATATAACGGAGGGGGGTTCAGTGTAATTTTTATGCATGAAAGTAGAGGAAGTTGATGATTTTTTCTTTCGAAAACAAAGAGAAGCGAGTGTATTTAAGAGGCCTGAGTAATTTACCCAATTTTAAAATTTTACAAAACCTCATATTTTTTTAATATGTGATTTACTCTCTACTGTATTAAAATGTACTATTTACCATCATGTACTTATGTAATAGTGCATATAATTCTTCTCCTTAGATATCTAAATAGAATCTACATTTGATTTTCATTTGTTTTAATTTTCCTCCAATATTTTTAGAAAATGATGCAAATATTAGAAAAGTCTTGTAACTTTCTTTCTTCTCCTTACTCTATTATTACTCAATCACTTCTCTTTGATGAAACAAGTATTACTTGAGTTGCCTCATTGGAAACATTCTTGGTTTAAAGGGAAAAATTTCCTTGCCTACTTATGATATAAACAATTGCTCTACAAATTATATTTCCATAGTAAGGTCATTATCCAACCACTGCTAGCAATTGATATTTTATGATAGTAAAATAGAAAGAAAATAAAATATCATATAACATCTTGTGGAAGTGGTTTCTTCAAGTTTATACATCAAAATTCTTCAACTATATTATACATAACCAACATATATTTGATTTCCCCCTAGTAAAGAATACAATCTATTTTCCTCCATTAGGACAAACAAGGTTCACCCAATTTGACTTAATCCTATGTATCTAATTCCTTTGAGATAAGACAATTTATTGAGAAGAAAAGTTAAATCATTGTATCATGGAAAAAACCAAAAGCTAAATCACATTATTCAAGGATGAGAAATTCAATAAAATTCCCTTTTGCTAGTCCTAAATAAAATAATTAGAGTAAAAATTTTTTGCTTCAACAAAGGGAAGTTTCAAAATGACAATTAAAATAATGAATAAATTAGAAGCAAAATGTTAAGAGATTTTTTAAAATTAGCTTCATTTTTTAATATTGGAGGGAAATTGAATTAACTAAGAAATAATATATCAATTCTATTAGAATATCAAATAAAAAATTGATGCAAGAGGGTTTATGTACACCATTAAACAAGTGTAGAAAGGTTAATAGTACATTTTAATATTATATAGAATAAATCACACACAAAGAAAAGTACATGAGAGTTATGTATAATTTATTTTTGCTTTATTATATCATTTTTCAAACCCAATCTCTATGTTAAATAATTAATAGAAATTAAGTAACAAATATAGAATTTTAATTAAATACTTGAAAATGAATTATAAAATTATGTATAAAAATGATGTAATAAATTAATTTATAATAATATTGTATTTTTATATAAATATTCAATAAAAATTTAAATAATTTAATAAAAGAATAATTAAGTAGATGATAGGAGTATTAATTTTATTTTTTTTACAATTTAGGAATTTAATTTATAAAATTCTAAAATCAATGAGAACAAAATACAATCATTACGATATGGAAAAGGTTATTTTACATTTTTTTTAAGGTAATGAGAAAATCATTTTCACCGGGCCTTACTTTAGAGATAGTGGGTGCATTGCTTTTTACTAGGTTTGGAAAAAAGGCCACTATTGCGGACAAGACTCATGCCTGCTTATTGCTGCGGTCACTGGCACAGGCACTTTGGTAGCATAAAACTGTAGAGAAAGGGTAGGAAAAGATGACACCCATTGTCATTCCTTGTATGTTCATCTAACTGGTAATTTTAGATGCGTTTGGAAACAAATTTAGATTTGAGATACGTCATTACGGTCTAAGCTTATTTTTTCTGGTTTACTTTCTACATTAATTATACAATATACTTCTCCGTCATCCACCATTTTTAAATGTCATACAAATATATATCTTTTAAAAGAAAAAGGTAAAATATTTGCTTTAATTTTGAGTAATTGAATTATGGGTGACTAAAATTTATCCCTTTCAACTTTAAATATTTGTATATCACTATTTTAAATTATGTAAAATTTTAAATTAACATCATCTTTAACTTAATTTTCCATTTTATTAAATTACAAAATATTTTTATAAATTTTTTAAACAAGAATCATAATAGTATTGATTTATTTCATTATCTTTTCGTATATAATTTTTATATTATATAATTAATAAAAATTAAATTACTTATATAATTTTAATTAAATACTTAAAAATGTGTTGTGAAATTATGTAAAAAAAATGATGAGATAGATTTACATTCTATAATTTTTTAATTCTTGTTTTAAAAAGTTCATGAAAAAATCACATAATTTAATAAAATAAGAAAATAAGAATATAATTGGTGTTAATTTCTAAATTTGTATACTTTAAAAGGATGATATCCAAGTTTCTAAAATTGATGTATTACCTTACATTTTTTCTATCTTTTAGTGCTCATTATATTCACAACCATTTTTATTAGAGAAAAGATTAGTACAAGTTATCATCAAAGATGATGATAATGATGACGATTATACACGCTCAAATCATGGCTCTTGTGGGATACAACACAACTTAATTTTAGGTATGCATTCAGGATGCACAGTTTACAACTATAAATATAATAAATTTAAATAAAAAATTTATTTATTTTAAATTTGAGTGAGGTAAAAGCACTATTTGTGGGTATAACATTTTCATTTTCTTTTATAATTGTTAAAATGAAAATTGCTTTTCCTTTTAGAATAAAGGTAATATTTATTGTGTATAATATTATTGGAATCAAATTGGATAGAAAACTAAATCATAATGTATGATAAAATGTTATCACCTTTCATGGGGGATAACTTAATTATTCCTTTCAAAAAATATTAAAAATTTCATATACAAGAAGATGAAAAGCCAGAATAGTCCAAGGCTCTTTAGGTTGTTTTAAGCTGCACAACTAGGCACTTTCCCTAAAATGATAGGTTTGACATTCTTACATTGAGCATTTGCAAGAGATCCGTTGAATGTGAGATCAATGTCACTAAGTTCCACATCTTCACATGGGACTCCACTGCTGCAAACAAGGGTGACTCCTTCTTTTGTTGCAGAAGATCCTCTAATGTTTTTGAATGAGACCTTGCTTATCTTTATTTTTGATGGGTTCTACAATTATTTGAAAAGAAAATATAATATATTAGGAAAAAATGGAATGTATAAAATGTATTAATACAATAAAAGAAATTTGAAATATTTAATTTATAAAATGCTAAATTCTTATGACTTATTTGAGTGTGATGCCATATAGCCTTAAATTGTAAAAGTCGATTGGGCCTCGTAATGTCCATAGGGGTCAAAACCTTTCCTCTAAATTGAGTTTATTGTAAACTTGTCTTGTATAGGTAGCTTTTTTCCTTGATAAAATATGGAGAAGTTTTAGGCAATCATGTAGTATTTTACTCCTAAAAAAATAAGCAATTAATGCAATAATTTTAATCCATATCCTCACATAAAATAGGTGGGACTTAATTCTAGATTCCACCCATTTTATATTGAATTCTGGATTGGAAGTGAGTTTAGTTTTTCAAAATACAAATATTAAATCAGTTAAAGAAAATGTAAGTATATCTCTAACTGAGTCTCACACGTGTTATTTTTGCGTCTACCTTTCTCATCATGTTTTCAAAATTTTTCTTATTTAATAATGTAGCTCCTAAAATTCTCTTAAGAAGTACCTGTTTTGAGCATTGGTTCCATGGACAATACTCTTGATCTATGATGATAGGGTTTTTAACATTTTCCATTATAATGTCCTCATAATGCATATCAGTTATGGGGGAAGTTCCTGGTGTATTAGGCCATGTCTTGATTCTCACACCATTATCCGTTTCCTTAAATGTGCAATTTTTAACATAGAAACCTTCAACAGGTTCTTCATTGGGGTACTTGCCAAGGCTTCCAACACTAATACCATGGCCTGGTCCACAAGTCACATTTTGAACAGTTACTTGCTTGCTACCATCGCCAAGAGAGACACAGTCATCTCCTGTACCAATGATTGAGTTATTGATGTTCACTTGGTATGATCTTCCAATGTGAATACCATCAGTGTTGAGACTCTCTGCTGGGGCAACTATACTGAATTCTGTAAATGTGAAGTTGTTGCATCCTAAAACATTGACATGAAAGTTTTTGCTATCTTTTGAAGTAATGTATTGGACAATTGAGTTGTTGAGGAAATTAAAACCAAAATTCTGTTGGCATTTCACAAGAAACACTATTGTTAGTATTTGTGAATAAACTCTATATATGTAGATTAAAAATACAAAAAGTATATTACACTATCTTCTTTTTTAGGGTTAATGAAATCACTAATACATCATTTTTATTTTTGCAGTTACAAATACCTATTTTACATTGAATTTTGACATAAGTTGTATTTGTTTTCAAAGATAGAGTTGGTCGAAGTTGTTTCGTTAGATGAAAGTTATATAAGAAATTTAATTTTCTAAAAAATAGAAGATAGGTGATTGTTTAGTTAACAATTAATGGCAAAAATAGAGAAAATTACTTATTTGCCTCTCTTTTGAGGTAATAAGAACTTCTTATAAAAACTTTTAATTCTAGTTATCAAACAAACAATTTTGAACATTTCTCATAAAGTTCAAAAGAGGATTACATTTTAAAAGTTCACATTTCCCTTAGAACTTATTTTAATGAAAAGCATATTCTTGTGTTTCCTTTATTTTATAACTAGGAAGGAAAATAAGTTATTTATGAAACTTTGTAATGTTTCTATAATTCATCATAAATACATAAATAAGATATACATACCATAGCAAGCTTCTTGCAATTTTTGTTTGTTCCACAATCATTTTGTTTCCAAGCAGTTTCACCTAAGCCATCAAAAACTCCATACCCAGATAAAGTAAAGAAGTTGACATATTGAATTTTAACCCATTGATCGGCGCCTTGGAGGTCATCTGGATTTTGCGGTGCATTGATTGTACCATGAACCTGGATCTCAATGGGAGCCTTGCAAGGACCTTTGAGATCAATCGCATTTAAATTGTATGTTCCTTTGTGAATCAAAATTTTACTTGAGCTTGTAGATGCACATGCATCTTTCCAGGCATCTTGTAGAGGCTTTGGAGCAAAAAAAATCATAATAAGGAAAAAGGAGGTGAAAAAAAATCAATTTTTTAAAAATGAGATTGATGGTTGAATTGAAAATCAACGTGATTTTAATGATCAATCGAAATGATTTTAATAATTTGATCAAAGTCAAACTAGATGGAATTAGAATTATATTATAAATTAAAAATTATAACATATAATAATTAAAAATAATTAAACTATTATAAAGTTAAAATTTATGTAAATAAAATATGAAAAATATCAGAAACATTATTGAATAATTGCATTGTTGTACAAGTTTATAGTCCATTTTTCTTGTTCAGTAGCTTCAATCAATAAAGATAAGGTAATTTTTTACTTCTCAAAAAATTGAACTATATATATATATATATATATATATATATGTATGTATATTTGAGGCTAATATATTGGTCATTTAATAGTAGTAATCTTTAAAGAAAAAAAGAACTGATTGAATCACAATTGGTTTGTGTAGTTTGAACAGATCATTATAGGTTCATCGGTTTAGAGACCATTTTTTTAAAGACTGATTTTAAATGTTAACCTAATTGCTCATATGAATGATCTAGGATTCTTTCAATTAAATCAAATTAACTTTCTAATCATTAGAATAAATATGCCAAAAGCAATTCTTATTGAAATCAAGTGAGTAAAACTTATGTGTACCTTTGTTATATCTCCATTCGGCTTTCCACCATATTTTCCTATGTCAAAGATAGATTGACCTCTAACAGAAGAAGAAGTTAACAATAAGAACAAAGCAAATCTGACAATAATACTTAATTTCGTATTCATCTTTTATTTCACTTTTAGCCTTCTCTCGCACTATTGTTGAAACGTAATGATTTGATTGTAAGTTACGATTGTTGAAGCTTATTTATACAAAATACCTTCTAGGCCATCTATACATGATCAACAAAACTTGTCTAATTATAACTTGATTGTATTATTGGTTTTGTTCAACTTCTGTTCTATTATTGGTTTTACGTTTACGGACACTAATTAATTTGTAACTGAGTCTTGCTTCCATATTTTGCCTGAACTTACTGAAAACTATAAAAAGGAAACGTGAAGATAGCATATTTTTAGTCATTATCATCCAAACCTTAAACCTTTATATGGCTAAACTCTTATTTTTTAGGGTCAAGAATTTTTCACTACCAACAATACTTTTTTAAACATTACATTTATTTGTGAAATTTATACAAATATCTACAAAAATATTAATTTCAATAGGAGAGAGGTTTGTTTGAAAATAAACAAATAAATATGACATGTATAGTTCTATCCTAAAGTATAGATGGTAAAATATTTCAATGATATGTAATATATAAACATAATTAATTAAATTATAGAATAAGTTAATTTAGTTTGAAATAACTTGATAAATAAATGTTTCTTCGCTTTATTTTTGCTGATCATTAATAATTTAAAATGAAATATATATATATATATATATATATGAAGGTTTCGCTTATTTCAATAGAAAGCATTTTCTATAAATATAATTATAAAATATTTAAATGAAGAAAAATATTTTATTTGTGTAATGTTAAATATGAAGAGTTTAGGGAAAGTGAATTCCTCTTTTTAGAAGAGAAATTTACTTTTTTCCATTACTATGACTTTAGATATCTTATTTTTTTAAATTACATAAGTAATGACACATCACTCTTTCATCAGTATATATACAAATGATATTTTTTTATAAAAAAATTACTTTCTAATGAAAATGGAGCTAACATAGATTTCTTCTTCAAATCCTCTTAGATAATATGCCTTGTCACATTATAGGTTATAACCTACTGTAAATAGACACTTATTGTTGAACTTAATCAATTGATAAGCCATAAAATAAAGAGGAAAAATTTATTAATATTTTTCTCTTTTGTTGCACCCTTACATAACTAACTACCTTGAGCTTTTTTATATTAAAGGTCCATAGAAATTTCCATGGCATTTATTAACCATGTGCGAACTTCGAGAAGAGATATTAGGTATATATAGACATAAACTCATTTGATGTTAAAGGAATGAACAAGATACTAGTTATTTGAAATAAAAATTAAACAAATATACTTGTAATTAATTAAAAAACTTAGCAATGAACACTTTCGTAACACTAATAAGGTAGTGTTATGAATATCTTAGCCTTCTGTTTTGGTAGTCTCCATTAAAAAGAACAAAACCCATAAAGATAACAGGTGAAGATCTAGTGCTACAATAAACACCATTTTTTTTACTTTTTTTTTTGCTATACACCTTAGTTTTCACCAAAATTAATATAAATTGTGTAAATTTCAAATAGAGCTAACATCCTTCAAGTTGCACAAGGTTAAATTGCATATTACTTCAAGTTCACAAAAGTTAAAATTATGGTGACGAATCAAATTAACAAAGTTTTGAAATCCTCCTAATCGCACAAGGTTAAAGTGCATGTTATTGCTAGTTTACATGAGCTAAAACTACAATAACAATACTACTCTCATAATTGAAAAATGTTAAACTATACGATACTTCTAACTTGCAAGAATATGAACTATGTATGGCTAAAAAACAAATCATGTACTACTCCTGACCTGTTGTCATGCCCTACCTCTCGAGTATCATAACTTGTGTAAAAATGCTTGATTAGTATTTATTAACTAGCTAACCATCCTTATAAGCCTTTCAAATACTTTTGACTCTTTACTACTTTAATTTTGCTAAAGATAAATAAATAGAATTTACAAAAAGTAGGATTAGTTGCATGTGCAATTGAAAATTTTAAAACATAATTTACATATGTAAAAAAGTTTACACAAAGGTTCTAAAGTTTTTTAAAAGACATAAGCTTACATACAAATACGATAAATATAGAAACTTTTAATTTGATGTATCTTGTACCCATTCGGGATCTTCTTCAAGATTAGATTCAATGGATGGTGAGGATGAAAGGTTTGGCACATTAGAACTAGAACTAGAACTATTGTGTATGCCTTCCTATAAATGGTTTGATAAAATAAGATTAATAATAAAGGCATTTGACTCAGAATTTAACTATTTAAGTACTACAAATAATCAATATAGGGCCTTCTAGTTGTCATTTGGAATTTATATCGAAATATGACTTGAAAAGTACCCTATTGTGACAAAAAAGGTTCTTGTATAGATATTAGTCATACTTTGGTAATCCATGTTCAGAATCTGTAAATAAAAGATTAACAATAGTGAGTTTGAGTATTAATATGCTAAATAAGTGGTTACTTTCTCTTTTTTTAGAGAGTTTTCACCATAATGGATCAAGCAAGAGTGCTTAATAGGTCTTTGATTTGTGAGCTTGGCAGACTGGTTTGTAGGCTTTTCGTAGATTGGGCCTACCAAAAATAAACCTAAAAAAATATAAGTCTAAATAGGCTTAGCTCTTGCAAACCAAATCTATATAGGTTAAAGATCAACCTGTGGGCCAAGCCCATTTACAAAGCAAATCCCATGAGTTTTACACCAAAATATGTAGGCCTTAGCAGATTGAGCCTAAATGGGCCTGACCCAGCTTGTTAAGCATTAAACGAGCCCAACCTGACTCGTTAAGCACCCATAAGATTAAGGACATATGTATAAAGCAATGTAACATGAACAATAATTCAATTTCATTCTCTTGTAATGTTTGCAAAAATTATTCAAATGAATAGCAATTGTTGGTATATAGGTTTTCCTTATATCTTTAGTTTAGCCTTATTTAGGCATTAAGTTACTAATGTTATCCTTCTAACCTTTACCACTTATTTCCTTCTTTACGAAGGATCAATAGCCAATAACTTCCTCCATGGATCATGTATAGGATGAGCATTCATATTCACAATGAGTAATGATAGGATGCCTTGAACAAACATAAACATTATTCACGCACTTCATTATCCAAGGATGATATATAATCTTTTCATTCAAACCAATATCAATATTTAACTTTTTAAAATAGCTATCAATATGATATCAAAGTTATTAACTATGTTATATGTAATTTCTTTCAACATTTCTCAAAAGAGTTTCAAATAATCACAATTCCAATTACCTTGTATATGTTACAGTTTGATGTCTTTATGGCTTTTAAATCAATTCAATATTTTACCAAAATTTGTCCTAACAATTCTAACATAATATTACACATCAAACACTAATTAATTTGTATTATTTGTTCCTATGGGTACTATTTACATAAAATCCAAATGGAAAAATTCAAAATAAGATAACATAAGGGCATTTACAATCCAAGCCACTTTTCAATATCCAAACCACTTTCAATCATTACTAAATTTTGATACAACATCCCTAACATATAATTAATGAAAAACATAAATAATTTCACAAAAATCTCATGTGGTTATTGTTCACACAGAATAAAAAACTAAAACTTGCCAATTCTAGATAGTTTTAGCATTGTTGTAGAAAAATGGCCTTTTAGGTATCCAAATTAACTACAATTACTACTAGATTTCTATGTAAGGTTAATAACCTTCCAATAGTACTTAAAATTAATTACTTTAATTTTTCAACCAAACTGGGGCTCAAACATCATTAAACAATAGAACATGAAATCTAGTATTCTATTTCAACTCATTGTAACCAAAGTCCATTCCATTGTACTTTTTATAACTCTCAAAATTTTCAAAAATTCTAAAAATTTTCCTTACACATCCTAGAACTATTTGTAACATAATTCTATCAAAATTTTCTTAACCTTTATTTCCAAAGGGAAATAGAAACATGGCTTTAAACCTTTTTTTTATAAACTTTTGTTTCTACATTTTCCTATAGCCATTTTTTAGAAAAACCTAATGAATCATCTCTTACTCATTTCAACATCATAATACTAGTATTATATCTTCATATCAATATTTACACAATATCAAAATCAAATTATACAACACCACATCTTAGTTTCATATCTAGTATGGTCATATTCATCAAAATTTTCATCTTTCATAAGAAACCTCAATAGAATAAGAGATAGGTGTCATTCACCTTAATCCCTTAACTCTATAATGTTTAAAAACTCTTGGAATAGTAGTAAAACAACCTTACTAAAATAAATCAAAATTTTAAAAACTTTAGGAAGAAGATCATTGTGAAAACTTGAAGAGAATGGAGAAAAATCCTAGTTGCCTTTAAGAATTTGATGAAACTAATTGGAAAATCTCTTGGGATTTGTTAGAAATTGAAAACCTTAAGAGAAACCTTAGAGAAGTGCACAATGTTTGGTTAAGAGAGCAGAAAAATAAGCTAATTTTTTTATCCTAATAGCCTTTTATAATTCCTTAAAGTTTCCATTATAAGATTTCTTTTTTTTTTCCTATTTTTTTACAAAAATTTGGTGGCAATTGGCAAGTGGGTGTATGGCTTTTGCTGGCTATTAATTAGAATATAATTCTTTGAAATCCAATAAAATTGAACCAAATTGAATGCTTAAAAATAATTACTAACAATTGCCTTTAATTATTCACTTATTTATGAAATTACCAAAGCTTTTTCTATAAGATTGGGCTTTTGTCTTAGGCCTAAATTTTTCTGATTTCAAAATCATATTTATACTTAGAAAAGTTGGGCTAAGTCAGCCCAAGCATGCCAAAATAATTTATTTTAACTTCAAGCTTAATCTCTTGATTTTTGGCTATTTAGGTCAATTTTAGGCTATCCAAGCCCCTAATTTCATAAAATATCTTTATAAATTTTTTTCAAACTTTGTATTGAGATTTTTATGGTATTTTGACCATGTAAGTGCCTAATATAATTTCTACAATAATTCTAAAAAGATATGCCCTTGAACTATGCTTATGGTTTTGCTAAATTTTACTCAATTTCATTACCAGGTTTCTTTTAAGGTGATTTTCTATCCAAAATTTCCATCTTAAATTTTCTTGCTCCAAAGGGGTATTAGACTTGTGTGAGTATAAACTATAAGTGACACAAAATGAAAGTTGAACTATGTCCAACTTGATCCATTATTAGGTTTGTTAGCAATTTAGTAAATTACTAAATGCAGTCACATAAATAAATAAAGTAAAATGTCATTGTACAAAGATAACTGAATATATATACATGTATATATACACATATGCAATTGCAAACAAGATTTAATATTCAAAGTTCAATACAAGTTTGATGAGTCACATAATGTAAAAAAAGATTTATATTTTCTCTTTAACTTTTAAGCTTCAAAGTGTTCACTTGTCATATAATCTCCCCTATGGCTATAAGATGAATATATTTTTAAGAATATGACCTTCCAAATGGATGTTATGGTGAAACACAATTGATGATGACACTTTTTCTCATACTTAATGAAGACTATTGGTTACTTTTTCTCATACTTAGTTAAGAATATTGGTCTTTGAAGTATTTGAAAACTTATGAAGTGTGCATGTAAGACATGTGGATTTGTATGTGTGTAATAGTTTGAACTTGAAGGTAATGAACATTTTTGAAAGTAAAGTCTTCATAACATAAGGATGAATGTCTTTGAATATGAAATACTAAAAGTGATGCGGCATTTTAAACATTATCATAGGTAAAGTTCTAAGTATTTTTAAATATGATGTTCTAAATGTCTTTAGATGTGAGGTCCTAAATGCCTTCAAATGCAAGATCTTCTTGGCAAATGGACAAACTCTTGTTTACACTAAATATAAAATAATTGGGTGTCATTAAGATTTGAACTTCAATCTTCTAAACATTTTTGAATATAAGGTATTTATAGCATGTGGATGAACATATTCAAATGCAAGGACTTCATAGCATATGAATGAACTGTTATTTAACACTAAGTATAAAATACTTATATGTCATTAAGAGTGTACTACCACAAAATTCCCTTTTAATGTCCTATTACAAAATTTCTTGATTAACATCAGTTATTCAAGGGATTACATATAAAAAATCTACTGGTAATTAATTAAGCATCATTGTAAATGCATTTTAATTAACGGTGATAAAAAATCTTCAACCCACTCTTAATTAATTGACTGAACCCAAAGTTAGTCAATTAAGAGTGCTTAATATATTACTATTAATTAAAAATAGATAAAAAATTTATAAATTTTGGATGGTTAGTTAATTATTGGTGTAAATTCTTAGTCACAATTGACCAAACTTAACCAAAATCAACTAAAATTTGAATTAATTTTTTTGTTTGAAAGTTCATATTTAAAATTTTATTGATTATTTTTATAATTTAATACTTAATTGCTTCTGATTATAGTTATATTAATGGAATTATAATATTAACATGTGTTTGTAGATTAATTTTAACCTTTAAATTAATTTATATTAGGCATTTTTGAATTTTTTAAATTTTAAACCAATTAAAATTGAATTTATTAGTTAAATTTGGTTAAGGTTATGCAATTAGGTTCGATTAGTTAAAAAATTACTTTTCAGTTAAGAATGATCGATTTAAAAATAGTTTTAACCGTCATAAATCGATCGATGATTACTCCTAGTTTTAATATCAATTTTGAAACTCCCATAAAATATAACAATCATGTTAGTTTTCATATTAAAAATAATTGACATCATTTAATTTCTTTTGATAATAGGAAATAACATTAAACGTTATTTATTTTCAAACAATCAACATTAAATTTTCATAATTTTACATAGGTTTATTTTAATAAATGATGTACTATGTCTTGCTTCCAAGTAAATTAACCACCCCATCCTTTTCCTTCCCACTCCTTTCCTAACTAGACTAACTAACCCACTTTTTTGTTTTTCACTCTCTCATCCTAAACCCTATCCCCTTGCTCCTTGCTCTGTTGTCATCCTTATTTCTTTTGTATTTTTAACTAGAAATAGAAATTAATATTTTCTATGACTATATAGAATCTTAATTTCAATGATTTTAAAGAATAAATTAAATAATAATATTAAAAATGATGAATGTTATATATAATACTTCCACAAAAGGTGGGTACTTTGCTAAATTTATCTTAATATTTGTATTTATTTCTCAATATATGAAGTATGCATTCCCTAGAAAAACCTTTTTAATACAATACCTATAGATTCAATAAGCATTCTTGAAAAATTAATCAATGATATTGAACATTTTTGTATGAATGAATAGTAGATGATACCATAGAATGCCAAAAAAATGAATAAGATTAAATTATTTTACGCATACAAACTTGTAATAGCTGCATCAAAATGATAGCTAGGCTATAAAATATGATTAATTATGAAAAAAGAAATTAAATTTCAAAAACAAATACAAAAACTTTATAGCTCTTTACTTTCATCTTCTATAATTATGCCCATATATATTTAGCAATAGGCTAATAGCGCTTTAGTCTTAAAAAGCATTTGGTGAAAAAAATTAAAAATAAAGAAAACAATTTGAAGGTTGGAACAAGAACATAACTCCTTAGGTAGAGAATCATTATAAGGTTAGAAGAACTTCAAGATGAAATTTACAAATAGCATTATACTTTATTCTTTTTATTTTCAACTCACACTATATCTTAACTTTTTAGTCTAAGCTTGTAGTTGAAGTTTCCATGTTGGTTAAGTAAAAAGCACTATCGCCTTTAATATGACTACATTGTCCTATTAAGCAACTTTTATCATCCGTTTCTAAACAAAAATTGACATAATAATATTAAAGAACATATTTCCTTTGCTCTTGTAACTTTTTCATTAAATAATGTTTAATGTCAGTTACTAAATAAGAATCAATTAACTAATATTAAAAAGCATATTTCCTTTGGTTTTACAACTTTTTCTAAAACTATTCCAAACCAATCCTAAAACCATTTTAGAATCATTCTTAAGTAGCTAGTTATCATCATATACATTAGGCTAAAAGCTCCAAAGTAGCTAGATACCATTATACACATTAGGCTAAAAGTTAATAAGAATTTACATATATATGACACACATATGTTAACCTTAGCCACATTTAGAAGTATTTTGATGATAATAATACATTTCACCTTTTCAAATTTGATGAAAGGACACTTGTTGTCTTTGCGCTAAAAAGTGAAGATTGAAGATTATTAAGAAAATAGTTAAAACTTTAGGACCAATTATACAAGAGGAAATTCAAATCGAATGGGTTCAAGTATTAATTCATGAGAAAATATGTTTTTCAAATTAAATCTTGTGTCAAAATAATTCCTTATGAAGTTGGAATCAATTTTGGAAAGAAAACTATGTTTGTTAAAGTTCAATTTCAAAAACTTGAAAATCTAGGGAATCAATCAATTTCAATTGATCCAAGTATTTAAAGAGAAATTTGGTTAGCTTGAATTGAGTGATCAATCAATTTTGACATCTAGAGAGCAAACAAGCTAGCCTAAATTGATTAACTAATTGATTATGGGTTCCCAAATACATATTCGGCTATTATGAATTGATAGACCAATTAACTTTGCATACATGGTATCCCTTGCTTAATTTAAAATGTTTTCTTTAGCAAAATTGATTGACTAATTGATTCTAAGCATCTAGCACTAAATTAAGTTCTAGGTGAATTAATTAACCAATTGATTCACCATGTAATTTTTCAAAAGCACAGCTAGGTGAATCGATTGCACACTTGATTCATCATGATATTTTTCAAATTTGCAAGGGTTAAGTGAATTGATTGACTAATCAATTCATCAAGCTCTGACAACTCTATAATGGTTATATTTGTGAGTAACAAATTTTTAAACCTTCCAATATCTATATAAAGGCTTTAACTCAATTTGAAAAACATAAGAAAAGGCTTTCACTATTACATAGACACAAGAAATTTTTTTCTTTCTTATTTTTTACAAATCTCTTGAGTACACAAGACCAAAATTTTTTTATTAGTTCTTTATTGTATATTCAAACTTTTAAAAAGGAGATATCACACTTTAATTTATCCAAACTAATTTTAAACTTGCAGGCATCTTCATTAAGTCGCTTAGTGAAAATGATTTTAATTTTATTAGAAGAGAATTAGGTATGTTAAACATTATTGAAAAGTGATTTCTCCATAAATTCTTGTCTATCCTAAAATCTCTAGTAAACTTTCCTTATTTTCTTTATGATCAATTTACTGACTTTGGCATTAGCAATGTGTCGAATGCTTGTTTTATAGGTGTTATTCCTAAAAAATTCAACATTCAAAGCTTAAGAAATGATCTTAAATAGTTACAAGATAAAAAAAGTCTTTGTTAAGGATCAATTGTAATTAGAAATGTAAAATTCATACATTTTTAGGAAGATTAAAATTGAGTGATGAATCGATTCAGCATGTAATGTGGTCTTTGACAAGTTAGAATTAAGTGACTAATCAATTTTATGAGGAAAATGGTTAAATGGTTAGAATTGAGTGACTAATCGATTTTGTGAAGTGGTGATCACTTCTAAAAGATCACTTTTAGAAGTCTAGAATCGATTATTCAATTGATTCCATAGATATGGAAAGAAATTGGAAATTTCAAAATTGTGCAATGTTAATTGAATGATAAATCAATTCACATATGAATATATTCATACATGAATCAATTAATCAATTGATTTCATGGGGTATCTATATGAGTGTTAAGGCATAATGAAACTATCATTCCATATGCTCTTGTTCCATTCAAATGTCTTGCATGTCCTAAAATCCTCATCACAATCATATCATATCATCATTTGTTCATAAAAAATTAATCAAGATAAATTGATTAAATCCTTTTTTTATCACCTATATCATAATCTAACTAATCAAAACTTTATACATTGCTTAAGATCAAAATCTAGCATAATCACTTATCAAACCTTATCTTCTCCATTTATCCCAAGAATTAAAAACCTTTCTTTAAAGTCCTTCATAACACCACATTCACATCTTACATATTTTTTCTACCCAAAAAACCCCATTATTTTCAATTGTGTAGGGAAGAAAAGCATGGCTCCAAAAAAACCTTACACTAAATCAAGCAAAGGAAAAGGAAAAGCTTAAGGATCCTTGTCACAATCCCTTTCCTTTACCAATTCAATTCCTGAAAAAGCCTATTAGTCTAAGGTAATTGCCTTTGAAAATATTTTGGGATGCATGGTAAAAGAAATTAAACTTAGAAATTGTTGGGATATTAAGTTCATGAAGAATGAAAATCTAGAGATATATCACTTGTTGGAACATTTGAATTTATTGAAGATTTTTAGATACTATGCTAATGTATATCCTAGTCTTATTCATCAATTTTATGCTAATTTGAAAAAAAATGGTGAAGAAATCTTACTTAATTGATTACTATAGTGAAGGGTGAATGTTTTTCTTGTGAATATTCCTAAATTAATAGCAACTTTTGATGTGAATCTACATCAACCATACACTGGTGCTGGTAACATTACAACTATATAAAAGCTATAGCAATTAGACTATTTTAGCCCCATTCCTAACTAAATTACATCAAGAACAAACTGCTTATCATTAGATTATCCATGAAGGATTAGATACTACATTATACTATTACAAAGGTTATCTTTTCAAAATAATACAATTTTACCCAAATTGATAATCATGAACTGTCCATGATGTGGGCTATCATGCAAAAGGTACCCATAAACTTTCCTTATCACATCTTCCTTCATATGCATTCCTACATCAACAAAAACTTCCTTCTTTATGGCATGATCTTCATTCAATTATTTAAAAATTTTAACATTAGATTTAACAAAGAAGTTAAGGTTGAAAAATTCAAGGAATCTAAGAAAATGAAAGCAAAAAGCATGAAGTAAATGTCTTTTTAGAAAATAAAAGGTGTAAGGAGATTTATTGAAAGGGGAGATGCTATAAAAGAGTTTAATATAAAAGCTTTATGAGGCTATATCATTGCTTTACATTAAGAAACTTGGAAAGAATTAAAATCATATATCCAAAATCGATTTAAAAAGCTTAAAGAAAAGCTCAATATTGCTAAAGAAGAAGAAAACATTTTTGAAGAAGAAGATTCTTCTTAAGCAGAGAGAAGGTAAAAAGGAAAGCAAAAAGATGTCCCATCTAAGGAAAAAGCTAAAGAGGAAAAAGATGATAATGAGGCAACTACTTTAGGAGATGATGGCATTGAGGATAGCTTGGATGTCATGGTAGATGATTAGAAATATCTATTCCCTTAGCCCCATTTTATCCTCTTAAGACTAAGTTTCTTTTTTTGTTGCATTTTGGCACTACTTTACTCTATGTTGCTTTCTTTTGCTGGATATTTCTTTTCAATTTGATGGCTTATTACAGTTATTGTCATTACTTTATTTTACTGCATGTTTATAGATATCTTTTCTTAAGCTTGTTAAATGTTTACTTTTCTTATTAATACCAAAAGACGAGGAAAATATGAGATAAATTTGAAATTAAATGCTATAACATAAAACTTTACCTCATGCAAAATTTGAAAGGGTTGTCCTAGTGAGGGGAAGCTAAATTTGAAAATTTGATTTAATTTCAAAATGGTTTGTCATCATCAAAATGGGAGAAATTGTTAACTTTAGCCTTATTTGGAAGTATTTTGATGATAATAATAGATTTTGACCTCTTTCAATTTGATAGAAGGACACTCGTTGTCTTTGAATCAAAAAGTAAAGATTAAAAATCATTGCAAACCTAGTTACAAATCTAAGAACAATTGTAAAAAAGGAAAATCAAATCAAATGGGTTCAAGTATTAATTTATAAAAAAATGTTTGACAAATTAAAACTTATGTTAAAATAATTCTTGATGAAGCTAGAATCAATTTTGGAAAGAAAACAATGTTTCTTAAAGTTTAATTTCAAAAACTTGAAAATTAGGGGAATCAATTGATTTCAAGCATTCAAAGAGAAATTTAGTTAGCTTAGATTGATTGACTAATCGATTCTGAATGTCTAGAGGGAAGTAACTAGCTTAAATTGATTGACCAATCGATTTTGGGCTTCTAAATGCATATTTGGGTATTATAAATTGATTGACCAATCAATTATACATTTCTGATATCCCTTGCTCAATTTAATTTTTTTCCAATAGAATTGACTAACTAATTGATTATATGCATCCAAAGCCAAACTGAGTTCCAGGTGATTCAATTGACTAATTAGTTCATTGTGTATTTTTTTTAAAAGCATAGCTAGGTGAATTGATTGTACACTCAATTCATCATGATACTTTTCAAAGTTGCAAGGGCCAAATGAATTGATTGACTAATCAATTCATTAACCTTTGATAACTCTATAAAGGCTACATTTTGCATGTGATGGATTTTTAAACCTTTAAACCTCTATATAAAGGCTTTAACTTAATTTGAAATCATAAGAAAGGGCTTTTGCTATTACATAGACATAAGATATCCTTTTCTTTCTTATTTTATCTTACAAATCCCTTGAACCCACAAGATCAAATTCCTTTTCTTAACTTTTCATTATATATTCAAACTTTGAGAGCTTGTGAGCCATTTTTCAAATTTAATCCCTGGGATATTTAAGAGCGTGGAATCTTTTAATAGATTAAGTCTTTGATAGAGAAATCTCAAAGGGATTAGATAAAATTAGAGGATTATACTAAGGCTTCTTCAAGTGACCTTAAAACGTGAAGAGATAGTGAATTTTATTTTCAAATGCAAGTTAGATAAGCTCGGTAATGGATGTACTCATTGGAATGTTAGATCTCAAGGTTAAACCACTATGAATCATTGCGTTTAATTCTCTCTATGCCTATCTCTTTATTTATCTACATTATGCTTTATTTTTTTGGTTAAAATTGTGATTTTGATATACTTGATTATTATAAAGTTGATTATTACTATAAATATCGTTAGTTTAATGTTTCCAATTTTGAATTAATTATTGAAGTTTTATTAAAACTAATTAAATCCTTTTGACTTGTGTAAAATTTTTCAACCTAATTCATCCCTTCTTTGATAAAATCCCAAGTAACAACATATACATCAAATTGGAATCTAAAATATAATTTATATATATCATACATATATACAAGGAACAATTTTATAAATTTCATTTAAATCTTATAAGGACATTGACATCTTTTTATGAATTGATTTATTTTAGTTTTAATTAAACTTACTCTAATTAAATTTGGTAGCATTAAAATTACTTTTTGCATGAAAAAATTTTTCCTATATAATTGAATAAGTACAAACAATGACTTATTAAATAGAAATGAATCATAAAAGAAAGGACAATATATTAGAAAAGTCAATTATACCATTTCGTTTATTTTTATATCAATTTATGAACATAGCAATAAAAAAAACTATTATTTACAATGAATAATAGACTATTCATTTACAATAAATATGCATGACATCCTTACACAAATTAAAAGGAAAATCCATTATCCTTTATTCATATTTCCTTCATTCTTGCATTGAAACACAAAGATCATTAAGGCTTATAGCAAATGAAGCAATCAAGCATTTGAAGGTCAATAGACATAAAATTAATGGAATTAAGCACTTAAAAGCCCTTTTTTTATGGAAAGAGAGTTATCTTGATAAAATGCTAATTTATTTCAAATAATAAGGGATATCTTTATTTATAAGCTAAGAGTAAATTATTAGACATTAGTTATTAATTTAAAATTTATGTTATAAGTTTAGTCATATGTATGGTTATAATGCCTTAAGATAGTGAAGTACTAAAATAACATGTAAATAATTTATGAACTATCATGATGATTGAAATGAATTTAGATGATGATTACTTAAAAAAATCAATGTGTTAAGTTCCTCACATTCATGAATGCCATTTGTTAGTTATATTTAGCTTCATTCATTTATATTTCTTCATAAATTTCATTCATTTAGTCATTTTAACTTCATTAATTTAGAATTCTTTATAAATAGCATTCATTTAAACTTCTTTAGTGTTATAGGAAATGTCATCATATTAGACATTAGCTGATATTAAAATTAATGTCTTTATATTTGTCATTTCCAAAGTAAAAGGCCTTTTTTATTATTTATTGAATGTTATTATGTAAACAACCAATGCAATAATATGTTTCAATTATAGTTTTTAAAAAGCATTATGAATGTTTTCAAATAAATTTCACAATACGTTTAAGTAAAAATTGTGAATATGAAAAGAGAGTTATTTTTTAACTAATTTAACATAAAGAGTTATCTTTGTATTGATATATTTTATTTTTGTTAATTTATGTAATCCAAATGTTAATTACAAAATTTTAACATAAAAACAATTTACAGATGAATAAACATATACAATTTTACAACTTTATAAAATTTTATTTGTTATTAGTCTATTTATAATGAATGTACAAATTGATGAGTAAAAAACTAATATCTATAAATTTATATGCAATATTTGTAAATTTATATTTAATAACTACATATCTACATGAACACAAAAAAAAAATAATAAAACCATTATGCATTAAAATCTTTATCAATAATGAAAACTCTAGTTTATTCATTAAATTTCTTTAGTTTGTGCATTTTAGAGATATGAAAGTGGAGTGAGAGTACAGAAGAATTACTATATATCAAATCATTATCCAACATCTTTTCCATTCCAATTTTACTTCATTTAAATTAAGAAAGTATACAATGGGAGAATTAAAGGTTATGGTTCTCTTGTTCTACCCTTTTTCCATGAAAATGAAGTGAAACAATAGTAGAAACATTATGTATCAAAATTATCATATTGCAAAATCCATTTTGTTGGTTATTTTTCTCCATATTAATCATGAAAGTATATTAGATTCTCTAGCAATGAAAATGGTCAATGGCTGGATAGATATTAAGAGAATATTGGAGAGTGAAATGCCAAGAATATTTCATATTAAACAAAAATTTATAATAAAATAATCAAGATTAGTTAAGAAATAAAATTGATGTCTTATACATTTGTAGTTTCTAATGAGGCTATTGAAATGCCTCCTAGATATCAATTATTAAATAAAACAAATGTCCTATGCATTTATGGTTTCTAATGTGACTTTTGGCATGATTTTTATACAATATTTATGAATTAAAATCAATATCTTATCCATTGAAACTAAATCATGCTATTTTAAAGAGATTTTTGAAATGCCTTTTAGACAATAGTTAAACAAAAATGTTTTAAGTTTTCATGCAAGGTTTAGATGCTAGTTATTTTATAACTAACGTAATAGGTTTTTTCACTAGCAACATAGACATTGGTCACATTCTCGTTATTACTAACTTACAATTCTATGTTGGTGGGTAAATGATAATAAAAAGGCAAAAATGACATTTATATTGATATAATGTAATTCTTAAAAATTATTGAGATTAATGAGATGGTGGTTAGTAAATAAAACTAGCAACAATTTAATGTAGTGGTATTTTTGAAATTCTATAGAAATTCAAGACGACAATTTTTTTTATTTAACCAACGTTATAAAGTGTGACATTTACAGGATGTTGGAAAAATAAAGAAGCTTAAAACATCAACTTTAGAATTAATTGAAATCTATTTAGATGTGGTGTCATTTTTCCAATTATTAATAAACTTCAAATGATAGTTTTTCACTTAACAAATGTCATAATGGATAAGATTAAAAGGTTGTTGACAAAATGAGAAAACTTAAGACATTAATTTTAGAATTAATTAACATCCATTTAAATGTGGTGATATTTTTAAAATTAGAAGAAAATTTAAAACATTGATTTTCTACTTAATTAATGTTTATTTGGATGTGGTGATATTTTTGAAATTATTAGGAAATATATGACATCAATTTTTTTACATAACCAATGTTAAAACGTATTACATTAAAAAATTATTAGGAAAATAAAGAAGCTTAAGACATCAATTATTTCTAAAATTGATGTCTAGTAGGAATCTTAGACATGGTGATATTTTTGTGTTATAAATAAAGTGCATTTTATTATTTTCTTTATTATCACTCTTATTCTCCCTCTTATTTATTCTCAACCTCAATTTTTACCTTCATCTAGCTTTATTTATAAGACCCTAGACATTCCTTTGCCCTCCACCACATATCAGTTATCATTATTAATACTCCCTTAACTAATATTGAGCATGAAGCAAATACCATGTTCTAGGATAGTGGCTCAAAATATAAAAGATGCCTTTTCTTACTTCTATTTCTCTTAAATCTTAGTTTCTTCCATTTCTATGATTTTTTTTTTGCATAGTTTTTTTGTATTTCCTTTGTATAACTTTTAAAGTTGTATCTAAATATTAATGCTTATTACGTATTTAACAAAATGCTATAATTTAAATAGATGCTGAACAATGATAAAAAAATGGAGTAAAAATGAAAAAAAAATTCATGAAAATTACCATTTTTGCAATATTCTACATAGGCTTGGATTATTAGAAAGAGAAGAAAGGCTAAGGTAGGCAATGGAGATTGATGATGATTTTGAAATAGACAAAACAGATATAATTCTAGAGTAGTAGGAAGCATTAGCTTAGATAAAAAAGAAGAAACGCTTGCTTATCTAGAAGCATAGTATTAATTAAAAAAGCACAGCCAAAAGTTAACCTATTGTTCTAAGGAAGTTCAACAAGGATACATAGTACATATAAAAAAGAATGGGAAGGTATTTATCATCTTTAGATCTTAATCCCTCTTTAACAACTAATAAAACATATAGTAGATCTATCTATAAGGGGACAGAATAGAAAATTATTACTTGAAAGGGGAAATGCTAGTCATAATATGATGGATAGAGATACTAACACCCTTGTTAAGAAGCTTTGTGTGAGATCTAAATCATAGTCAAGGTCAATGTTAGATGCGTCACTTAAAGTTGTGCCTAAAAAGGGCTTCATGGATTTTGTTCAAAAGGTCAAGGTAATTAACCTTGCTAAGAAATTTATCAAGAAAAGAAATAAGGATGCACGATGTGGAGAATTTGATATAGTAATTCCAACTTTGAAGCCCAATCACTTGTTATTTGGGAAACATTTTATCGAAAACACCTAAAGGTGATAAAATAGATAAAGTTAGTGATACGCTTTGCTATATTCACTTTTTTTTTTTTGCCATTTTTCATAAATTGGTGACAGGAAAAAATTTGATTGCATTTTTATTCTTTTAGATTGTTTTATTTCATGAGTTATTTACATCATTGAAAAATATTGCTTTACTTCCTTCATTACTGATTTCGCTAGTCTTTATTGTAAAGAATTTTATTCTTTCTCGTTATTGGCTTGGCTAGAGTTTAATTTATGTAAAAACCTTAAGGTTCTCTTATAATTTTGTCTCCTTTGTTTTATTTCTCTATTTATTTTTCTCTCCTTTTTGTAATTTTGTGTTAGTAAAAAATTTTGGTATTTACGTATAATACAATTTTAGGTACCATATTTGAATCTAAGACATTGTCGAATTATTTTTGACCTAGTTCCACATTATATATGTTATCCTTATATGATTTGAGTATTAGAAAACAAGGAAATTTATTCATAAATGCTCTACATATCAAATTCTATCCTAGTATAGATTTTCAGTGAAGAAAACTAAAGGAGAATTTCTAATCATATTGTTATTAAACTATTAGAGGATGATCGTAAAGAATTGAAGTGCATTTACTATAATGATAATTATAGTTATGAGCATATTTATTTTGTCTACATCAATCACTCTATGTATATCTAGTTGTTCTGCATATAGATTTAATGATGTATGTTTCCAAAGAATATAGGTGTTGTTGTGTTGGGAAACTCTTGGATGATGCTCAATGATAGTACAAAGGGCCTTTAGAGGAAGTTTTGGAATTTTAATCCTAACATAACATAGTCAAAGTGCAATATAACTTAAGTTGATTTTGTTTAGGAACTCTAGGAATCATCAAAACATGAGATAAGGCTTATTATCTATTTTAAGTATATATTTTAATTGCTTGCTTGTTGAATGGATAAACTTTTTTCTTAACTAAATCCACAAGACATTAAGTGTGAAATACATCCATTAACTTTTCATTTTGGTTGTTAACATCATCATCATTTGTAATGTTATTTTTGCAACCATTTTATATTAAGGGAAAAATATAAAATGCTTATTTTTAACTTTAAGATGGTTATATTTTGCTATCACTAATTTAAGAACTTGCAAATTGAACTTTTGAATTACATAAAATTTGAAATTAATGATAAAAATTTACTTAACTATTTTGTTGAATTATGTGGTTTACTTAGAAGTTTTTAAACAAAAATTATAAAATTATTTGTCATGATCCATCTAAATCGTGATCGGTGTGGAACTTGATTCTTGATTTCCATTAGTCTAATTTGATCCTAAACTTGGTATCACCATATAGCTACTAATAAATGCAAAACATATTTCATAAATAATATAAAAATGTTGGCAATTAACAATTAACTTTCTCCTACAAGCCCTAAAAAGTATTTATATTTACAAGCTACAAAATATTCATAGCTATCTTATGCAAATTATTCCCTTAAAGTATTTACACTTATGTGCTAGTGGATGGGGAGCTTCTATTGTAGTATCTAAAGAAGAAAATAATTTAAAAAGTTAGTCTAAGACTCATTTTGTAAACAATCTACTTATTATATATATATATATATATATATATATATATTTGTAAATAAGTATAACAATATCATTCCTAATCATATTAATTCATATTTATACAACTAATCTTATACATAACAATATTAATATCAATAATGAATAAACAAAAGTAGAAAGCTTTTAAATGTCCTTGTCACTCTTAATTAACCTTATTTCTTCGCAAACCTAACTTTGTTCTTTTAGGGCCTGTCTTATCCTTTTACAAATGATTTCTTAAATCCAATATTATTTCAAATTCTCATTATTTCACCTCCTTTATCCATATCTCATATCATAAACATATCCCTATCATGAATTCCAATATCTAAATCAAATATTTTTTCATTTATGAGCTAATTATATTCATACATGTGCCATAGGATTGTACATAATTATAAAATTTTACCATATATGTAGAATCGATAATGATATAGAGATAGTTCACTATAGTATCGAATATGACTAATCATAATGCAAATATAAAGGCTATAGTAGACTATTTTTCATCTAGAGCTTAGATGTTTGGTAATAGTTAAGTATGATAATTGACTATAATCCTTTTAAGAGAAATTCACTATTATAGAATAGCTTAATGATGTTAGGCATTTAGATAATCAGATGTTAATTTACAATTGATGTTTAATCAAGCACCATTGGAAAAATATTTCATGTTAATTTCAAAATAGTCATAAAATATTATAACAATGTCAGTTTATATTAGTCAGCAATGTGGTATATTGTACCCTTAACCTAATCTACTCTAATGCTCTAACCCTTGATCCTTTAACCTTAACTTCCTTCATTAGTACCTCTTCTTAGATACTTCATATTTCTCATGTATTCAACCTTCTAGAATATTGTACTAAAAAATAAAAGACAATATCTTAAATGAAGCTAAAAAGTCCTAATGAGAATAATTTTAAATAATAAATCTAGTAACAAAATTCTAAAAATTGTGAAAAGTTATATTGAATATATCAATCATACATAGATGATAAGCTATATACTATTTTGATCCTCATTACTTAACATGTAAAGCTGACATTCCCTAAAAAAGCATGGTTAAATCCAATCCCTGCAAATACAGTGAGCATTCATTAAATTTTAAGAAAATGATGACACATATTTCATATAAATAAATAGTATACAATAAAATCGAAAGCTAAAAAAGATGAATCAAATCAAATTTTATACCTATGTAAACTTATCAAAGTTGCATCATAATGAAAGGCAACAAGATATGATAGATTATGAAACAAACATTAAATTCCCAAAACTAAGCAAATCCTTACTTTAAAAACCCTTATTTTTCTAAAGAATGCACAGCCTTATAGGCTTATCAATGAGTTAACAAAGATTCATTTTTGCAAAAAAGATTTGGTGACAAAAAACATAAAATAAAAAAGAATCATTTTCCCATTACAAGGAGAGCATATTTTGTTAGAGATAGAGAATTGATTTAGGGTTAGAAGAGGCCTAGGATGAAATTTACAAATGATGCCAGTCCTTTACTCCTTTTTATTTGGCTTGAAACGTCATTTATTTGTAAAAAGATTAACATGTAAAGTACAATTTCATTACCTTACTAACAAACAATTAATGTCAGTTGTTTATACAATAATCAATGTTGTGAAATAAAAAATATCAATTTTAAAAAGAAAACTAATATCTTTTTATGCACTAATTTTTTGTTTAAAATGCATATAACCAATTGACACATAAAAAATGACTAATTGAGACTTGTAGAAACATTACTCAGCAATTTGCAAAATAAAATAAAAATTGATAATAGCATAACTAATTGTTGGAGCTTTTATATAAAGTTTCTAAACGTTCATCTATATATGAAAATATAACTTACAATAAGTCATTTATAACCCAATTAACTATTAACAACTAATTTACAATAACTAAATTAATTATAGCTAATAGTAATATCTAGGAATGCCTAAAGCTATTCATTACAGTTTAACTCTGATTAAGAAGAAATAGCTTGCCTAAAGATCTCTAACTTTATCAAGTTTGTTCTCTATTATATGGTTGGGGCTTCTCCTTAAAATATCATAATTTGTGCATAATTAACATGTTATAATCAATACCAATTCAATTAATTAATCTACCATGTGATAAGTTGTAAATAAGTAAGTGATTACCTTAGTAGGGGAGTTTATGAGCAAATAACAAATCAAATATATAGCATATAACATAGTAGCTATACTCCACATTTTTGGGCTATTTTAAGACTGTGATAAAATAATTGGTCAATTTAATCCCATTAATGCACAAATTTTCTGGTTAAACATGACATAATTTTTACTATTAACCATATACCTACATTATTTTCAATTTGAAAAATTTGCTTGGTCCTATTTATAAGATATGGTTAAAGATTTTTCTATAGGATTCTTTAAAGTGGGTTACACTTTTCCTAATAAAGGACCCATTTAGTAGATAAACTTTCTCACAATTGAAGAATAAGTGAGACTTATCCTTTGTGGTACAACATAAAGGAGGAGTTTTTCTTAGCCTTATGCAATAAAGCCTTAATAATGTAATCCTACCTTTTATCCTCTTTTGGTGTGAATTGCATATCAAGTTAATGTGGATCTATGAATCCATATGTAACATTTATTAATGGTAATATGTCAAAGCAGCATCTATAATAGGATTGGCATAAACTACACTTATATTTATATAGTAATTCAATTAATTTATGTTTAGTTAAGAAGATAGCATAAACATATTTGATCTAGAATTGGATGTAAGTCATATTGAGCTCTTCAAACTTTAGCAGTTGCTTAATGGTAGCTTTTTCAATGAAAATTGATTTTTTTAATCCCATAACTTTCATCCTAATTGAGAGCATAGCCTAGGACTCCTTGCTTTAGGACCTATAAAGGTGTCATTATAGTTTTTTTCAAGCACAATTAGGAGCTTTCAACTCATTTTGAAGATAATAAGGAGGTTGCTAAAATATAAATGATGAAAGTTAATAGTCTTAAACAATAATACTAAAATAACTTCAAAAAATATAAAAAAAACTTATTAATGAAGGAATACATGTTGATACTTCTATGGAGTATTGAATAAGGGCTACTGACCATTCAATAAAAGTCCACTATTGAAACCATATTGTTTGGCATTAATACCTTAATCTTGCAAACTAAGGGCTTGTCAACCATTAACTTGACTTGATTATTAGGTAATGCTTAGTGATATAGTTGACGACATACCAAAATCCACCCATTTATAACCTTTTCTTTAGGTGCTCTCACCATTGTTAAAGTATATTAGGCTCCATTCTATGCAATGTAAATTCCCACCATAGGAAATCTGATTCATGTATAGATATATATGAAAAAGTTTTTAGGATTAAGTATAACATTTATCTTGGACATGATTTTTAGCATTTTTTTCTATCATGATGGCTAGCATTTTAAGTGTTAACATATCCTCCCCACTAGTTGCAAAAAAGTCAATACCCCAATAGATTAAGAGCTTATATCGGTAGTAGGGCACTAATCATAGGAACCACCTTATTTACAAAAGCAGTGGACCTAAGGGCCGGTTGGATAGACATTACAAAATTTAGAGTTATAGTATGCTGACTAACTATTTGCTTTAGCAAGACATAAGACATGTTACCTTGTTGTTGCAATTACTGCTAAAACTACTACTATACCTACAAGTACTACTTTGCCACTTATTGTAATCTCACCTTAGTTTCCATATTGTGTTTTCATATCAATTTGTTAGTGACCCTCATTTTTTTTTGCATTAAACCAATCATTAATTATCCAATTAGATAGTGCTTCATTGGAGAAAAGATCCCCTTATGGCTAACACATGTCTAGTACCCTAAACACGATTGGGATACATTTTAGTTCCTAAAGTTATGGTCAAAATGTCATGCTTCCTAACTAGCTGAAACTCACCCTAGCAAGCTTGTTGCATGAAAGTGTCCTATAGTTAACAAAGAATAGAATATTAGAAATAACTCAATTAAAATGGAAGCTTTAAAGTCAAATAACACATTTTGGCATGCATTCCTCTCTATAACATATTAACTTTTTGAGGTTACTCTATAACATCTTAACTTTTTGAGGTTATGTACTTCTCTTTCTTGTTTACTTTCCTTTCCTTTTATAATTCTACATGAGAAATGAAAGATGTCTCACTAGCGTCCTTGCCTTCCTTGGCTTTGGCATACCTTTTAGCCAATAAGTCCTTATCTAAGTTCTAGTTCTTATAGCCTCTCTAAAAAAGTTTTTATAAATATGTATTCTTCTTTTACTTCTCCTAGTTAAACTTACTTAACATCTATTAACCAAAAGGCATATTAGTTCCTAAGTACAAATGATATATAAATAAGATATTGAAATAAACCAGACAATAAAAAAGGAAAATTTTACATTGAAATGCTCATTCTTACATTGTTTCTAGAACTTTTCCTATAATTCTAGTCAAGGTAGTTTTATCATTGTGTTAGGTTAGTTTTGTCATGCTCTCAGGATTGATGTAATTCCGCCTCAAAGTTGATTTGAAGTCCTTTCATAAGGTTGTTGCATGCTATAGTACTTTGCTATGCATCAACTATTGCTTAAAATATTGAAGGATTTCTACAAGGAAAAAAAATACATATGAAAGATTAAATTATGTGTGTACAAATATAATTTTTCATATCCATGGCACAGATTTATTCAAATTAAATGTGCATATCAAGACCTCTTCCTAGATGTTATCTTTCAATCCCTTATATACTTCCAATGAGAAATATTTATTAATATTTTAGACTATATAGTCACTCAAACATAATTGAGATATTGGTTTACATTGGCCTTATCTAATTGCCATTTCTCATTAAACTTAATAAGTATCTCTCACCCTTGAGCCATGTTACAGTAATACCCTTCAAGGTTATTAGACCCCTTATGTTTCTTTAGTATGGGTAGCTTCTTGTTAAGAATGATTCATATTCTAGATTTATAAAAAAATAAATTTCAATCATGTATACATAATAAAGTTATAGTTAATATTATTTAGTGATGAATAAAGTAGCAAATAAAAGATTGGTTTTTATAACAAATGCAACGCTAAATTACATAACAAAATACACAACTTGTATAACAAATAACTAAGAGAGGAAAACATACCTAAAAAATTTGTTGATGACTAAAATAACCATAAAACACACTTTAAGTGCAGGAGAGATATGGCAAAGATTTAGCGCTCATCAAAGAAATTTTGATGGCAAAGATGATGTCAGGGAAATAGGTTTCACAAAGTAAAAGTTATAAGAAATAGAAAAGTAAATGATAGTTATGTAGATAAAATAATTACATGCCATTTTTTTACTAAAAAACTAAAGTCTTTAATAAACCATGTCAGATTGATAGAAAATAGAAATACAAAGTTAAGATGACATTTAGAAAAAATACCACCAAACAATTAATTTCAATGTTAGTTGTTCTAAAAATCAAAGTCTTAAGATCCTTTACCCTTTTAAATATAATGGTTCGCATTCACTAATAACATCAATTGTAAATGAGATCAACATATTAATATCATTTCTATTTTCAAATATATTGATCATAAAAAATGATGTCATTTTTTTACTTAATCCTCATCTTAAGTTCCTATGGAAGTTTCCATAGTGCTAACATATAATTACAGACATCATTTATTTTAACAACTGTCATCTTATTTTTCTTAATAATTTCAAAAATGGCATTACATTAATATAGATATTGATTTTTCTTATGACAACGTCTATCAACCATTATAGAAGTGTGATTTTATAGTAGTGATTCTCAAGGTTATGGTCAACTATAGTAGTCAACTATTGACATATAGAAGTAAAAATTTTAAGAATTATCAACTATAGTAGTCAATTATAAACCTTCAAGGAACAAATCCTAGAGCTATAATTGACTATGATAGTCAACTATGAGCTAGGTTTTCCAACTTCCCCTACATTTTTACTATACAATTGGTCATTTTTCTTTTAAATTATTACCATGCACAATTGCAAATCTAAAATTCCTTATGAAACTCACACCTATATTCCTTATTCAAACCATTTATAAATATAAACACATTTTATAAAAATATTTCATAGTATCTAACTATTCAACTCATTAATTTATCATTACAATCCATTTCAAGCCAATTTGAGCAAATCTAATGAAAGTTAAGTAAATTGTTTACTCACTTGTGCATAGAAAATACAAAAAGAAGGTGGAAAAGTGATTGATTTTCCCTAAACACCACCAATTCAATAAAATTCAAAATTAAAACTTTGATCCCTAATTTCCTTCTTTTAAACCAAATTTCATAAAACTATTAAACAAAAGCTTAGGAACAAGAAGAATTACCTTATTTGAAGAAGACTAGTTGATGATTACTTGAAGATAATAGCTTGATTCTTGTTGAAATTTGAAAAAGAAGTTGAATTAAAGAAAAAGGGGTTAGAAGGAGTTTGATGGAGAAATTTGGGTTTTGAAAATTGTTTTGGGGAGTTATAAGTGGTTTTGTAATATTAAGGGCATTTTGATAATTTGAAAGTGACTCAAAGGTAAAATAGGAAAAATAGCTATTTAATTTTAACTATATACTAACCTTTATATAATTTATTCCCTTCTATTCACACTATCTTACATTACATTCTACCACCAAATTTTATTATTTCCTAATAAACTTTCACTCAAAGAACTATTATAGCAAGTAAACAAACATTTTCACGTCCAAAAATATTTTTAGAATATTCCTAATATTCGGAGGGGTGTCATGTTACTTTGTCATATTACTTTTTCACATTTTTTATATTATATAATTAATAAAAATTAAATTAAATATATAAAAATTTAACTTTAAAATGAGTTGCATAATTACATAATAATAAATTAATATAAAATAATATAGTGATTCTTATTTAAAAATAATAAGAATTATATAATTTAATAAAACAATTAATTAAATGGATGATTAATGTTAATTTTAAGATTTTTAGAGTTTAAGAGTTTGATTTATGAATTAATTTTTAAAAAGGAAAATGTAATCATCTATAATTGAAGGGGATATTTTATTATTTTTTTAATTAATGTGTAGGCCTAGAGATATTGGGTCCATTGTTATTTTGCAAGGTTTGAAACAAGAAGCCCTCGTTGATAACTAAAGTCATGCTTGTTGATTCATGGGGTATGGGGTAATCAACACGGACAGCTTGACTTTGGTAGAGAAACATTATAGAGAAAGGATATGAAAAGATGAAACCCATAATTATTCTCATATCTTCCCTCTAATTCTAACTATTAATTTTCAATAGATGGCATTTGGAAGCAAATTCAAATATGAGATTAGTCATTATGGTCTAAGCTTATTTTTACTGGTTTACCATCTATCCTAATTATACTCCGATGATGCCCATCATTTTTAAGAGTTACACAAATATATATCTTTTAAAAGAATAATATAAAATATTCCCCTTAATTTTGGATGGTTAAATTTTGGACCTTTTAATTTTGGAAGCTTAGATATTATATTTTTAAATTACACAAAACTTGGAGTTAATATCATTATTGACTTAATTTTTCATTTTATCAAATTATGCAAGTCTTATAAATTTTTAAGAAAAGAATCACAATATTATAATGTATTGGTTTATTTTATTATCTTTTCTCACATAATTTCTATACTATATATTTAATAGAAATTAAATTAAATATATAGAATTTCAATTATATAACCAAAAGTGAATTGTGAAATTATGTGTGAAAAACAATGAGAAAGATCCACATTCTATAATTTTGTGATTCTTTTTTGAAAAAGTTAATAAAAACATCATGCAATTTAATAAATTAGAAACTAAGGCTATAATGATTGTTAATTTCAAGTTTTATGTTTTTTAAAATAAAGATATCCAAGTTTATAAAGCTAAAAGGAGTAAAATTCAACATTTCTAAAATTGAAGGAGGTGTTTTACATTTTTCACATTATTAAATTTTTATTAGAGCCAAGATTACTACATTTTGGAACCATATCTTTTTGGGACACATGTAACAAATTTTAGTTGTGTAGTTTGTATGCACACTTAACATCTACACACATGATATAATTTTTTTCCTTAAATAATAGGAATAGTTAAACCCTTAAACATATACATCAAAGTTTTTAAGATCAAATCTAAGATGTGAAAGCAACCAAATTCCGCATATAATATCATGTGCCACTTGAGTTAGATGCTTTTTAGTTACACACATGGCATAATTTAAATTAAACTAATCTTATTTATTTTAGATTTTGGTGAGGTGGCAACATAGTATTTGGGGGTATATCATTTCATTCTGTTAACATCAAATTGCATTTTCCTTTACAATAAGGAAATGAAAACAATATGCAACACATTCATCATATAATCAAATTGACTAATAGTTAGATCACAGTGTACTGCAAAATGTTATCACCTTTCATGGGGGATAACTTAATTATTCCTCTCAAAAAATAATAAAAAATATTAAAAATTTCTTATACAAGAAGATGAAAAGCCAGAGTAGTCCAAGGCTCTTTAGGTTATTTTAAGCTGCACAACTAGGCGCTTTCCCTGAAATGATTGGTTTGACATTCTTACATTGAGCAGTTACAGGAGATCCGTTGAATGTGAGATCAATGTCACTTAGTTCCACATCTTCACATGGGACTCCACTACTGCAAACAAGGGTGACTCCTTCTTTTGTTGCAGAAGATCCTCTAATGTTTTTGAATGAGACCTTGCTTATCTTTATTTTTGATGGGTTCTAAAATTATTTGAAAAGAAAACATAATATATTAGGGAAAAATGGAATGTATAAAATGTATTAATACAATAAAAGAAATTTGAAATATTTAATTTATAAAATGCTAAATTCTTATGACTTATTTGAGTGTGATGCCATATAGCCTTAAATTGTAAGAGTGGATTGGGCCTCGTAATGTCCATAGGGATCAAAACCTTTCCATTAAATTGAGGTTATTGTAAACTTGTCTTGTATAGGTAGCTTTTTTCCTTGATAAAATATGGAGAAGTTTTAGGCAATCATGTAGTATTTTACTCCTAAAAAAATAAGCAATTAATGCAATAAGTATTGAATTCTGGATTAGAAGTGAGTTTAGTTTTTCAAAAAACAAATATTAAATCAGTTAAAGAAAATATAAGTGTATCTCCAATTGAGTCTCACACTTGTTATTTTTGTGTCTACCTTTCTCATCATGTTTTCAAAATTTTTCTTATTTAATAATGTAGCTCCTAAAATTCTCTTAAGAAGTACCTGTTTTGAGCACTGGTTCCATGGACAATACTCTTGATCTACGATGATAGGGTTTTTGACATTTTCCATTATAATATCCTCATAATGCATATCAGTTATAGGGGAAGTTCCTGCTGTATTAGGCCATGTCTTGATTCTGACACCATTATCCGTTTCCTTAAATGTGCAATTTTTAACATAGAAACCTTCAACAGGTTCTTCATTGGGGTACTTGCCAAGGCTTCCAACACTAATACCATGGCCTGGTCCACAAGTCACATTTTGAACAGTTACTTGCTTGCTACCATCGCCAAGAGAGACACAATCATCTCCTGTACCAATGATTGAGTTATTGATGTTCACTTGGTATGATCTTCCAATGTGAATACCATCAGTGTTGAGACTCTCCGCTGGGGCAACTATACCGAATTCTATAAATGTGAAGTTGTTGCATCCTAAAACGTTGACATGAAAGTTTTTGCTATCTTTCGAAGTAATGTATTGGACAATTGAGTTGTTGAGGAAATTAAAACCAAAATTCTGTTGTCATTTCACAAGAAACACTACTGTTAGTATTTGTGAATAAACTCCATATATGTAGATTAAAAATACGAACAGTATATTACACTATCTTCTTTTTTAGGGTTAATGAAATCACTAATGCATCATTTTTATTTTTGCAGTTACAAATACCTATTTTACATTGAATTTTGACATAAGTTGTATTTGTTTTCAAAGATAGAGTTGGTCCAAGTTGTTTGGTTAGATGAAAGTTATATAAGAAATTTAATTTTCTAAAAAATAGAAGATAGGTGATTGTTTAGTTAACAACTAATGGCAAAAATAGAGAAAGTCACTTATTTGCCTCTCTTTTGAGGTAAGAAGAACTTCTTATAAAAACTTTTAATTCTATTTATCAAACAAACAATTTTGAACATTTCTCGTAAAGTTCAAAAGAGGATTACATTTTAAAAGCTCACATTTCCCTTAGAACTTATTTTAATGAAAAGCATATTCTTGTGTTTCCTTTATTTTATAACTAGGAAGGAAAATAAGTTATTTATGAAAATTTGTAATGTTTCTATAATTCATCATAAATACATAAATAAGAGATACATACCATAGCAAGCTTCTTGCAATTTTTGTTTGTTCCACAATCATTTTGTTTCCAAGCAGTTTCACCTAAGCCATCAAAAACTCCATACCCAGATAAAGTAAAGAAGTTGACATATTGAATTTTAACCCATTGATCGGCGCCTTGAAGGTCATCTGGATTTTGCGGTGCATTGATTGTACCATGAACCTGGATCTCAATGGGAGCCTTGCAAGGACCTTTGAGATCAACCGCATTTAAATTGTATGTTCCTTTGTGAATCAAAATTTTACTTGAGCTTGTAGATGCACATGCATCTTTCCAAGCATCTTGTAAAGGCTTTGGAGCAAAAAAATCATAATAAGGAAAAAGGAGGTGAAAAAAAATCAATATTTTAAAAATGACATTGATCGTTGAATTGAAAATCAACGTGATTTTAATGATCAATCGAAATGATTTGAATAATTTGATCAAAGTCAAACTAGAGTGGAATTAGAATTATATCATAAATTAAAAATTATAACATATAATAATTAAACTATCATATAAAGTTAAAATTTATGTAAATAAAATATGAAAAATATCACAAACATTATTGAATAATTGCATTTTTGTACAAGTTTATAGTCCATTTTTCTTGTTCAGTAGCTTCAAATTAATAAAGATAAGGTAACTTTTTTCTTCTAAAAAAATTGAACTTTATATATATATATATATATATATATATATATATATATATATATATATATATATATATATATATATATATATATATATATATATATATAAACACACACACACACACGCGAGGCTAATATATTGGTCATTTTAATAGTAGTAATCTTTAAAGGAAAAAAAAGAATCGATTGAATCACAATTGGTTTGTGTAGTTTGAACAGATCACTATAGGTTCATTGGTTAAGAGACCATTTTTCTAAAGACTGATTTTAAATGTTAACCTAATTGCTCATATGAATGATCTAGGATTCTTTCAATTAAATCAAATTAACTTTCTAATCATTAGAATAAATATGCCAAAAGCAATTCTTATTGAAATCAAGTGAGTAAAACTTATGTGTACCTTTGTTATATCTCCATTCGGCTTTCCACCATATTTTCCTATGTCAAAGATAGATTGACCTCTAACAGAAGAAGAAGTTAACAATAAGAACAAAGCAAATCTGACAATAATACTTAATTTCGTATTCATCTTTTATTTCACTTTTAGCCTTCTCTCGCACTATTGTTGAAACGTAATGATTTGATTGTAAGTTACGATTGTTGAAGCTTATTTATACAAAATACCTTCTAGGCCATCTATACATGGTCAACAAAACTTGTCTAATTATAACTTGATTGTATTATTGGTTTTGTTTAACTTCTGTTCTATTATTGGTTTTGCGTTTACGGACACTAATTAATTTGTAACTGAGTCTTGCTTCCATATTTTATCTGAACTTACTGAAAACTATAAAAAGGAAACGTGAAGATAGCATATTTTTAGTCATTATATATGGCTAAAGTTACTGAAAACCTATATATGGCTAAACTATCATTTTTTACGGTCAGGAATTTTTCACTACCAACAATACTTTTTTAAACGTCACATTTGTTTGTGAAATTTATACACATATCTACAAAAATATTAATTTCAATAGAAGAGAAGGTTTGTTTGAAAATAAACAAATAAATATGACATATATAGTTCTATCCCAAAGAATAAATGGTAAAATATTTTCAGTGATGTGTAATATATAAACATAATTAATTAAATTATAGAATAAGTTAATTTAGTTTGAAATAACTTGATAAATAAACGTTTCTTCACTTTATTTTTGCTAATTATTAATAATTTAAAATGATATATATATATGAAGGTTTCATTTGTTTCAACAAAAAGTATTTTGTATAAATATAATTATAAAATGTTCAAATGAAGAAAAATATTTTATTTATGTAATGTTAAATATGAAGAGTTTTGGAAGAGTGAATCCCTTAGTAGATGAATTTGCTTTCTTCTATTACTATGACTCTAAATATCTCATTTTTAAATTACATATGAAATGGTATGTCATTCTTTCATCAATATATATGCAAATAATATTTTTATATGAAAAATTACTTTCTAGTGAAACAAATGGAATTGAAATAAATCTCTTTTTTAAATCCTCTTAGATAATATGCCTTGTTATATTATTGACTATAGCCTGCAAATAGACACTTCCTATTGAAATTTAATCAATTGATAAACCATAAAATAAAGAGGATAATTTTCTTAATATTTTTCTCTTATATTGCATCCTCACATAACTAACTACCTTGAGTTTTTTTTATATTAAGTGTTTATAGAAATTTCCATGACATTCATTAACCATATGCGAACTTTGAGATTAGATATTAGGTATATATAGACATAAACTCATTTGATGTTAAAGAAATAAACATGCTACTAGTTAGTTGAAATAAAAAATCAAATAAACATATTTGGAATTAGTTAAAAAAAATTACCAATGAACATTTTCATAACATAATGAAATAGTGTTATGAATATCTTAGCTTCCTATTTTGGTTGTTTCCATTAAAAAGAACAAAACCTAAAAAGAGAAAAGGTTAAGATTTAGTGCTATAAGAAACACTTTTTTTTTTTTTGCCATGCACCCTAATTTTCACCAAAATGAATACAAATTGTGTAAATTTTAAATATAGCTAACATCCTTCGTGTTGCACGAGGTTAAGTTGCATATTACTTTAGGTTCACAAGCATTAAAATTGTAATGATAAATCAAATTAACAAAGTATTGCATATAACTTCAGGTTCACAAGAGTTAAAATTGTGATGATAAATCAAATTAACAAAGTTTTGAAATCCCTCATTATTGCACAAGACTAAACCACATGTTATCCCCAATTTGCATAAGGTTGAAATTATAACAACAAATCAAATCAACAAAAATTTAGACAAAACTCTTATAATCGAAAGAGGATAAACTATATGATACATCTAGTTTGCAAGAATATGAATTGTGAATGGCTAAAAGAATGTCATGTACTACTTCTCACTTATGTGAGTATAAACTATGAATGACATAAAAAGAAAATTGAACTTTGTCTAACTTGATCCGTTATTACGTTTGTCAGCAATTTAGTAAATTACTAGATGCAATCACATCAATAAATAAAGTAAAATGTCATTGTATAAAGATAACTAAATATATATATAATTACAAACAAGATTTCATATTCAAAGTTCAACATAAGATTAATAGATTATATAATGTACAAAAAGATTTATATTTTCTCTTTAACTCCTAAGTTTAAAAATGCTCGCTTGTTATAGAATCTTCCTCCATGCCTTTAAGATAATATATTTTTAAGAATATAAACCTTTGAATGGATGTTGTGATGAAACAAAATAGATGACGATACTCTTACTTATGCCTAATCAATGATATTGGTCACCCTTGCACATACTTAGTTAGAATATTGGTCTTCAATGTATTTGAAAACTTATGAAGTGTGCATGGAAGACATATGGATTCATGTGTCAATAAGAGTGTGAACTTAAAGCCAATGAACATATTTGAAAGTGAAGTTTTCATAACACAAGGATGAATATCTTTAAATGTGAGGTGCCAAAAGTGATATGGCGTTTTAAACATTATGTAAAGTTCTAAGTATTTTTAAATATGAGGTTCTAAATATATTTAGATTTAAGGTCTTGAATGTCTTCAAATGCGAGATCTTTTGGCAAATGGAGAAACTCTTATTTACACTAAATATAGAATACTTGGGTGTTATTAAGATTTGAACTTCAATCTTGTGAACATTTTTTAATACAAGGTATCAATTGCATATGGATAAACATTTTCAAATGTGAGGTTTTTATAGCATATGGATGAACTCTTATTTAACACTAAGTATAAATTACTTATATATTACTAAAAGTGCACTAATACAAAATTATCTTTTAATGTTACTACTATAAAATAGCTTATTAACGTTGATTGCTCAGGAGATTACACATCAAATATTGATTAATGATTAATTGAGTGTTGTTGTATAAGCATTTTAATGTAAAATTTGAAACTCTTATAAGATATAACAATTATGTTAGTTTTCATATAAAAAACAACTGACATCATTTAATATCCTATCATAATAGGAGATAACATTAAATGTCATTTGTTTTCAAATAACTAATATTAAATTTTCATAATTCTACATTGATTTATTTTAATAACTAATGTAGTATGTCATGCCTCTAACCAGATTAACCAACCCATCTCCCTCTTCCTCACTCCCTCCCTAATTATACTAACTAACCCATCTCTTTATTCTTTATTCCTTTAACCTTGATCCTATCCCCTACTCTTTGCTCCTTTCTTATCCTTATTTCCCTTGTATTTTTAACCAAAAATAGAAACTAACATCTTTTATGACTATATAGATTCCTAAAATGATTTTAAAAAGTAAATTAAATAATAAAATATTAAAATGGTGAAAGGTTATATACAATACTTCAATAAAAGGTGGGTGTTTCACTAAATTTATCTTGATATTTATATCTATTGCTTAATATGTGAGGCACTCCCTAGGAAAGCCTTTTTAATATAATTCCTATAGATTCAATAAGCATTCATGAAAAATTGATGTATGATATTGCATATTTTCATATGAATGAATAGTAAATAATATCATAAAATGCCAAAAAATTGAATGAGATCAAATTATTTTACTTATACAAACTTGTAATAACTGCATTAAAATGATAGCTAGGCTATAAAATATGGTTAATTATGAAGGAAGATACTAAATTTCAAGAACGAGTACAAAAAATTAATAGTTTCTTACTTTTATATTCTAAATTTTATGGGAATGCATACTCACATATATTTAGCAATAGGTTAATAGTGCTTCAGAAAAAAAACAAAAAAATAAAGAAAAGCATTTTAAGGCTAGAAAGAGAACATACCTTGTTAGATAGAGAATCATTTTTAGGTTAGAAGAGTTTTTGGATAAAATTTACAAATGGTATTGTGCTTTACTCTTTTTATTTTCAACTCACACTATACTTTAACCTTTTGTTAGTTGAAGTTTCCATGTTGGTTACGTAGAAAACACTATTGCTTTTAATATAACTACAATGTCTCATTAAGTAACTTTTAACATCTATTATTAAATAAAAATCAACATCATAATATCAAAGAACATATTTCCCTTGCCCTATAACTTTTTCATTAAAAAATGTTTAACATCGGTTAGTAAATAAGAATTGATTAAATAATATTAAAAAAATATATTTTCTTTACTTCTACAACTTTTCCCATAACTATTCCAAAACAATCCTAAAACCATTTCAAAATCATTCTAGAATAGCTAGATACCATCATATACATTAGGCCAAAAGTAAATAAGATATATATATATATATATAAATTCTTCTCTCTTTCTGTCTCTCTAACACATACACACACACATACATCAAATTAGAATCCAAAACATAATTTATATATATCACACATACATACATACATATAAGGAACAATTTTATCAATTACATTTAAATCTTATAAGGACACTAGCATCTTTTTATGAATTGATCTATTTCATTTTTAATTGAACTTACTTTAATTAAAATTGGTAGCATAAAATTATTTTTTACATGACAAAAATTTTCCTACACAATTAAATAGATATAAACAACAACATATTGAATAGAAATGAAACATATGAGAAAGGACAATCTATTATAAAAATCAATTCTACTATTTTATTTATTTCTATATCAATATATGAACATATACAATGAAAAATATTATTTAAAATGAACAATAGGCTATTTATTTACAATAAACATGAATGACATTCCTACATAAATTAAAAAGAAAAGTTGTTACCCTTTTATTTATAACTTCTTCATTCTCTTATTGAAATATAAAGACCATTAGAGGTCTATAGCAAATGAAGCAATTAAGCACCTCAAGGTCAATAGACATTAAATTGATGGAATTAAGCATTTAAAAGCCTTCTTTTTTATGGAAAGAGAGTTATCTCAATAGAATGCAATTTTACTTCAAATAAGAAAGGAGAGCCTTATTTATAGGCTAAGAGCAAATCATTAGATGTTAGTTATTATTTTAAAATCAATGTCATAAGTTTGATCATATGTACGATTATGGTGCCTTATGATGTTGGTGAAGACTAAGATAACATATAATTTTTTCATGAATTGTCATAATGATTGAAATGGATGTAGATGATGATAACCTTGAAAAAAGTGGACATGTTAAGTTCTTTACATTCATGAAAATCATTAATTAGTCATATTTAACTCCATTCATTTATAGTTCTTTATAAATTTCATTCATTTAGTCATCTTTAACTCCATTCATTTATAATTCTTCGCAAATAGTATTCATTTAAACTTCTTTTGTGTTGTAGGAAATGCCATCATATTAGCTGTTAGTTGATACTAAAATTGATATTTTTATGTTTGTCATTTCTAAAATAAAAGGCCTTTTGATTATCTACAAAATTCTATTATGTAAACAACAAATGCAATAAGAATCTTCAATTACAATTTTTAAAAGAGCATTATGAATGTTTTCATATAAATTTCACAATATAGGTGAGAAGAAATTATGAATATGAAAAAAGAGTTTTTTTTAACCAATTTAACACCAAAAGTTATATTTGTATTAATATATTTTCTTTTTGTTAATTTATGTAATCCAAATATCAATTATTGAATTTTGACATAAAAATAATTTATAGATGAACAAACAAACACAATTCTGTAAATTTATACAATTTTAATTGTTATTACTTTATTTAAAATGAAAGTACGAATATATGAGTAAAAATTATTTATAAATTTATATACAATATCTATAAATTTATACTTAATGAGTAATTGTCTACATGAATACACAAAACCAACAATAAAACCACTATGTATTAAAATATTCATGAATGATGAAAACTCCATTTTATTCATCAAATTTCTTTAATTTGTATACTCTCACAATATGAAAGTAAAGTGAGAATATAGAAGAGATATTATGTATCAAATCATCATCCAATAGATTTTCTATTCCAATCTTACTCCATTTCAATCAAGAAAGTATATAATAGGAGAATCGAAAGTTACAATTTTCCCATTTCACACTTTCTCCATAAAAGTGAAGTGAAATGATAGTAGAAATACTATGTATCAAAATCATCATATTAGAAAATCCATTTTATTAGTTATTTTTCTCCATATTAATCAAGAAAGTATATTGAATACTTTAATGATGAAAGTGGTCAATTATTGGATAGATATGGAGAAAATATTGGAGAGTAAAATGTTAGGAATATTTTGTATGAAGCAAAAATTTATAAGAAAATAATCAACACTTGTTAATAAATAAAATTGATGCCTTATACATTTATAGTTTCTAATGAGGCTTTTGAAATGCCTTCTGGATATCAATTATTAAATAAAACAAATGTCTTATGCATTTATGTTTTCTAATGATAATTTTAGAATGACTTTTATATGATAGTTGTGAATTAATTAACATTCTATCCATTGAAACGAAATTGTGCTATCGTAAAGAGACTTTTAAGATGCCTTTTAGATTATAGCTAGATAAAAATGTTTTAAGTTTCCATGCAAGAGTTATTTTATAACTAATGTAATAAGTTTTTCATATTCAACATAGACTTTGGTTATATTCTTGTTATTACTAATTTATGATACTATGTTGGTAGATAAATGACAATAAAAAGGTAAAAAATTATGTCTATATTGATATGATGATATTTTTGAAATTATTATGACTAAAACTAACATTAATTTAACATGATGGCATTTTTGAAATTCTAGAGAAATTTAAGATGACAATTTTTTATTTAACCAATCTCATAACATATGACATTTAAAGAATGTTGAGAAAACAAGAAAACCTAAGATGTCAATTTTAGAATTAATTGAAATTAGTTAAGATGTGATGTCATTTTTGCAATTATTAGGAAACTTAAAATGGTTTTTTTTCTTAACCAATATTATAATGTATGGTATTAAAAGGTTATTAGGAAAATGAGGAATTAATTTTAGAATTAATTAATGTCTATTTGAATGTGGTGAGATTTTTAAAATTATAAGAAAACTTAAAATGTTATTTTTATATATGCAGTGGTATTTTTGAAATTATTAGGAAATATAAGATGTTGACTTTTTTTACATAACCAATGTTAAAATGTATAACATTTAAAGGATATTAGGAAAATAAGGAAATTTATGACATTAAGTTTAGAAATAATCAACATTTAAAGGTGTTGAAGTCTAATAAGAACTTAAACATGGTGACATTTTTACATTATAAATAAAGTACATTTTATTATTTTCTTCATTATCACTTTCACTTTCCTTCTTATTTATTCTCAATCTCAATTTTTATCTTTATCCAGCTCCATTTGTAGAATCCAAGATACTCCTCTATCCTTCACCACATGTCAATGATCGTTGTCAATACTCTTTCCATTAACATTAAGCATAAAGTAAATGCTTTATTCTAGGATATTGGTTCAAAACATAAAAGGTGCATTTTCTTGCTTTTATTTCTCTCAAATCTTAGCCTTTTCCATTTATGTGAATTTTTATGTAGTTTTCTTTTGTATTTCCTCTATATAACTTTTAAAGTTGTATCTAAGTGTTAATGCTTATTATGTATTTAATAAAATATTGTAGTTCAAATCGAAGTGGTTGAACAATGGTAAAATATGGAGTTAATATGAAAAATATTCATGAAAATTACCATTTTTCACAATTGTCTATGTAGACTTGAATCGTTAAAAAGGGAAGAAAAGCTAAGGCAAGTAAAGGAGATAGGTGATGATTTTAAAATAGATAGAACTAATATGATTTTAAAGTAGCAAAAAGCATTAGCTCAAATAAAAAAGAAGAAAAGCTTACTCATCCAAGAGCATAGGATTAAAAAAAATGCACAACTGAAACCTAGCTATTGGTCCAAGGAAGTTTAGTAAGGATAGACATTACACATAAAAAAGAATACGAAAGAAGCTATTATCTTTGATCTTAATCCCTATTTAGCAATTAATAAAGCATCTAGTAGATTTGTCTATAGAAGGAAGAATAGGGTATTATCACTTGAAAGGGGAGATGCTAGTGGTGATATGATGGATAGAAATGTCAACTCACCTATCAAGAAGCTATGTGTGAGATCTAGATCATGGTCAAGGTCAATGTCACATGCACCACTTAAAGCTGTGCTTGAAGAGGGATTTATGGATTTTACTCAAAAGGTCAAGGTAACTGATCTTGCTAAGAAATTTATCAAGAAAAAAAAAAGATGCATGATGTAAAGAAGTTGATAGAGTAATTCTAACTTTAAAGCCTAAGCACTTGTTTTTTAGGAAATGTTCTATTGGAAACACTTAAAAATGATGAAATAGACAAAGTAAGGGATATGCTTTGCTATATTCACTTTTTCTTTTTCCTATCATTTTTCATAAATAGGATACAAGAATAAATTTGATTCCATTCTCATTCTTTGAGATTGTTCTATTTCATAAGTTACTTGTATCACTAAAAAACATTGCTTTACTTTCTTCATTTGCAGATGAAACTAATTTTTGCTTTCTAGGACTAGTTTTTCTAGTTTTAGATAATGATTTTTGTTCTAAAAAATTTCCTTCTTTCTCTTTATTGGCTTGGTTGAAGTTTAATTTATGTATAAACATGAAGATTCTCTTATAATTTTGTCTTTGTTTTATTTCTTTATTTTTTTCTCTCCTTTATGTAACTTTATGCTATAAAAAATTTTGCTATTTATATATAGTATAATTTTAGGTGCCATATTTAAATCTAAGGCATTCTATGATTGTCTCTAATCTAGTTCCATATCGTATGTTATCTTTATATGGTTTAAGTATAGTTAAACAAGGAAATTTATTTACAAGTGTTTTGCATATCAAATTCTATCCTTGTACAAATTTTCAGTTAAGAAAATTGAAGGAGAATGTCTAATCATACTATTATTAGACCATTAGAGGATGATAGTAAAGAATTAAAGTGTGTTTACTTGAATGATAATTGCAGTTATAAGCATATTTAGTTTGTATGCATTAATCAGTTAATATATGTTTGGTTATTCTCCGAAAATGGATTTAATGATGTCTGTTTCCTAAAAATATAGGTGTTGTTGTGTTGAGAAACTCTCAGATGATGCTCAATGAGTACTAAGGGCCTCTAAAGGAAGTTTTGGAAATTTAATCCTAATATAACATAACCAAAGTTTAATATAACTTAAGTTGATTTTGTTTAGGAACTCTAGGAATCATCACAACCTAATATGAAGATCATTATCTATTTTAAGGCTTCATTTTAATTGCTTTCTTGTTGAATAGACAAGCTTTTTCTTAGCTAAATCCATAGGACATTAAGTGTGAAATAGCTCCATTAACTTTTCATTATGCTTTGTTAACATCATTGTCATTTGTAATATTATTTTTCCAATGATTTTATATTAATGGAAAAATGTAAAATACCTACTTTTAACTTTAAGCTGATTGCATTTTGCTCTCACTAATTTTAGGAACTTACAAATTGAACTTTTTAACTGCATAAAATTTGAAATTAATAATAAAAATTTACTTTACTATTTTATTGAATTATGTGATTCACTCAAGAAGCTTTTAAACAAAAAATTATCAAACTATTTGTCATGATCCACCTAGGTTGTGATTAGCGTGGAACCCAATTACTAATTTCCATTAGCCTAATTTAATCCTAAACTTGGTATTACCATATAGCTATTAATAAGAGCATAACATATTTCATAAATAATATTAAAAATATTTGTAATTAAATGTCTACATTGTTTTACATTTAACATTCTCTTACAAGGCTTAACAAGTATTTCTATTTACAAGCAACAAAATATTCATAGCTATCTTAGACAAACTATTCCCTTAAAGTATTTACACCTATGTGCTAGTGGAGGAGGAGCTTCTATTGTAGTATCTAAAGAAGGAAACAATTTAAAAAGTAAATCTAAGACTCATTTTGTAAATAATGTATACTAATATCCTTCCAATCATACTAATTCATATTTATACAACTAATCTTATACATAACAATATTGATATTTATAATGAATAAAAAAAATAAAAAGTATTTAAATGTCCTTGTGACTCCTAATTAACCTTATCTTTTCACAAAACTAACTTTGTTCTTTTGGGGCTAACCCTTTCCCTTCACAAATAGTTTCCTGAATCTAATACTATTTCAAATTCTCATTATTTCATCTCCTTTATCCATATCTCATATCATAAGCATATCCTTATCAGGAATTCCAATGTTTGAATCATATATTTCATATTCATGAGCTAATTATATTCATATATGTATCATAAGACCTTATATAATCATAAAATTCTACCTTATATTTAGAATTGAAAATGATAAGTTAATAGTTAACTATAGTAGTTAAATATGACTATCTATAATGCAAATTTGGAGGCTATAGTCAACTATTCTCATCCAAAAGCCATATTTATTGATAATAGTTGAGTATGATAATTGACTATAGTCTTTTTGAGAGGAATTTACTATTATAGAATAGCTTAATGTTGTTAGGCATTTAGAAAATTAGACATCAATTTACCACTAATGATTGATCAAGCGCTATTGAAAACAATATTTCACGTCAATTTCAAAATAACCATAAAATATTATAATAATATCAGTTATGATATAAGAAACCTGATGTCAATTTTTATGCTAGAGATATGGAAAGTAACATTCAACATCCATCATTTATAAATACCTAACATCTAATTTTGATATACTACTTTAGTTTATATTAATTACTAACGTGGTATATCATACCCTTTATTTAATCTACCCTACTCATCCTTGCCCCATTCCCCTAACTCTTGTTCCTTTAACCTTAACCTCCTTAATTAGTACCTCTTCTTAGATCCTTCCTATTTCTCATATATTCAACCTTCTAAAATATTGTACCTAAAAATAAAAGACAATATCTCATATAACGTTATAAAATCCCAATGATGATAATTTTAAATAATAAATCTTATAACAAAAGTTTAAAAACTATAAGAAGTTATACTAAATACATTAATCATAGATAGGTGATAAGTTAAATACTATTTTGATACTTGTCGCTTAACTTGTGAGGTTAATGCTCCTTAAAAATGCGCAATTGAATTCATTTCCTATAAATGCAATGAGTATTCATTAAATTTTGAGAAAATAATGGTACATATTTCATATAAATAAATAGTATACAATACAATTGAAAGCCAAAAAAATTGAATCAAATCAAAATTTATACATATGCAAACTTATGAATGTTACATCATAATAAAAGGAAACAAGATATGATAGATTATGAAATTAAAAACTAAATTGCAAAAACTAACCAAATCCTTACCTTTAAATCTTCCATTTTTCTAACAAATGCATAACTCTATAAGCTTAGCAATAAGCTACAAAGATTCATTCCTATAAAAAAATTTAGTGATAAAAAACACAAAATGAAAAAAATCATCTTTAGGTTGAAAGGAGAGCATGCTTTGTTAGAGAGAGAGAAAATTGATTTAGAGTTAAGAAAGATCCAGGATGAAATTTATAAATGCTATCATTACTCCACTCTTTTTATTTTTAACTCATACCAATATTTTGGGTTTAAACATCATTTATTTGCAAAAAAATACAAAGTATACAAAGTATAATGTCATTGCACCACTAACAAACAATTAATGTCAGTTGTTTACACAATAATCAATGTTGTAAAATAGAAAATATCAATTTTAAGAAGAAAACTGATGTCTTTTTATGCACCAAATTTATTTTTAAAATACACATAACCAATTGACACATAAGAAACAATCAATTAACACATGTAAAAATATTACTCAATAATTGCAAAATGAGATAAAAATTGATAATAGCATGACTAATTGTAAGAGCTTTTATACAAAGTTTTTGAACTCTCATTTACAAATCAAAATACAAGTCATAACAAATCATTTATAACTAAGCTAACTGTTAGCAACTAATTTACAACAATTAAATTGATTATAACTACCAATAGTATTCAAAAGCACTTAAAGCTATCTATTATAGTTTAGCTTTAGTCAAGAAGAAATAGCTTGCCCAAAGCTCTCTAACCTTATCAAGTTACTCTTTATTATATGGCCAGTGCTTTTCCTTGTAATACTACAATTTGTACACAATTAAGATGTTACAATCAAAACTAATTTAGTTAATTAATCTAGCATGTGATAATTTGTAAATAAGTAAGTGATTACCTTAGTGAAGAGTTTACGAGCAGATAATAAATCAAATGTGTAGCATATGACATAGTAAACATACTTTACATTTTTAGACTATTTCATGCACTACAATAAAATAAGAAGTTAGTTTGATCCTATTAACATATAATTTTCTAAATTAAATATGATACAATATTACTATTAATAATATTTCCAAATTAAAAAATCTACCTAGCTTCACTCATAAGATGTGATTAAAGCTCCTTTTATAGAATTCTTTAATGTGGATCACATTTTTCCTAACAAAGAAACCATCTATTAGATAAGCTTACTCACAATTGAAGAACAAGTGAAACTTACACCTCATGGTACAATACAAAGCAGGAGTCTTTCTTGGCCTTATACAATAAAGCCTTAATAATGTAGCCCTACCTTTTATCTTTTTTTAGTGTGAATTATGCATTAAGTCAATATAGATCTAGGAATGCATATCCAACATTTATCAATGGCAACTGCAAAAGGATTCGCATAATCTAAACTTATATTCAGATAATAATTCAATTAATTTATGTTTAGTTAAAAAAGATAGCATAAACTTACTTGATCTAGAGATGGATGTAAGTCACATTAAGCTCTTTAAACTTTAGCAATTGCTCAATGGTATCATTTTTAATGAAAATTAGATTTTTTAATCCCATTACATCCACCCTAATCAAGAGTAGAGTTTGGGACTCATTGCTTTAGGAGTTATAAAGGTGTCATTACAGCTCCTTTCAAGCACAATCATGATGTTGCAACTCCTTTTAAGGATGATCAAGAGGTTGCTAAAATATAAATAATAATAATTAGTAGTCTCAAATAAAAATACTAAAATAACTTCAAAAAATATTAAAAAATTTATTAATGGGGGAATACATGTTGATACCTCTATTGGGTTGGCCATGCAATAAATGTCATATAGGCTTCATCCATTGTTAAAACCATATTATTTAGCACTAGAACCATAACCTAATGGACTTGACTTGATTATTAGGCAATGGTCAATGATACAATTAACAGCATACCAAAATCCACCTATCTATCTTGAAGTGGTCTGAGCACTATTAAAGCACATCATGCTTTATTCTATGTAATGTGAATCCTAACCATAGGTAACTTGATTCATACATATATATTTATATATATAAGTTTTAGGGTTAAGTGTGACATTTATCTTGAGTATAATTTTTAGCATTTCTTTTATTATAGTGGTTGACACTTTAAGTGTTAATGCATCTTCCCCACCTATCATAGAGAGGTTAACACACCTCATTAATCAAAAGCTCCCATAAGTGGTAAAGCACTAGTCATAAGAATCATTTTATTTGTAAAAGCAATAAACCTATAGGTTGGTTGGATAGACACTATAGAATTTAAAGCTACAGTATGCTGACAATCTACTTGTTTAAATAAAATGTAAAATATATTGCCTTGCTATTGTAGCTACTACTGAAACTACTGCTTCACTTTCAAGTGCTACTCTATTACTTATTGCAATCTCACTTCTATTTCTACATTGTTTTTCCATATCACTTCGTTAGTGACCTTCATTTTCATTTATGCTAAATTGATCATTAATATTTCAGTCAGATGGTGCCTTGCTAAGGAAAAGATCCTTTTAAGGCCAACACATGTCTAGTACCCTAATCACAATCAGGATACTCTTCAATTCCTAAAGTTATGGTTAAGATGTCATGCTTCCTAACTAACCTAAACTCACCCTAGTAGGCTTGTTACATGATAGTGTCTTATAACAATTAATAAAGAATAGATTATTAGAAATAACTCGATTGAAATGGAAGCTTCAAAATTAAATAACACATTTTGGCATGAATCTTAATAATTACACTCCTCTCGGCAATGGCTTAACTTTCTAAGGCCATGTACTTCCTTTATTTGTTTACAATCTTTCATTTCTATAACTTTACATGAGAAATAAAAGATGTCTAACTAGTGGCTTTGCCCTTGTTAGCTTTGGAATGACTCTTGACTAACAAGTTCTTCTCTAGCTTTTTATAGCCTTTTCAAGAGAGCATGTATGGATATGTATTCTTTTTTTGCTTCTCCCATTGGACTTGCTTAATGTCTATTAACCAAAGGACATATGAGTTTACAAGTACAAATGATATATAAACAAGATATTGAAATGAATTAGATGATAGAAGGTAAAAATTTTACTTTGAAATACTTATCCTTACATTATTTTTGGAGCTTATCCTATAATTCCTGATCAAGGTAGTTCTATACATTGGGTTAGTTTTGTTACAATCTTAGTATTGATGTATTCCTACCTCAAAGTTAATTTGAAGTCCCTCTATAATATTATCACATACTGTAGTACTTTATTGTGCATCAGCTATTGTTTAAAATATAGAAAGATTTCTATAAGAAAAAAACAAATATGAAAGATCAAATAATATATGTTACAAATATAATTTATCATTTCCATAGCACAAATATATCCAAATTAAGTGTACATCTTAAGATCTCTTCTCAAATGTTATCTTTCATTCCCTCAAGTACTTTCTTCTGATAAGAAATATCTATTGATATTTTGGACCACACAGTAACTCCTACGTAACTCAAATATTGGTTAACATTGTCTCATTCAACTACCATTTCTCATTAAACTTAAAAAGCAATCTCTCACCCCTTATACCCTTTTAGGTTGTTAAAACCCTTATATTTCTTTAGGTTAGGGTAGCTATCTCTTAAGAAAGATCTATATTTTGGATTTATTAGGAAAAAAATAATGTTAAACATGTGTGCATAACAAAGTTATAGCTGATATTACTTAATGATGAATAAAGTAATAAATAAAATATTTGTCATTATAACAAATATAACACTAAATTGCGTAACAAAATACATAACTTGCATAATAAGAAACTAGATTAAAATTACATCCATCATCATAGACTTCTTCACCAATTTACATAATAATAAAGCAAAATGGAAATAATGAAATGTATGATAAATTCAATGCTCATAAAAGATATAATAGTATACATTAGTAAAGGCAATAAGTAAAAATGATAGGGAGATTACCACTGAATAAAAAATAATATAACCATGTATCCTGAGTGTGACTAATCCCTAAAAGAATCACCAAACACAATATATAGTATAATTCTAAACTTAACAATGAATGAGGCTTTCACAATGTCATTTACATAAACATCTAAACTAGACAAAGCTAAATTTAATCACTTAATATTTATAAATATAATGAAAATAAAAGAGGAAAATATATTGGAAAATTTTGTTGATGACTACAATGATCACAAAATAACAAGAGAGACATGGCCAAGGTTTAGAACTCATTGGAGAAATTTCGATAGAGGAGGTGGTGTTAAAGAAGTGGGTTTCATAAAATAAAAGTGATATAAAATAGAAGAGTAAATGAGAGTTATGTAGATAAAATAATTACACACCATTTTCTTACTAGAAAGTTAATGTCTTTAGATTGATAGAAAATAGAAGTATAAAGTTAGGATGATATTTAGAAAAATACCATGGGTAATCAATTCAATGTCAATTGATTTAAAAACCAAAGTCTTGAGATCCTTTACCTTTTTAAACATTATAGTACACATTCACTAATGACTAATTATAAATGAGACCAATGTCTTACTACTTTTTTATTGTCAAATATGTTAACCACGAAAAATGATGTTAGCTTTTTACTTAATCATTGTCTTAAGTTCCCATTTAACTTTTAATAATGTCAATACATAATTATAATGTCAGTTATTTTAACAACCATCATTTTATTTTTGTTAATAATTTCAAAAATATTATCACATTAATATAGATATTGATTTTTCTTATAACAAATGTTTATTGACTATCATAGATTTACAATTTTATAATAGTAATTCTCAAGGCTATAGTTAACTATAGTAGTTAACTATTAGCATACAAAAGCAAAACTTCTGAGAATAGCTAACTATAATAATCAATTATAGACCATTTGGGAGTAAATCTTAGAGCTATGATCGACTATAATAATTAACTATGAGCTAGGTTTTCAAGCTTCCCTTATGTTTTTACTATACAACTATTCATTTTTCTTTCAAATTATCATCATGCACAATTGCAAATTCAAATTTCCTTATAAAATTCACACCCATATTCATTATTCAAACCATTTATAAATATAAACACATTTCATAACACAATTTTATATTATCTAAATACTCAACTCACCAATTTATCACTACAATCCATTTTAAAGCAATTTTAATAAATCTAATGAGTTATTTGTGTATGGAAAATATAATAAGAAGGTGGAAAAGTGATTGATTTGCCCTAAATACCACCAATTCAATAAAATTCAAAATTAAATCTTAAGTCCCTAATTTCCTTCTTTTAAGCCAAATTTTATGAAATTATTAACCAAGAGCTTAGGAACAACAAGAATTAACTCGTTTGAAGAAGAATTGTTGATGATTAATTGAAGGTAATAGCATGATTCTTATTGAAATTTAAGAAAGAAGTCAAATTGAAGGAGGGGTTAGAAGGAGTTTGATGGAGAAATTTGGGTTTTGAAGATTGTTTTAGGGAGTTATAAGGGGTGTTGTAATATTAAGGGCATTTTGATAATTTAGAAGTGAAAAAAATAGCTTCTAAATCTCTTCCATACACACCTACTTAATTTTAACTATATACTAATCTTCATATTATTTATTCTCTCCTATTCACACTATTTTACCTTACATTCTATCACCAAATCTTATTATTTCCTAATTAACTTTCACTCAAAAAACTATCATAAGAACTAAATAAACATTTCCACTCACAAAAATATTTTTAGAATATTCCTAATATTCTTAAGGGTGTAACATTATTGCTTGTTACTTTATCATATTACTTTTTCACATTTTTATATTATGTAATTGATAGAAATTGAATTAAATATATAAAAATTTAACTTTAAAACGAGTTACATAATTATGTAATAATAAATTAATATTAAATAATATAATTATTCTCATTTAAAATAATAAAAATTATATAATTTAATAAAATAATTAATTAAGTGGATGATTAATATTAATTTTAACATTTTTATAGTTTAAGAGTTTGATTTATAAATTAATTTTTAAAGTTAATGAGAGGAAAATGTGATCATCCATAATTGAAAGGGATATTTTATTATTATTTTTTATTAATGCATGAGCCTTACTTTAGAGATAGTGGGTGCATTGTTTTTTTGCATGGTTTGAAACAAAAAGCCCGTGTTGATAACTATAGTCGTGATTGTTGATTGATGGGGTAATCAATGCAGACAACTTAACTTTGGTAGAAAAACACTATAAAGAAAGGATATGAAAAGATGAAACCCATGATCATTCTTACATCTTCACTCTAATTCTAACAATTAATTTTCAACAGATAGCATTTAGAAGCAAATTTAGATATGAGATACGCCATTATGGTCTAAGCTTATATTTATTGCTTTACCATCTATCCTAATTATACTCCTATGCTGCCCATCATTTTTAAGAGTTACATAAAAATATATCTTTTAAAAAAATATAAAATATTCCCTTCAACTTTGGGTGATTAAATTTTGGACTTTTTAATTTTGAAAGCTTGGATATTATCCTTTTAAATTACATAAAACTTGGAATTAATATCATCATTGACTTAATTTTTTGTTTTATCAACTTATGCAATTTTTATAACTTTTTAAAAAAAGAATCACAATATTGTAATATATTAGTTTATTTCATCATTTTTCTCACATTATTTCAATGTTATATATTTAATAGAAATTAAATTAGTTATATAGAATTTTAATTAAATGTTTGAAAATAAATTGAAAAATTATGTATGAAAAATAATGAGAAAGATCCACATTTCATAATTTTGTGATTCTTTTCTATAAAGTTAATGAAAACATCATGCGAATTAATAAAACAAAAAATTAAATCTAGAATGATCGTTAATTTCAAGTTTTATGTGGTTTGAAATAAAGATATCCAATTTTGTAAAACTAAAAGGAGCAAAATTCAACATTTCTAAAATTGAAGGATACATTTTACATTTTTCACATCATTAAATTCACAACCATTTTTATTAAAGCCAGGATTAGTACAAGTTGGAACCATATCTTTTGTGAGACACAAATTTTAGTTGTGTAGTTTTATGCGCACTTTACCTATACACACATGACACAATTTTTTTTTTTTAATAATAGGAATAGTTAACATACACATCAAAATTTTTTAGAATCAAACCCAAGATGTGAAGGCATGCAAAGTCCATATATAATATCATATGTCACTTGAGTTAAATGCTTTTTGGCTACATTCATGATACAATTTAAATAAAACAAATTTTATTTTAAATTTTGAGGTAAAATAGTATATGTGGGTATAACATTTCATCTTCATATAAGTTTGTTAACATGAAATTGCATTTTCCTTTACAATAAGGAAATGAAAACAATACGCAAAACATTCATTGTATATAATGTTATTAGAATCAAATTTACCAATAATTAGATCACAATGTACCACAAAGTGTTATTGCTCTCACAGGGATAATTTAATGATTCCTTTCAGAAAATAAAAAAAAAATGTAAAAAATTTCTTATACAAGAAGATGAAGAGCAAGGGCAGTCCAAGACTCAGTGTTTTAAGGTGCAAAACTAGGTGCTTTCCCTAAAATAATTGGTTTGACATTCATACATTGAGCAGTTATAGGAGATCTGTTAAACGTGAGATCAATGTCACTGAGTTCCATAACTTCACGTGGGACTCCACTGCTACAAACAAGGGTGACTCCTTCTTTTGTCACAGAAGATCCTCTAATGTTTTTGAACGAGACCTTGCTTATGTTTATTTTTAACGGGTTCTACAATTATTTGAAAAAAAATAATAAATTAAGGAAAAATGGAATGTATAAAATGTATTAATACAATAAAAGAAATTTGAAATATTTAATTCATAAAATGCTGCGTAAATGGTTTTTCTCTCTGACAAGTGAGAGCGGTTTTTCTTTCAGTGGGAGAGTGATAAGACAAACTACATCGATAACTGCCATCTATGGTGCATTCATGGCAGAGCCTCCACCCATATTGACAACACCTCCTATAGTCATGGGAGAGAAAAGTTTCAATAGGAACACTATACCGTTGATGACAGCCAAAGCTTGGTCATTTTGCCTAGATTTTAATTATGTACATTTAGACGTAAATAGTTTCATGGCAACCTTCAGGTAGGAAGACCACTTCATACGTATCCTATGGGAAGGGCCTTGCAATATAATGGGAAAAACCATAGTTCTTCACATATGGGATCCCTGTCTTAATTTGGATGAACTAGATTTTTCCACCATGTATGTTTGGATACAAGTGCATAAAATGACCCTAGAATTCATGTCCATTGAAAATAATGCATGCAGGATTGGACATAGTTTAGGAGAACTAATAGCAGGAAGTGATCTTGTAATTAAAGGCTAGATCAGGAGGAGTTTTCTACGGTTACAGGTACAGTGACCTCTGAAAAAAACCACTCAAAATAGGAATATGGCTGTCACGCAAGGATCCAGATAGAGTATGGATGGTTTTTCGCTATGAAAAACCTCTTCATTTCTATTATGGCTGTGGACATATTGGACATGAGCATAGAGAATACTCTATGCCGTGGATTCCATTAGGAGATGGAAATGATAATAAACAATAGGGACCATGGATCTCCGCCAAAGCCTAGATTGCATCACCCGTAGGAAATAAGGGTGAAGGACAACGAAGTCCTGTATCTCTAATAAGACATTCCTATCCACAAGAGATCGAACACATAACTACACAATGTAATGAATTACTTTCAGTGCGTGATCTCTCACCACCGAACGTTGAACCTTAAGCTAATGATGAACAAACAGGTAACCTAAATCTATTCCTTTCAAAAGCTAATACTAACTTACGTGTACGTATCAAACTTCCTGCAAAACCCGAATGCCCCCCCCCCCCCACAGTAGTGGAAGAGAAGACAGATGGCTCTGAAACTACAATCCAGGAGGATATTCATGGAAAGTATCAGAAGAACTTATACTAAATAGATGACAATGATGCAAATGGAATAAAACACCGGCTATGTGTACTCGACGACACTCTAGACAACACCCACAGCAAGCTACAGGCAAGTAGACATGCCATCATCAACTCACTAATTCATTTTGTACCTGGTTGCATTGACACATCTAAACCAGAGAGCCCAATATATAGGGAGAACATCAGCGTTTCATAAATGAAGGTTCGAGCTAGGCGTCTGGCTGAACTTGTTAATCTGATGCAAGAACACCCATCTGCTCATTTCTCAAACAGGGCCGAGGAGGCGGACCATATCAGGCCCCTAAATTCACCATAAAGCTCATTTCATGGAACTGTCGCGGTATTAACAATGCCTTCATAAAACAAGCCCTTCGGGCTCTGACCAATTTGGTTAGAGGGATGAAATGTTGTAAATGCAAATCACTTTTTTATCCTTGTTGCTGGAAAAGAATGGTTAATGATTTGTGTCTATGGATCTCCACACCAATTTGGTAAACATCCTTTTTGGATTGAACTGTATAAGATGGCTACCAATATTGACAAGGTTCCTAGAATAAACTTCTATCTTGTGGTCTAGTGGGCTACCTAAAACAAACAAGGCTGCTATATTGAGAGATGCAGTTCGAATGGTAACCCAATTAAGAAGTGCAGTCTTGATGCTGAAGGAAACAAATGAGGAATTGCTTTTGGAGATCAAAGAATTGAAGGTGAGTTTCTTCATCTAACGTTTTTTCCTTCACTACAAAATTGCTATTTAATGTAAGTTGTTTAATCCATTCCATATTGGTTATTCACCGACGTATATATAGATGTTGTATGCCTGGTGTATTCAACATTGGTTTTTAAACGTATATTGAATACAAGTAACAACCATTACGGCAAAATAGTTATTTAGTTTCAGGTGTTCAAAGGATTACACGTTGAAAATTGATTGACATTTAATTGATTGCCATTGTATATCTATTTTTAATATTGATTTTGAATCTACCATAAAGTATAATAATAACAATTGTTTCTTTATCAAAAACAACTAACATTATTGTTTTTATATTCATGAGAAATAATATTAAATATTAGATTTGTTAAAACGGACTAACCTAATCCAACTAGACAAACTCAACGGGTAAAAATAATAGTTGGATCAATTTCAGACTAGACTACTTTTTCATTAAGTCGGGTTAAGATTGAGTTGCTATAGTATTAGTACCGGTATCAATATCAGTCCTAAGTCAACATTTATCAAACGAATTTTTATAATCCATCACATTTTATTATTATTATCATACTATTTTTTTATTTATTATTAATTTTATATCATTAACTAATTAAAAATTTTTATTATTTATTAAATATAATTATATATTATTATAACTTAAAATTTTATTATATATATCAATGAGTCATATATATTATATATGAAAATAAATATATATTATTAAGAATTAATAAATGAGTGAATTTACATTTAGTAATATATATATTTATTAAAATAATTTAAATTTTATATTGAACAAGAATTTTATATTATATATTTATTTTATTTAATAAAATAAATAAATATTATTAAATATATATTGATCAAGGCCAAAGTATTATATAAAAATAAGTATATTATATAAATATGTAATATAAAATTTATTTTATTATATATAAATTTATAAATATATAATTACATAATAATATATGTTTATTTTATTTAGTAAAATGAATATATATTATTATATATATATTGATCAATGCTAAAGTATTATATAAAAATAAATATATTTAATAATTTATATATTATTAAATATGTATAAATAAATAATTATTTATATAATATATTAATAAAAATAATTATAATAATTTTCATATAATAATAAAAATAGATAATAATGTATTATATTATATATGTATATAATATATTTAATGCCAAAATTATTTATTTAAAATTTTTAAATAATTCAAAATTTTAATATTAAAGTATTAATTTAAATTATAATATAATTATTTATTTTGATAAATTTGTATAATATATATTGACAATATTAAATATATAAATTTATTAATTTTAATATTAAAAATTATTTAATATTATTCATATATAAAATTTTAATATCATATATATTAAATTTTAATTTTAATATACTAAAACTATTATTTTAATATCTATATAAAAATTAAATATATAATAATAAATTAATTATTTATTACTTACTATTATTACTAAGTTAATGGGTTCATTCAATAATTTAACGGGTTAATACTTACTAGTTCTAGTCCTTTATCAGGTCGGACTAACTAATCTCAATCCTAATCCTAGACCTAGTCCCAGGCCAGGAAAAATTATACCAGTCTCAAGCCAACTTGCTAAACTCAACTCATTTTGACACCTCTAATTAAATATTGTTCATTTTCAAATAACCAAATTTTAATTTAAATAATATCATGTCAGTTTATTTTCATAATTGACATGCTATGTCCTACCCACCTTACTTACCTTACCCTATTCCCTAATTCTTCATTCCCTTATCCCAAACATAAACCCCATCCTTTCTCTCATTAGTCCTTTGTCTTAAACCCTAATTCTATCTACTAATTCCTTACTCTCCTATCTTTCTTATTTCCCATTATATTTCTAATCAAGTTGTCATAACCCAACCTGATTAGGACTAGCATGGATCCCAAATCCCAAAATTTAGCTTCCATAAGCTTTAACAAATTTTTACTCTTTCCATCTAATGGAAGTTTCTAAATTTTAGGAGAATTTGAAAATTTTACTTTAAACATTTGCAGAAAAATGAATAAAATCTCTCATATTTTTAGACACTTCTTAAGGGTCACACATCCTAAAATACAGAACCTGTTCATTTTCCAAATGTGATAGCAACAAACAATTGCATAGTACCATACAATTACATCTTATATGTAGATAAACAATACAACATGTCAATAGTTAAATCAATGAAAACTATGTCTCTACTTCTGATCCTAATCCAATGTCAAACTCTTTTGTAAGGCGATTTTGGATCTTTATGAATGCAATAAGCCCAAATATGCTCACCATAACCTGAAGACATTGAAGATAAAATGAAGTGAGTTACAAGAAGTCAATAAGTATATATCTACCATCATCAAATCATGGTAGTTAAAGAGTTTGATTAGGAATGCAGATAACTTAAATTCTATATTCATTATCATAAACCATAATAGTCTTAACTATTAGATAGCACACTACATTATTATCATATCACACACTACCCATTTCGGTAGACATCTCAATCACAAATAGACATTAAGGCTTAGATACAAATAGATTAACACAATCACATCAAGTTATTGCAATCATGTCTAATAGTGATATCCAATCACAAATAATTTCTAATATCACATCATATCACACATATAGTTACAACAACCACGCATGTAGACACTTTCTCATTTTAAAGCCATTTCTTTGCTTTCTTAACTGCTTGTTGGAAATTTTCCGTCCAGCTCTCGAATCAATCTTATATCCTTCGCAACTATTAACAGGAAATTTTCCATCTGACTTTTGATATCATCTCTTCATCATAAATCACAATATCCGATGTCATTACTCTAGCATAGTTCATGATTTGCTAATGTCTTATAAGGCTCAATTCACAATAAAGTCAATTCGCTAGAGCTTCACTATATTCATATCACCAAATCTAATACAAGCCATATAGATAACTATTCAACAATTATGGAAATCAAAGCATATAACACGATCACAATATGATTTATTGCAATCCTATCACAATCAATCAGTCAATAGCTAATAATGATATAACCATACTTTTGATGTACACTCTGATTAATTATCATTCATCAATAGCTAATTACTCTTATATCACAAAACTAAGTTCATATAATGAGTATGAAATCTATATTATCAATAAGAAGAATACAATAAAACATCTTTTATTAAGATAAAATCAGTTGAGAGATAAATATTCACTTAATAATATTGATTCACTCTTGGAAGTCTTGAAGCATCCATAATCATCTTTTCACACTTGCCTCATATTATCACCACTTATAAAGATAAATTACAATTATATAAGCATTATCTATCCTCTTTTATTAGGAACTATCCATAGCTGGCTTTAAACATTAAAATATTAATATACTTTATGCTTAATTCCATTTTTAGTCCCTTTAATATTAAAATCAAGGGGATTTGGTCCCCCTAAAACTAAAAAAAATATTTACATCCCCCTAATATTAAAATTAGATCAATTTTGGTCTATTCGGTCAAAACTTCGACAAAATGGCTTATATGGCAAATGAAGTGCCAGCCAATAAGGAAGGCACATCATGTGCGGCATTCCATTTACAATGAAACTTATTCAAATAAAAAGTTTTAGGTGTACAACTAAAAACATGTTGATATAAATTATAATTATAATTGGGCTGCTTGATTCAAGGAATTTAGAAGCATCTCTTTTTTTATATAAATTTGGAATACTTATAATTGTTTCCTTTTAATTTCCAATAGCACATAGAGATTATGATTTTATTTATATATTGTTAACAATTACATCACCATATTAAATTACGATGTATTAATTTAATTACCAAATCCTTTAAAAGTTATTCTATATCTATTTTAGATATTTTATTTAGGTTTCATGTATTTATTTACATGTTAATTAATTTTAAAATATGTCAAAAATACTATTTTCTTCCATAGATTATATTTGACTAAGTTGTTGTGAATTTTTTAAATAAATAAATTAATTGATGTATGTTTGATGACAAACAATATTTTTTGGTGAAATAATATGTTAGCAAATTACTTTGAGATTAGACATTAATAAATTTCTCCCTTCCTAATAAAGATCATTTTTAAAATTCAAATTTATTTTTATTAACAAGCAAAGTTCATGCAATTTTTAAATATTTTTTAATTACATTCATAATGATTCAAACAATGAAGATGCCTTAAAATAATTTTATTCCAAATCATAAATCAAAGTGCAATGCTCCATTTAGTATCCAAAAGAAAATATTAAAGTTGTTTCTAGAATTTTTGGATATATAATCTACCTGCCTTAATTATTTCCTTTTGCTACTTTATCATATAATCTTCCTTGGAAATTTTTTATCATCTATGAAATTAGGAAAAATGAACTTTATAACTAACATTTCTATGTCTTAATAATATACATGATAGCCACTAAGACTAACCATATTATAAATAAAAAAATTGTGGTTAATGACAAAAATATTTTTATTATAAAATAATAAATATCTTATTAAATAGTTTAATATTATTAAAATATAGAATGATTGATAATAAAAATTATCATAATTTAAAATTTATGAAAATTATAATTATAAAAAATTCTCTAATAAAAATATAAAAATATAAATTTATCAAATTTTATATTAAATATTTTTTAAAGAATACAAAAATATTCTTTTTAAAATTTATTAAAAAATATAATTATTAAAATATTTTAATAGACAAATATTGAAAAATTATTATTTTAATTATACATTAATAGAGAATAATATTATAATATATGAAAAATATAAATATATATATATATATATATATATATATATATATATATATATATATATATATATATATATATATATATATATATAAAGGTCATTGAATGATGAAATGTCTCATTTCATCCCTTTTGTCATGAAATAGAAATTCCATCATTTTAAATATCCATTTCCTAAACATGTTGGTATGATGGAAAGAAATAAAAAAAAGTTTGTTTGATAAATGCTATGTTTTATAAAAATGCCCATTCCCCAAAGAATTATCATAAAATATGGAATCTTTATTTCATGGCAAAAGGATGGAATGGGACATTCCATCATTCATGCAATGATATTTTTACATGGATATCATTCATATTTTTCATATATTCTAATATTATTCTTTGTCAATATATAATTAAAATAGCAAATTTTGTATATTTCTCTATTAAAATATTTTATTAATTATACTTTTTGTAACAAATTTTAAAATAGAATATTTTTGTATTCTTTAAAAATATTTAATATAAAATCTGGTAAATTAAAATTTTTATGCTTTTTCTAGAGAAATTTTTTATAATTATAATTTTGATAAAATTTAAATTATGAAAATTTTTATTATTGATCATATCTACATTTTAACAACATTAAATTGTTTAATAAGATGTTTATTATTTTAGAATAAAAGTATTATTATCGTTAACGTCAAGTCTATCATTAAGACATAGGAATGTTAGTTATAAAGTTTATTTTTCCTATTTTCATAGATGATAAAAGATTTTTAAGGAACATTATATGATAATGTAATAAAAGGAAATAATTAAGGTGAATAGATTAACACCCAAAAGTTTTAAAAACATCTTTAATATTTTTTATACTAAATGGAACATTGAAGTTTAATTTATAATTTCGAATAAAATTATTTTAAGACATCCTCATCATTTGAGTTATTATGAATGTAATTAAAAATTGTTCATTGGACAAACTTTTCCTATTAATAAACATAATTTTAAATTTTAAAGATGATCTTTAATGTCTAATCCCATAATGATTTCCTCACTCAATATTTCAGCAAAAAATATTGTCTATCATCAAATGTACATAAATTTATTTAAAAACTTCACAACAATTTAGTCAAATATAATCTATGAAAGAAAATAGTATTGTTGACATATTTTAAGACTAATTAACATATAAATAAATACATCAAACATAAATAAAATATCTAAAATGGATATAGAATAATTTTTTAAAGGATTTGGTAGTTAAATTAATACATCATAATTTAATATGGTAATGTTATTGTTAACAATATATAAATAAAATCATAATTTCTATGTGCTATTGGAAATTAAAAAGAAATAATTATAAATATTCCAAATTTATATATAAAAAAAGGATATGCTCCTAAATTCTTTGAATCAAGCAGCCAATTACAAATACAATTTATATTAGCATGTTTTTGATTTTATAACTAAAACTTTTTATTGAGTTTTAGTGTAAATTCTTCCTTGTTGGTTGGCACTGCATTTGCCACCTAGGCCATTCTTTCGAAGTTTTGATGGAATGGACCAAAATTGATCCAATTTTAATATTTGGGAGATATAAATAAATTTTTTAATTTTACGGGGATCAAATTCATTTGATGTTAATATTAAAGGAATCGAAAATCAAATTAAGCCTATACTTTAAGTATAATAATCTAGTATTCTAGAGCCTTAAAATATTATTCAATTAGTACTTTATCAAGTATCCAAATAATATGATGAAACATGGATTTCCGAATCAAATTCAAATTTTCCATAATCTTCAAGATATAGCACTATAGACTATCACTCTACAGTATCAAGATATCATTTTTCAAAAGTAGTACTAGAAAGTTGTATTATACATAAAATAGGTTTTGTTTGGATCAAGTTGGAGTCTTGCAAAATATTAAAATCTAATATTTTATATTTATTCTAACTATTCTATTTTGGCATTTTATATTATTAAACTTTTATTTTTCTGAGCAATCATGTACATTCAAAGTACCCATAAATGGGACTCTTGTCTAGATTGTGCAAGGCTCTTTCAAAATATTAGGAGTTGTTTGGTTAGGAGTAATCAAGAAAGGAAAAAATAATGGTAGAGTCTTATTCATCTTATTTTTGTTCAATTCAGAAAAAACTCATTCCTTTTTTCCATTTTTTCTTAATGGGATTATCCCAAATAAGAGAATGGTGATTCCCCCTAATCCATAAAGGAATCCAATTCTCTTATTTTAAGTTTTAAATTTATCATTTTTAATATAATAATAATAATTTATTATTATAAAATAATATATGTAAAAATAAAAATAATTATTAAATAATAATTAACAATATAAATAATAAAATATAATAAAATTAATTAAATAAAAAATAAATAATCATATAATAAATATAATAAACTACTTAATAATATGAAAATTAATAATATTAATAAAATATTAATAATTTAATCATAATAAAAATAACAATAAATATTCATAATAAAATAATAACTATCATAATCATATAATAAAATAATCAAAAAATAAATAATCATATAATAAAATTCATAAAATTCTTTTATTTCTTTTTTCCCTATTTCTCTTCTTTCCGTTTCTTTAATTGAACTAAACGGACCTTTAGTATATTATGCTCTATATTTGTATATATCATCTGATTTAGTATTTTATCACAAAAAATTTTATTTTTATGTTAAATCATCATGTAAATGTCATATACTCACGAAGTTTACTTTCAGATCACCCTCAGATAACGCAGATCGGAAAAACCATTTATGCAAAAGAGTTTCACCTCTCACTAAGGGGCCACCGGCAGCTCACCGGTTTCGGAAACCTTGGAGGGTCACGGTGCCGAACTGCCATGATGCTGTTTGTCTCGGCTCCAACCAGTGGCTGCTCGAGGCACTTCACACTTCGGTAACTGGAGAAGGAAGGAAGACCTTTGCTTGAGCAGAGCTGCACACAGCGGAGCCACAGCCGAGGCCGGAGGTGACGTGCGCTAGCCAGAGGAGATCAACTCCGACAGCCGTAACCCACCGCCATTCTTAGACTCAGCTAACAGAACCCCTGCGAGTGGAAACAAAATTAGCTTCTGAACTTTGATGGCCACACATTAACAGTACTGAGCTTCCAAGCTGGCGATACCAGTGCCAGCCATGATGACACGGCATGGCGGCAGCTATTCGGAAAAGAGATGGAGAGTGAAACAGTGAAGATGAGAAAAGAAAAAAGGAGCAGTAGCTAGTGTGGTTGGCGAAGCTGGTGGCTTTCGCATGATGATGGAGTTTTGGTGAAAAGCAGAAGAAGCCCATGACCAGGAAGAAGAGAGGGAAAGGAAGAGAAAGAAGTCGGTGACAGAGAGGTAGAGACCAACAGAAATGAATTAGAGGAGAAAGAACCGAAATTTTTTTGTAAAAGTGAAAAAGGAAACTGACTTAACAAGCAAAAATATTCAGACATATTAATGGAGGAAGAGGCGGTAACACAAAAGGAAAAGGGGAAGGGGGTTTTATTTGGCGTTTCAAGTTCATGGTTCATTTTAATCTCAATCATTCATATTTGTTTAATTCAATCCTGGCCATTTATTTCGATGAAAATCCAAATTTATTTTATTTAAAATTTATAAATTAAATTTTACTTTCTTAAATTATAAAAATTTAGATTTTATCCCTTAAAATTATATAAAATTTAGATTTTACCTCCACCATTACTAAGTTAATAGAATCTGTTAGGAAAATCATTACTACCATATTTCATTTACTAATGGTTAAAAATGCCACTAAATTCTCTTGTTTTTAAAATTTTTTTCCCTTTTAGCGGTTAGAAACCGCCACTAAGTGATTAGCGGCGGTTAAGTGTTAGAGAACTACTACTAAGTATTACAACCATTAACTTGGTAACAATGAAGATAAAATTTAAGTTTTATATAGTTTCAAGAGATAAAATTTAAGTTTCTATAGTTCAATTGGGTAAAATCCAAACACTCTATAGTTTGAAAAGGTTACTTGCAGTTCTTCCACATATAAATATGTGTATAAATAATTATAATAATTTGATAACTTTGAAAATCCTAAAATGAATATTTTAATATTCTCCAATTCCTAAAAATAATTTATTAAACACTGAAAAAAAATTTATTTTATAAATATTTGCACCTATTTTTGATTTGTGAGAAATTCTTTATAAAAATTATTTTAATCCAATCCTGAATCAATAATGGCCAAGTAAAAATAAATATATTTCCATTAGTCTAATAAAATTGAAAATCCTAAAAATAAATAATTTAATCTCTCTTAATCTCAAAAATAATTTATCCTATACAAGCAAATAAATTTCATAAAGCTTTGTGCCCATAACCTCTATTTCCATCTTATAAGAAAATCCTCATAGAAACATTCAATCAAGCATCGAGTCAATAATGGCTATATAAAAATAAATAGGTTTCAACTATTATCATAAATATAATTTATAATATTCAAGAACCTTTAATTTAAAAAATAATTTGAAACCAAGTATTAACCAAATAAATAAGTAATTATCTGTAAGCATCCAAATCTATAAAAATTAATATTTTAACTTGGGATATTACATAAGTATAGAAGTCAACATGTCTTACAACTCTAAAAAAATCTTAATTTAAATAATTTTAAAGAATAAATTAAATAATAAAAGATTGAAAAATAGTAAAAGGTTCTATGTAATATCCTAATCAAAGATGGTTATTTTGCTAAATTTGTTTTTATATCCATTGCTCAATATATAAGTTTTTGCACTCCTCATAAAAGCCTTTTAAATACAATACCTATAAATGCATTAAGCATTTATGATAAATTTGTGTATAATATTACATATCTTATATAAATAGTAGATAATATGATATAATGCCAAAAAAAATGATTGAGATTAAATTTTTCACCTATAAAAATTTGTAAAAGTTGCATTAAAATGATAGCCAATAGAATAGGATCGATTAGAAATTAAAACTAAATTACAAGAATAAACACAAAAAGAAAAAATTTCTTATATTTATAATCTATATTTTTTTCAGTAAGTATTAAACCTCATATATTTAGTCACATGTTAATTAATCTTTAGTCTTGTAAAATAATTAATGAGAAATAATATAAAATTAAAGAAAATTATCTTAAAGTTAAAAAGAGAGTATACCTTGTTAGACAAAACATCATTTTAAGATTGGAAGAATTTCAAGGTAAAATTTGCAAATGATGCCATCTATTACTTTTTTTTATTTTCAACTTACACCATAATTTAATCTTTTTATTTTCAATTCACATCTAGGGCCATGTTAGTTATTACAAAAAATTGATGGATAAAGTTAAATATTTAACATTGATTTTCAAAAATATCATTATCTTTAATACAATGATATCATCCTACTAAGTAATATTTAACGTTAGTTACTACACAAGAACCAACATCATAATAAATGAATATCTTTTATTAAAAAACATATTTCTTATCTTTTGTATGGACAACATTTTCCATAACCATTTTTGAACAATCCTTAAAGCTTTCCAAAATTATTCCAAAATGATCAAATACAAAAAATTTATATATTAGAATAAAATTGATTTAATTATACATATCATATATATTAAAATTTACATTTACAATTTATATGTATCACATATATGTACGACCAATAACTTTATGTAACTAATTTATTTTGTTTTTAATCTAACTTAATCTAAGTAAAATTGGTAATATTTAATTTTTTTTTAAATTACATTATTTTTCTTACACAATTAAATTGATACAAAAAATAATAGATTGAATAACAAAAATAAATGGGAAAGTATAAATTACAATGAATAATAAATTTTAAATGCAAGGAAAAGTTTAATATCTTTTCTCATAATTTTTTTGTATTATTTGAAAGCTTTTGAGTTAGAAGATATAGCAAATTGATAATAAATTATAGTGCAAAGAAGTAGTATATCTATTTTTGCAATGAATTCAATCTTTCCAATGTAAAAATGGGCATGTTATTTTTTCTTATTACAATTTCTTACTAGTTTTCTCATATTTGTGTTTTTATGACATCCCTAAATGTGCTTGTTGAAATGGAATCTAAATATTACAATTTAGAATGAATAATAGAGAATAATTTGGAAAGTGTAGATAATTACAAGTTAATGAAAAATTATAGGGAGAAAAAGCAACATGTCTAGTTTTGCAATGAACTTAAACTTTTTAATGCGATAATGGACCTACTATTTTTTGTCATTACAATTTCTTATCAATATTTTCATCATTGTGTTTTCTTGACATCTCTAAATGCATTTCTTGAGATGGATGCCAAATGTTATAATTTATGATGAACAATAGATATGGTTTTGGAGGATACAAATGGTTGTAAATTGACAAAAATTATAATAAAAAGAAGTAACATAATCAATCTTGTAATAAACTTAAGCCTTCAAATGCAAAAATGACTATGCTACTTTATGATACTACAAGTTCTCATTAGTTTTCTCATCACAAGGCATAGATGTTTTGAATAAAGAGTATGAATAAAATTTATAAGCAATATGCAATGTTTTAGATATCAATAATTAATTAAAACTGGCATATTACATATACTTTATTTCATATAGTTTGATTGTTGATACTTGGAATGTTATAATTTTTGTCAATTTTTCAATACACATTATTGATAAATGCATTTAGTATTTAGTATATGTTTAAAGATTAGTTATATAAAAAATTGATATTGTATATGTTTCCATCTCTTCATCTCCTAATATACATTTAGTATTATTTCTGATACATTTCTTTATCTTCTAATACAACTTCTATACCTCATAAATGTCATTTTTATAGGCAAATATTTAGTATAGGTTAGTCATCGTAATACCTTTTGGTAACCTTTTTTTATTGATTTTGAATATAATTGATGTCTTAAAGTTTTGTTATTTATCAAAACATCATGAATCCTATGAAGCTAGGCATTAGTTAGTTCTTTAACCACCATTTTAAATATTCCATCTTCTCAACAAAGCCATTTGGTGTACTTTTAAAATTAGGATTTATTAATAATTGATGTCTTACAAGTCTAATTTTTTTAATTACACTAGCTATTTGCAACCAAGTTGCCAATTTATACAAAAGGTCATTTGTGTTTCGATGTTTTTTATTTAGTACATTTATTATCAAAGTACATTTAGGGGAGAACAGAGGCAAACAATTTTGCAAATTTAGTCTAGTGTCTTGTTTCTTTAAAAATCATTATATCTAATTATATTCTTAAAATAACCAATATATACAAAAACTAAACTAAATTATCAATATAAAAAAATTAAATGTTTACATCAATACATAAAACTAGAGTCATATATATCAAATTCATCATCTTCGATAGGAATTCTAATTTGTTGATTAATTTTCTATATTTTAATTACAAGAGTATGCATGAAAAAATTGATGGTAGTTTAATTCTTCTAAACAGGTTCTAGAGATGAAAGTGGAGGATCGTTAGAATAATGATAATGAACTATAAAAGCATCTCATGTAGGAGATTAATATCTCTTGCTTAACCTCAAATTTTGGAGAATAGGAGACATTAAAGTCTTGAATAAGGTGTTACCATGAGATTCAAAGCATTTTCATGAATTATCCAAACACAAATAAAAAAAAACATGGTAGCAAAATGTATAGAAAGTGTAAAAAACAAAGGATGTCAATTATTAGATCAAGAATGATGTTTTATGTGTTAAATTTTCAAAAGAAAAATAATTATCATACCATTCAACACTGGTTATTTAAATAACTGTGGTGTGAACTTTTAACATTTTCTAGTAGAAGGCTACAAATGCTTTTTTGGATGATAATTTTGAATGTCATTGATGTCATAGGTTTTCATAGCTTTAGACATTAATTATTTTTAAAACCAACATAGTAAGTTTGATTTAATTACAATAATACCAGTGCATCAACATAGATGTCAAAATTTATATCTGTCATATTAAGTTTTCATATAATTTTAAAAATATCACATATTGAAATAAATGTCTATTGTAGTAGTAATCAACATTAATTAGCTATTCTATAGCAGTGAATGTTGATTTTTTATATGAAAACCAACATGTTTAGTTCCTATATATTGATGAATAATTGAAATAAGAACTCAGTTTCTTAGCTTAATAACTAACATTATTATTTATATCATATATCAATTCATAAACCATCATTTAAAATAAAAAAATTCATATCTTAAATTTTATATAGTATGTTAATTTCTTTTAGATAATTGCGTAATGTAATATACAATGACAATTTCATAAAACTTACATTATTTACTATTTTTTTATCCATTAAGACTCTTTTAAACCTCATTACTTGAACAGATGTTAAAATTTATGTTTGTCATCTTAAGTTTGCATATAATTTCAAAAATACTACATGTTGAAATAAATGTCGATTGTAATAGTAATTGATGTTAATTAGATATTCTATAGTAATGAGTGTTGTTTTTTTTTATACGAAAACCAACATGTTTAGTTCCTATATATTGATGAATAATTGAAATAAGAAGTTAGTTTCTTAGCTTAATAACTAACATTATTATTTATATCAGATATTGTAATGTCCTGAATTTTTTTTTTAACTCTATTATCTGAATCTTTAAATTCTGAGGCTGTAGAAATGAAGAGCATGATTGAATTAGTTTGGTGGGTGAATTTTAAGTCGAAGGAACTTCAGTGTAAGGTAAACGAAATTTCGAAGGAAAAAGGATAGTAGGGAAAGAATTAATTTTCCTAAATAGTATGAATGATCCGAGGAGGTTAGAAAACCCTAAAAAGGGAAGTTGTCTAAGTCTGACAGTGTAAGGAATTTTAAACAGACAGGAACCCTATGGACTAAATTGCAAAAGAGCAAAATCGAGTGTGGTTAAAGTATAAATAATTGAGGATTTGGGATTTAATACAAATAACCAAGAATTTGGGGTGCAATATGTGATTTTAATTAGTGTGACCAATGGATTCATGACAAGTGTCATTGTTAGAAAAATTATGGCAAGAATAGCCTTACTTTTGGTGAAAAAGGACTAAAATACCCTTAGAAATCTAAAAAATGACCAAAATACCCCTAGAAGTTTCATGAAAACCCTACCCTCTTCTCCTTTTTCCAAAAAGCTGCAGAAAATCTCCATGAAAGAAGCTTAGACGTGTGAGAGAGAGAGAGAGAAGAGAGAGAAAGTTTCTCTTAGCTTTTTCACCTAAAAATACTAAGATTCAAGCTAAGGTGTAGAAGGGAAAGTTGCTCTTCTCATCAAGCTCTATCCATTGGTGTGCTTAGAGTGAAGAAAAGATTAAGTTGGATCAAGTTTGGAGAGCTCCAAGTAAGGATTTTCAAGCTGCACCAAGAGGTAAAAATGTTCTCCTCTAAGAGCTCTTTAATGTACTCTTCTTAGTTTCTTGAAATCTTGAGGTTGGTATGGTTAAGGGTGATTGAATATGGAGTTTAGGATGATTGGAACATGCTTAATGGTGTTTTGGATGATGTTATGTTAATCTATGGCTTTGGTTTGGTGTAAAAACAACAAGAAACATGATGTACACACTTTGGTTTTAGAGCCATAATGGTGCATGTGTAGTGTTGGCATGATATGTTTGGAACTTAGTTAAGTTGATGAAGTTGAACTAGTTTTTATGAATTATGAAGCTTATGGAAGATGAAACTTTGAGTTGTGAAGGTGTTTGTATGCATTTACCCTTTTGAGAAGCTAAAACCATAATATGGAAAAGAAGGAAGGAAGGAGTTTTAGTGTTTAAAGTGTTTTCGGAGGATCAGCAAGGTACACGGGGTAGAACACGGCCCGTGTTGTACCCCGTGTTCCTCGTCGAAGCTGATCAGTGTGCTACACGGGGTGCAACACTCCCTGTGTTTATCTCAGGACTGAAGGGCAGTAAAGTACACGGGATAGAATACGGCCCGTGTTCACCTCCGTGTTCTTCTCTGAATGAACTAGTGAAGTCTCGAAGCCATCCAGTGAGAAACACGGCCCTGAACACGGGGCATGGGACCCCCGTGTTCTTTGTTAAGTGAACTTTTTGGCTTGATTTCTTCAGGATTTGCATGGTCTTACCTTAGGATCCTTTTCTAATGTTCATAAGTGTCATTTCAAGGCTTGAAAACAAGACATAGAGCATCTAAGTATGCATTTATTTAAGTGAAGAAAGTAAAGAATACATGAGGATTAGGGAAAGTGATAATGTTCTAATATAAGCTATGATGTATATTTGTATAGACTAAAGAGTGACAACTTGCAAAGGCAAGAGGAAATATAAAGGAGTTTTTAAGTGAGAGCAAAGGGAACATCACATTGGAAGCTTGTGAAAGGTAGCTAGCTTTATCCTTAAGCTCTGTTTTCTATTTACATGATTTGCGGTATACTTTGCCATTGTATGGAATGTGTATGAAATAGCTGTGTTGTGGCACAACCTGGGAAGACAGTATAATACTGTGTTTGGCCTATGGCTCGAGTTCCTCGGGGATAATAGTGCAAATGCTGTGTGCGGTACCTATGGCCAGATACCTCAGGAAGGCAGTGTGATACTGTGTTAGGCCTTTGGGCTCGAGAACCTTGGGAAGACAGCGTGATGCTGTGTGTGGCCTAGGTATGATTATTTGTGTTGGCCATCTAGATATTGAGATAAGTCCTTGAATGAACTTGATGATTGTTGTGTGTTGCGCATATTTCTTACAATGGTATGATATTGAATATGATGATAAATGATTACTTGATTTTAAAACATATATTTTATTTGCTTAAGGATCTGGAATGGCTTAATATGTTTTTATGGCAATAGCTAGCTACTGGGAAACTTTGTTTCTCATATTTTTTTTTCTGTATCGTGACTAACCGTTCCAGGTGATGCTTCCAAAGGCTCTCATGACAGAGGACAGTGATATTTTGAAGTTGTATATTAAAAATGATTGTATAGTCGATAATATTGTAAGTGATGGATGTAGATATTTTTTGTAAATTGAACTTTTGTATAAATATATGATTTTGCTCATGTGTATGAAATACAGAAGTTTGTGTTATTCCGAGTAGATGGCAAATTAGTATGCAATAATTATCTATTAATTGAGGAATAAGACGGTAATAAGTAAGGGAGTTACATTTTGGTATCAGAGCCAGGTTTTAGGGCCTTGTTGTATATATGTGGATATCTGTTTTATTAATTGGAGTTGGTTGTTGCGTAAATGGAAGTGTATTAATATTGAAAATTTCAGATAAACATGGCTGGTAAAGGTAGGAAAAGAAAAGATACAAGCGAAGGGGGGAGTGATGAGATGGCCCATGCTATGGCCTCTATAGCTCAAGTGCTACAAAGGATTGAGCAAAGGTTTGATCAAGGGGATCAACAACGTCAACCCCAAGAGATTGGGCCTATTCAAACTGAAGAGGAGGTGTAGGCTAATAAATTAGCCAAGTTGGTGAACCAATTCAGAAAAATGAACCCTCCCACCTTTAGTGGGAAAGTTGGTCCCAATGGAGCAGAAAACTGGATTAGAGAGATCCAGAAGATCTTTGGCTTGGTGCCTTGTAGTTCTGAGCAAAGGGTGCAATTAGCCACCTTCCAACTACGTGAGGAAGCGGAGTATTGGTGGGAAAGTACTAAACAGATGATGTTGAATAGAGAGCAGCCCTTCAATTGGGAAAATTTTACTGCAACTTTCTATGAATAATACTTGCCCGAAATTATTTGGGACCAGAAGGAGTGCGAATTTTTAGATTTGCAGCAAACTGAGGATATGGATATGGAAGAGTTTTTAACCAAATTTGAGGAGATGTCTAAGTTCTCTAGATATTTGAGGGATCATTACAATGAGGCATGGAAGTGCATGAGATTAGAAAGGGCTATTAAGCCTGAAATAGCCATTTCTATCACCGGTCAAAGGATTAGAAGTTATCCAAAATTGGTAAGCGCCATTAGAGCCATTGACGCTGCTTTGAAAAAGAAGAAGTCCTTGGAGGGTGATGCATCTAAGAAAAGGGCTAGCGGCAAATTTCAAAAGGGTAAGGGTAGGAGCTGGAGTGATAGAAGGCCGCGAACTTTCAATCCACCCTCCAGGACTCAATCCTTCGCTTTTAGGCCTCCAATTCAATCTTCTCCTCAATCTTCTGTTAGTAATAGGCCATGTAATTTATGTGGTAAATTTCATGGTAATGAACCTTGTCCTGTGAGAGTGTGCTATAATTGTAAAAGACCGGGACATATAGCTAGAAATTGTAGATTTGGGAAAGAAGAGTTTTCTTCAGGATCTCGCCCGGCTGTGTCATCTAGGCCCAACCAGTCGAGATCAAGTGGTGGTCAAGGAAGACCCCAAACCCAGGGCCGAGTATTTGCCTTATCCAAGGAAGAGGCCTGAAAATCACCTGAACTTATTCAAGGTATAATAACATTATGTGGTTCTCTAGTAAATGCTATGTTTGATTCAGGTGCTACTCATTCCTTTATTTCTTATGAATGTGTGGGACGTTCGAATCTGATTCTTGAGACATTGACATATCATATGGTTGTAAATACCCCCACAGGAAATCAAGTTGTGACCTCAGATGTTTGTTTGAATTGTGTGATACAGTATGAGAGTACATGCAGCGTTCTTGATTTGATATGCCTACCGTTGCATGATATTGATGTGATTATTGGCATGGATTGGTTATCCGCCAATCGTGCTGTGCTTAATTGTTCTAGTAAGACTGTATCTGTATGTACTAATATGCCTGTGGATATGGAAATATCTTGTTCTGTGTTATCTATGGAAAATATGTTTTTAAACTATACCCGTGCAGAGAGTAGTCTGGAAAGTGATGCTAAAGGGTTTATGATTTTCTTTGCTGCACAAGCTGAGTGTGATGAAGACATAGGGAAAATACCTGTAGTTAGGGAGTATACTGATGTATTCCCTGAGGATTTTCGTGGACTACCCCCTGATAGAGAAGTGGAATTTGCAATTGACCTTGTACCGGGTTCGACCCCAATTTCCAAGACCCCATACAAAATGGCTCCAGCAGAGTTAGTAGAACTCAAGAAGCAGATAGGAGAGTTGTTAGAAAAAGGATTTATTCAGCCTAGTGTATCTCCCTGGGGTGCACCAGTTTTGTTTGTTAAAAAGAAGGATGGGAGTTTAAGGTTGTATATTGACTACAGGCAGCTAAACAAGGTAACAATTAAAAATAAATATCCTTTGCCTAGAATAGATGATTTGTTAGATCAATTGGTGGGTGCTACTGTTTTCTCAAAAATTGATTTAAAATCCGGATACCACCAATTGAAAGTTAAAAATGAAGATGTATCAAAAACTGCATTTAGAACTAGATATGGTCATTATGAGTTTCTTGTTATGCCTTTTGGATTAACAAATGCACCAGCTATTTTTATGGATTACATGAACCGAATTTTCTGACCATACCTAGATCAATTTGTAGTTGTATTTATAGATGACATACTCATTTATTCTAAGACATTGGAAGAACATGAAACTCATTTACATATAGTCTTGCAAACTTTGAGAGAAAAGAGACTATATGCAAAGTTGAGTAAATGTGAATTTTGGTTGCCTGAAGTCAAATTTTTGGGGCACGTAGTGTCTAAAGATGGAGTGTCTGTTGATCCACATAAAGTGGAAGCGATACTGCAGTGGGAAAGGCCCAGAACAGTGACAGAAATAAGGAGTTTTCTTGGCCTGGCAGGGTACTATAGGTGTTTTATTCAGGGTTTCTCTCAGTTGGCCTTGCCATTAACCAGACTAACCAGAAAGGAACAACCGTTTGTGTGGACAGATAAATGTGAGCAAAGCTTTCAAGAGCTGAAAAATAGATTGACTTCGGCCCCAGTATTGGTAATTCCTGACTCTAATAAGCTGTTTACAATTTACAGTGATGCCTCTAAAAAGGGATTAGGATGTGTGTTGATGTAGGAAGGTAAAGTAGTTGCTTATGCATCCAGACAGTTGAGACCCCATGAAGAAAACTATCCTACACATGATTTGGAGTTAGCAGCTATTGTATTTGCATTAAAGATTTGGAGGCATTATTTGTATGGTACACAGTTTGAGGTGTTTACGGACCACAAAAGCCTCAAATATCTTTTTGATCAGAAAGAGTTGAATATGAGGCAGAGGAGATGGTTAGAATTTCTTAAGGATTATGACTTTACTCTCAAATACCATCCCGGAAAAGCAAATGTGGTGGCGGATGCACTTAGTAGAAAATCCATACATGTAGCGTCAATAATGGTGGATGAGTATAAATTGATTGAGGAAGTTAAAGATTTAAATCTGAATATATCTGAGAAATCTGGAGCACTGATGGTTAGTGAAGTCAGAATTGTTAGTAACTTGGAAGAAAGGATTAGGAAAGCCTTAGAAAAAGATGATTTGGCTAAAAAGAAAATGGAACAATTGGGACAAGAAGAAGACAAGGATTTTAGCATGTCTGGAGATGGATTACTTAAATTTAAAAATAGAGTGTATGTACCTGATGATGGTTTGAGGAATGAAATTATGGAAGAGGCACACAGAAGTAGGTATACCATCCATCCTGGAGTTGTTAAGATGTATCAAGATTTAAAGAAAATTTTCTGGTGGCCGGGAATGAAATCTGATGTTACCCAATTTGTGTCAAAATGTTTAACATGTCAAAGAGTTAAAGTAGAACATCAAAGACCAGCCGGATTGTTGCATCCTTTGGATATTCCTGAATGGAAGTGGGATAGTATAGCTATGGATTTTATTATAGGACTTCCAAGATCATCTGTTGGGAATGATAGTATTTGGGTGATTGTAGATAGGCTTACAAAATCTGCTCATTTCTTGGCTATTAAGATTACGTATTCTTTAGATAAGTTAGCTAGAATTTATATTAATGAGATAGTTAGACTGCATGGTGTACCTAATAGTATTGTATCTAATAGAGACCCTAGATTCACTTCTAGATTTTGGAGAGCTTTGCAGGAAGCAATGGGTATGAAGCTAAGGTTTAGTACTGCATACCACCCCCAAACAGATGGGCAAACAGAAAGAACCATACAGACTTTAGAGGATATGTTAAGATCTTGTGTGTTAGAAACGAAAGGGAATTAGGATTCATATTTGCCTTTAACTGAATTTGCTTATAACAATAGTTTCCATTCTAGCATACAAATGGCACCGTATGAAGCTTTGTATGGTAGAAAGTGTAGATCTCCTTTGTGCTGGGTAGAATTGAGTGAAAGAACTATCTTGGGGCCAGAACTAGTGGACTAAACCACTCAGCAGATAAAACTCATCAAGGAAAGATTACTAGTAGCCCAGAGTCGTCAAAAGAGTTATGCGGATAAGAGGAGACGACCCCTAGAGTTTGAGATGGATGATCATGTCTTTCTCAGAGTAACTCCAGTTACGGGTATAGGTAGATCACTCAAAGTTAAAAAACTTCATCCCAGATATGTTGGTCCATTTCAGATCATTGAGAGAGTGGGACCATTAGCTTACAGAATTGCCTTGCCTCCTGAATTGTCACAATTGCATGATGTGTTTCATGTTTCTCAGTTGAAAAAGTATCATCCTGATCCCACCCATGTCATAAATTATGAAGGATTGAGAATACATGAAAACTTATCTTTTACTTTAGAACCAGAAAGAATCTTGGATGTACAGGTGAAACAACTAAGGAATAAAAGTATCCCTTTAGTGAAAGTATTATGGAGAAACATGACAGAGGAGGAGGCAACCTGGGAAACTGAGGAAGATATGAGAAATCGGTGTCTGCATCTCTTTACTTAAGGTACGTATCTCGAATTTTGAGGACAAAATTCTTTTAAGGGGGTAGAACTGTAATGTCCTGAATTTTTTTTTTTAACTCTATTATCTGAATCTTTAAATTCTGAGGTTGTAGAAATGAAGAGCATGATTGAATTAGTCTGGTGGGTGAATTTTAAGTCGAAGGAACTTCAGTGTAAGGTAAACGAAATTTCGAAGGAAAAAGGATAGTAGGGAAAGAATTAATTTTCCTAAATAGTATGAATGATCCGAGGAGGTTAGAAAACCCTAAAAAGGGAAGTTGTCTAAGTCTGACAGTGTAAGGAATTTTAAACAGATAGGAACCCTATGGACTAAATTGCAAAAGAGCAAAATCGAGTGTGGTTAAAGTATAAATAATTGAGGATTTGGGATTTAATACAAATAACCAAGAATTTGGGGTGCAATATGTGATTTTAATTAGTGTGACCAATGGATTCATGACAAGTGTCATTGTTAGAAAAATTATGGCAAGAATAGCCTTACTTTTGGTGAAAAAGGACTAAAATACCCTTAGAAATCTAAAAAATGACCAAAATACCCCTAGAAGTTTCATGAAAACCCTACCCTCTTCTCCTTTTTCCAAAAAGCTGCAGAAAATCTCCATGAAAGAAGCTTAGACGTGTGAGAGAGAGAGAGAGAAGAGAGAGAAAGTTTCTCTTAGCTTTTTCACCTAAAAATACTAAGATTCAAGCTAAGGTGTAGAAGGGAAAGTTGCTCTTCTCATCAAGCTCTATCCATTGGTGTGCTTAGAGTGAAGAAAAGATTAAGTTGGATCAAGTTTGGAGAGCTCCAAGTAAGGATTTTCAAGCTGCACCAAGAGGTAAAAATGTTCTCCTCTAAGAGCTCTTTAATGTACTCTTCTTAGTTTCTTGAAATCTTGAGGTTGGTGTGGTTAAGGGTGATTGAATATGGAGTTTAGGATGATTGGAACATGCTTAATGGTGTTTTGGATGATGTTATGTTAATCTATGGCTTTGGTTTGGTGTAAAAACAACAAGAAACATGATGTACACACTTTGGTTTTAGAGCCATAATGGTGCATGTGTAGTGTTGGCATGATATGTTTGGAACTTAGTTAAGTTGATGAAGTTGAACTAGTTTTTATGAATTATGAAGCTTATGGAAGATGAAACTTTGAGTTATGAAGGTGTTTGTATGCATTTACCCTTTTGAGAAGCTAAAACCATAATATGGAAAAGAAGGAAGGAAGGAGTTTTAGTGTTTAAAGTGTTTTCGGAGGATCAGCAAGGTACACGGGGTAGAACACGGCCCGTGTTGTACCCCGTGTTCCTCGTCGAAGCTGATCAGTGTGCTACACGGGGTGCAACACTCCCTGTGTTTATCTCAGGACTGAAGGGCAGTAAAGTACACGGGATAGAATACGGCCCGTGTTCACCTCTGTGTTCTTCTCTGAATGAACTAGTGAAGTCTCGAAGCCATCCAGTGAGAAACACGGCCCTGAACACGGGGCATGGGACCCCCGTGTTCTTTGTTAAGTGAACTTTTTGGCTTGATTTCTTCAGGATTTGCATGGTCTTACCTTAGGATCCTTTTCTAATGTTCATAAGTGTCATTTCAAGGCTTGAAAACAAGACATAGAGCATCTAAGTATGCATTTATTTAAGTGAAGAAAGTAAAGAATACATGAGGATTAGGGAAAGTGATAATGTTCTAATATAAGCTATGATGTATATTTGTATAGACTAAAGAGTGACAACTTGCAAAGGCAAGAGGAAATATAAAGGAGTTTTTAAGTGAGAGCAAAGGGAACATCACATTGGAAGCTTGTGAAAGGTAGCTAGCTTTATCCTTAAGCTCTATTTTCTATTTACATGATTTGCGGTATACTTTGCCATTGTATGGAATGTGTATGAAATAGCTGTGTTGTGGCACAACCTGGGAAGACAGTATAATACTGTGTTTGGCCTATGGCTCGAGTTCCTCGGGGATAATAGTGCAAATGCTGTGTGCGGTACCTATGGCCAGATACCTCAGGAAGGCAGTGTGATACTGTGTTAGGCCTTTGGGCTCGAGAACCTTGGGAAGACAGCGTGATGCTGTGTGTGGCCTAGGTATGATTATTTGTGTTGGCCATCTAGATATTGAGATAAGTCCTTGAATGAACTTGATGATTGCTGTGTGTTGCGCATATTTCTTACAATGGTATGATATTGAATATGATGATAAATGATTACTTGATTTTAAAACATATATTTTATTTGCTTAAGGATCTGGAATGGCTTGATATGTTTTTATGGCAATAGCTAGCTACTGGGAAACTTTGTTTCTCATGTTTTTTTTTCTGTATTGTGACTAACCGTTTCAGGTGATGCTTCCAAAGGCTCTCATGACAGAGGACAGTGATATTTTGAAGTTGTATATTAAAAATGATTGTATCGTTGGTAATATTGTAAGTGATGGATGTAGATATTTTTTGTAAATTGAACTTTTGTATAAATATATGATTTTGCTCATGTGTATGAAATACAGAAGTTTGTGTTATTCCGAGTAGATGGCAAATTAGTATGCAATAATTATCTATTAATTGAGGAATAAGGCGGTAATAAGTAAGGGAGTTACAGATATGAATTCATAAACTAACATTTAAAATAAAAAATTTCATGTCTTAAATTTTACATAGCATGTTAATTTCTTTTAAATAATTGCGTACTGTAGGATACAATGACAATTTTATAAAATAACTAACATTATTTACTATTTTTTTTATCTATTAAGACTTTTCCGAACCTTACTACCTGAATAGTAGTATCTGAACCAAATTATAGACTCCAACAATATATGTTATTATTCAGGTAATAAAATAATAGTATTCAAGCCCTATCTCAATATTTTTATGGTAAAAAATAATATCCCAAATACAATAAACACACAATAATAACAATTATATACATTTAATTAAGTCCTTTTAGTAAAAGATATACAATATGTATATGCTATGAAAATTGAAAATAATATATTTAAATGCAAAAAAGGAAGTTACATTGTCTTCAATGATATGGCCATTGATAAAAATTCTTATAAATCTCATTGTTGTAAATAAAAAGGGCACAAATATGTTAGAATTGAAGTTGTAGGTAAAACATTAATATAATATGCTTCTATTGAAAAAAATCTATTACATAGCTTATCCTATTAAAGTTTAGTGGTATCATGTATTGTTTACATAGTATTTTTATCATTCTAGTCCTTTGTATAGAAATATTATTAATTTACTTTTGTAAGTTAGAATTCCACCACTTCTTTAAGAAACTTACACTAAACAAAACCTTAGATAATAAAATAAAAAATATAGAATCCAAATATATCAACATAATATATAACAAATAGATATTTTTCATTAGATTTAGAGGGAAAATAAGGCATTCAAATATACCTTAACTTTGAGAAGAAGACACTAACAAGAGAGAACAAATAGTTGAACTCAAGTTGAGGTGATCTTTGGTGTGAAAAAATTATAGCGGACTTCTTGCTTATAAAAGAAAATGAATTGATTAATCTCTCCATAGGTCACTACAAATTTCATGTGGAAGACACTCGCTTTGTAATATGCAATTTGGCACCAATATATGATTCTTTTATATTTGAACTCATATTTTCATTTTTGTAAGTTTTAGAGGAAGAAAAATGGTGTTGTTTAAGCATTCAACATCGATTATAAACTAAAACTAATGTCACATAATATTGACACTAATTATTAGTAACTAATTGATGTTATTTTCCTATTTTTTATTAAATTATTACCTTTTATTGGCCTATTCTAAGCATGACATAATTTTATTTTTTTGCATAAGTTGTTTGTATAAATCCAACATTATTGATTATTAATAAATAACTGATGTAACTTTTTGGTTTTTTTAAAATTACTTATATTACTACTTAAAAGCAAAAAACCAAACTTGTTACATAAATAATAAGGTAGGCATACTTGTTAATACAAAAGAGCACCACCTTTTAAACAATATTAAATCACACAATAACACTTAAAAATAACTTTAATAATGCATAAAAAATAATATATACATTTACAAGTAATTACACGACATCGTACAAGCATAAGCACCTATATATTTTTATTTACAATTGAATCTAATAAGTTAGACATTTGGCAAGCCCCCTTATAACAATGCTTGTTTCTCTCTTAATATATATGTAGCCAATTCTTCTAGCAAGGTGCTATATCTTCTTTACTATAGGGTGTTATGTTTCTTCAGAAGAACTACATGTTTACATATAAAACTTAATAAGAAAACAAAATTATATGTTTTTTCACAAGTGTCTACTTAATCAAAATTCAAATGAATTACCTTATCAAGCCTTTCATTTCTCTTCATATGCATAAACATATCATGCATATATTTCATTGTGAAGTAGCCACACTTGATGTTGGCTGTCTATGTGGGGCACTGCAATAAACTAACTTAAAATAATATCAATTTCATGTAATAAAGATCAATTGCTATATTTGATACCTAAACATGCATAAGAACATTACCTTTATTGCACTCATTTGATGGTGCCCATCCTACTCACATTACCTATCCTATAATGTAGATTCATTGCCTTGACATGTATTACATTCCAACCCAGGCACAATTTATGCCCCTATAGGTCAAGCCACTAAATCTTCCTATCCTTCAAATAAATGACTTCTAGTATTTAGTGGTGTCTACAACATTATTAATATCAAAGTAAGATAGTTAAGAAGAAAATATAACTAAAGATGAATTAATTATTTTTACACCTACATCCCATTTATGGTATGGTACCATACAACATTATGGCTTACTATTCATTAAAATGGCTTTGTTTTTGTATTTTTACTAAAAATCCACCATTGCCTGCATCATTTGAGTGAAGTTTAGGTTTAAGAAATTGAAGTAAGGGCTTAATTTCTTATCCTCAATGACATGGTATAAGTATCTATCATTTTTAGAATGTATGAATAATACAATTCATAATATTTAATATATACACAAAATAAGGGAACACTTGAAAGGTAAAAATGAATACACTTAATCTAAGTTTCCACATTGGAAAAATTCATCTCCAATCTCAAAAGATGTAAGTTAAGATCCTTGAATAAGAGAATGGCATATTTGTATCTCATAATATTTAAGCTCATAAATAATAGAATGAGATTATCATTTGACATTCCTTGTATAATGGATCAGAGTTGCTTCCTAGATGCGCTAACCTTTATCTTTTACTAAAGATAAGTTGCCTGATTTTTTAATTTTTTTTAGGCTTAACATCTTCATCCTTGTTCTGTTTTGGTGAACTTTTATTAATTTCTTTTTGTAAAGATACCTAAAAATGGATTGTAAAAAAAAAAAGAATTAGATATATTAGGTAACATTTTATTTGATCATTAACAACAAACTTGAAATAATAGAAAACCTCACCTTTATAGAAAATAAAATAAAGACTTTTGGCCAAACTAGGTAATGTTAACTACTTGGACTATCGTGGTCACATTATTCGTCAACAATGGCATCTTGGCCATGATTGGCATCCTTAATGTCTACCATGTCCTTACACCAATTCTTTAGTAGTACAATGGTGTAAAGTATGCAATCTAAGAAAATTATGCCTTTCATCTCCTTCTAAATAAAGGGTCTTGCACTTATCAGTACACATTTACATCCATTTTGCAATTAAAAATAACCTAGTTAATCAACATCAATTTAAAATTACATCATTATTAAAGAGCATTTAAAAACAAGTAGTAAGGTGATAGAATTTGCTTATGGTAATTAGCTAAAAGGGTTAGACTTAATGGCACAATAATTATCATGTTATGGCATAAAGGTTGCCATCTATACTTTCTCTTCCTCCTTTGAGCAGTTATTGTCTTGCCTTCTCATTGGAGCATAACCATCACATTCTATAGAATGTCTCTCATTAAATTCTCCCTCATCTCAGTCATAAGCTTTGCCTTATCTTTATTAGATAATCCTTCACCAAGATAACATCTTGAAGCTCCTCTAATAGGCATTAAGGGCCATTAATCCTTTAATGCCTCTCACATGTCTAGGATGGTCCTAAGTTCCTAGGGTAGTAATCAAAATGTTTATCTTAGTTCTTAATTGAAAATTTCCCTGGGTGACTTGCTATGTGAGCATATCCTAGCATAATGTAATCAAACATGATTAGCCATATGTTTATAATTAAATAACACTTATTATTTAACAAATAAAATAATTATACCACTTACTATTTGTTAGGTAGCCTATTAACTTTCCTTTGTCATGAATTCACATTTTTTATTGATTTTGGTTTTCACCTATTATTCATGTAATTGCGTAGGGGCAATAAAAGTAAATGGTTGATCATTAAGTTGATTAGTAGCTTTCTAATCAATCCTAATCCTTTCTTTAATAAGCTTCTCCTGAAGCTTTCTATATGTATCTTGAGACAACCTATGCTTGTAAATGTTTTTAGCTTAGTTCACCTTATTTTGTGCACTTAAGGCTTATTAATAAAAAAGTAAAATAAGTGATAAGAAGACATTCTTCATTGTTAATAGTGGAAGAAAGAAAATAGTACTAAGATGGCCATATTTGCCTATAACTTTTTTGAATGGCATGTCTTTAAGTATTTCTCCCATATTTAGGCTTTGATCTAGTAATATTTTTCAAAGGATGCCCACTTCTATCCTTACAAGGCTAACATACTATTTCACCAACTTATGCTTAAAATTTTTCAACCTCATTCCTAGATCATTAGGATATGGTATTTGTAGTCTTCATGCATACTAAAAGTAGCCTAAAGCAAATCACAAATGAATGATAAACATGATTATTAATGTAAAAAATTGTTATGCATATGTAAAAATTAAAATAAAGATAAGCATTAAGGCTCCTTACCAATATATCTTCCTAAATAGCATTCTTGATATCTTGTTACCCTTGATGTCATTCTTTAACATCAATAGGCAACACAGTGCATACTAAGCAATCGATATAGTTATTGAATTTAGTTCCACCAAGTTCACATGTATGACTCTTATAATTATAGGACCCTTAGCTCCCTTCCTTTTCTAATCATCTTTATTGGAATTAGTTAAATCCATGTTACTTTTATTTAAAAAGTTTTAATTGAATTAACATAAATATTTAATTTATGTGATAAAAAACACATAATAAACAACCGAGCACATATATATAATAACTTAAATAATAAGAAGTGAATGCATATTATTTTATAATATTCAGTTTGATCTTAGAGCAAAATTTTACCTACAATAAATTGAAATTTTCAAAAATAGCATTCAAGTAATAAAGCCATATCAATATAGAAATTTGCATGTAAAAATGTAGCATTCAAGCAAAAATTACATTTTCAAAAATATAAGCATGTCATAGGACAAGTATTCAGATATATTAACTTTTCATGTTAAATAATACTTCTAAACCATGTACAAAATGATTAAAGAGTAATTTTAAAGCAAAAAAGTGAAAGCTTTTCAACAATATCAATAATGTAACCTATTTAACTCCAAAGACTATAATTAAAATACAAAATGCTCATAAAGTATAAAGGAATTGATGAAAATACATCAAATACATGGAGGTAGATAGATACTAAAAGATAATAGAAGGTCAATGCCACATAATTGTTGAATAAATGCCAGAAAAAATTAAGTAGAAAGCATGAAAAAGTACAAAGAAAATTGTTGTATGAAATAAGTTTGTTTGGTGATTTTGAGAAATAAAAGACGAGGACATATTGTTGGTGGCAACTTTTGATGTTAATTATTAATAAACAACTGACATCTATATGTTTCCATGTCAGTTATAACTAAAATCGATGTCTAATGCTTATTACATAATTATAAAAATGTCACTCGAGACAAACTTACAATATCAACTTTTTATAGAAAATGATGTCTAATGTTTAGTACCTCCTCAAATCTAATGGTTCACCTTTATTTTCAAAGTTAGTTTCTAAATAAACAAAGCTGAAAGTTCCTTTTTTTTTATGAACTAACTCTTAAGCTCCTATTGGTTGTTAGTTCATTAATAATCAATGTAGAAAAGATAATACTATTTCATAACATAGTTTTAATTAGAGCTAGCAAGACAAGTTATTCGTATTTTGAAAAATGCCACCATGCCATTATATATACCAATTTTCATTTTAACTAACATTAATATGGTGATATTGTATTCTAATTCTGTAGTAGTGTTATAAACTTATAATATCCTTATTTTTGAAGCTAAGGTGCTATTCTTTTGTTTGATAAAATATTTAAGCCTAATTAACAACTTGAGGATTGTATGAGTATGTGTGAATTTTACTTCTATTTCCTTGTTGTACAAGAAGAATGAGCTTTGTGATAAGAAGAATATGCTAAAAAGAAATAAAGAAAAGGTAAAGCAACAGATCAAAGAATTCTTTCTCCAATTCTCATATAAGAAAGGTTATTCGTGAAGATAGACCTTTTAACTTTGCCTATCACAACTATTGCTAACCTAAAATTTAACATCTGACATAAAACAATATGTTGTATATGTTTGCGAGATTGTGTTTTATATTTTAGCAAACTACTAAATTTTTTAACCCTTGGATACATATATGAAAATTTAATCTTGGCTATTGATATTTATATATGAAAATATAATCTTAAATTATTGATCTTTGTAGTTTTTAGTTATAAAATATTACTTTGAATATGCATAAAATGCATATTATAAAATAAAAGACATGATTCAACAATTCAAGTAGTAAAAAAGCCTAGAAAAGTATAGGGAAAAATTGTGCTAAAAATTTATAGAATTGTGACAAAAATTTCCCATTTTAAGATGGAAATTCCATCTCAAAACATTCAAAAAATTTATGATTCTCAATTTTTGGGGCAGAATTTTCTCATTTTGAAATGGAATTTCCAACTCAAAATTCCTAAAAGAATTGAAATTTGTTAATTTAGGATGAGATTTTCTCATTTTGGGATAAAAATTTAGTCCCACATATTAAAAAATAATTCAAAAAAATTTACAACAAAATTTTTTGTCCTAACTTTCTAAAAAGATTATAAAATTTTTAATTTTTTATTGTGAAAATTTATTTATGTAGGATGGAATTTTCTTTCTCGAACTTAGGATAGAATAGAAATTCCTTCGCAAATCATTTGTGATGGGCATTTTTTTTATGAAAAAATTCCACCCTAAACACATATTATGATGAAATTTTGCCATTTTTGAGATAGATTTTCTATCTAAATTCCATTTTTTGTACTAAAATAGCAACAACAAATCAAATTAACAAAAATTTAGACATTTTTATAATTGTATGTGGACAAGATTACATGAGACTCTTGGCATGCAAGAATATGAATTATGTATGGCTTAAAAAAAATCTCACATACTACTTTTGGATCACACAAGTATAAATTAAGAATCTTACAAAAAGAAAATTGAACTATGCCTAACTTGATCCATTATTGGGTATGTAGGGAATTTAGTAAATTACTAAGTCCAGTCATATAAATAAATAAAGAAAAATGTCATTGTACAAATCTAACTTAATATGAAATTAGAAACAAGATTTCATATTCAATGTTCAATACAAGTTTGATTAGTTACATAATGGAGAGAAAGATTTATATTTTCTCATTGACTCTTAAGTCTGAAAGTGCTTGCTTGTCATAAAATATTCCCTATGCCTTTAAGGTGAATACATTCAAGAGTAAAAACCTCCAAATGGATGTCATGAAGAAACACAATGGATGATGACACTCTTGCTTATACTTAATCAAGGATATTAGTCACTCTACTTGTACTAGTTAGTCAAGAATATTAGTCTTTTGCCAAGGAAGATGTGTGGATTTGTGTATCACTAAAAGTGTGAACTTGAAGCTAATAAATATCTTCAAATGGAAAGTCTTCATAACACAAGAATGAATGTCTTCAAATGCAAGGTTCTAAACATCTTCATATGCAAAGTTCTAAGCATCTTCAAGTGCGAAGTTCTAAATGTTTTAAAATGCGAGGTCTTGAAAATCTTTAAAGGCAAGGTCCTAAACCTCTTCAAATGTAAGGTTTTCTTAGTAATAGATGAATCCGTGTTTACACTAAGTATAAAATACTTATCTGTCATTAAGAGTTTGAACCTCAATTTATTGAATGTGAGGCCTTTTAAGGCACGTGGATTAACATCTTCAAATGTGAGTTCTTCATAATATATGGATGAACTCTCATTAACAGTAAATATAAAATTCTTGTATGCCATTAAGAGTGTGAACTTCAAACTAATTGATGAATTCAAAAGGGAAGGTTGCAAGGCATATGAATCAATGCTTGCTTGTACTAAGTACAAAATATGTGTCTTGCTAAGAGTATGATCTTTAATTTGATCAAACAACTTCATAAGTTAACCCTATTACACAATTACGTAGTTTATCATGATACGAATAGTGATGAAAGTGAATCTTCAATTTTTGCTAATGAGTATAGTGATCTCTTTCATGATGGGCATATAAATGAAAGTAAATGGTGATGAATAGAGTGATTGAAGTTGTCGATGAGCTCAATCAAGAAAGCATTAGTCTCCCAAAAATAATATCACATGATCATCTTCAAAAACAGAGTGGAGAAATACTTGTAAATACTTCATCTCCAAGAATAAGGATGTTGTTTTTAAGGATTTACGTAATCTTCAAAGTGGTTAATATCATTGAAAGAAAACTTTTAAGGGTGAACATGTGTCAAAGCCGGTCGAGACCTTTTAGAGTGGATATTTAAAGAAGCAACTAGCAAAGTTATAGGATTAATGTGTTGAAATCTTGGAGTAGTTTCACATTTGTACATCAGCATTGAATTTAAAAGAAGATTGTTGAAAGAGCTTTAGGATCAATTTGATAAAGGTTGACGTTGAATTGACAAAGTCACAAAGTTGTTGATGCATGAATAGTGACCTAGTGGTGCTTTGAGAGCACCATGTATATATTCACAAAGTAATTTCAAATTGATACCAAGCATGATTCTATAATTTGTTAAAAGTTAAAATTTCAACCCAAATTAACATGTCTATGAACAAAAATGCTATGCATATCAGAGATGAGAATCAAAATTAAAATTTAAATCTTTTATATTTATTGGATTGAGTCTTACATATTTGCTTAACTATTATATATTTAATAACAGCTTTTGATTTATATTCTAAACTTAATCTCAAATCTAATTCTCATTGCATATAGCATTGTTAGTTTAAGAAATTTAAAAAGCATAACTCACCATGGAAACTTATTTCAACTTAATAATTAAAATTTAAATATAAATTTTTACGAGAGCAGCTCTTTCAGGGAAAAAAATACAACAATAGATTTGTTGAAATAAAATTTTGCTTCGACGTCAAACAAGATTAAGAGTATTACAATAGGATAAGATATTAAAGTTAAAATTATAAATTTTTATTTTAAGATGAATATAAAAATAAAAAATTAATATACGTAAATGTATGTATATGCATTATATATATGCATATGATTTAAAGGTTTTTCTAGTAGGATAACAAATCAAGCCTAAAATTAAATAATTTAAATTTACTTACTAAAGTATTATTTTATGAGAAGCTCAGCGTCCTATATATGAAGTTGAATTTTTCATTATTGAATTATCATTTTTATCATTGATAATTAAATAGGCTAATATAGTTTATTTAGTTAATGGGCAAGTCAAATTAAGCCTTTTATGAGCTATGTCACCAACAGAAAATTCATCTGAGCCATATTTTATTATTTATGAAAGTAAGAAAAAATGAATATAATTAGATAAAATCTTAAAAAAAATGAATATAATCTAAGCCTAGTTATATAAGACGTAAATCATGAATCCTCCCACACGCCCTCACTTTACGTTTCATTTGTTCAACTTGAGCATTTAAAGGAATCATTTTTTATAGTATCGCGACTTTGCCAATATTGATTTAGTTGTTTTGTATACTTGAAAAAAAATCATTCAAATGTCGTTTTGTATTAGAAAAACAAGTGAAAATATGAACTTTCTTACACCACAAAAAATATCATATCATAAATTTAATTCTAAATTATAGTTATAAATACTTTAGCATAATCACAATATTTAATACAGCATTAAAGTTGTGAATTAAAATAAATTGTAAAGAAAACATATCCAAATTTAATATTCTCTATTATAATAATAAAAAAATGCAATGATATCTTTTACCAAAAAAATATCATAAGTTAAATACAATTGTAATTATAATTTCAGTGCAATAATCAATTATGATTGAAAGTAAATGCAATTATGGGGAATATATATTGAATTGAAATTATAATTATAATTACAATAAATAATAACAGTAGGACAAGAACTCTCATAATATTGAATGCAATATCATTATTGGTAATCATGGTAAATTACGGGGAAAATATTTTGAAGTTATAATATTAAAGAACTAAATACAAATTTGAAAATATTTAAATTAATAATCATGGTTTTAACTATTAATAAAGTAGCATACGAATGCAAGAAAATGCAACTATATAAAGTAATAGGAAATTATAGTTGTGGTATAATCTGCACAAATAATAATATTGCTGGCAGTAATGCGAACCATAATTAAAAATCTGGCTGGTAATGTTTATTGAGGAAATTAAAACCAAACGCTAATAACGTCCACATATACCGAATGATAATCAAATTTACGGTTGGCTTCCTTTGTAAACTCAAAAACGAGGAAATCAGACTACCTTTATAGAAATTTAAAAATGTCAACATAAAATAACATTAATAGCAAGTTAAATTCTTCACTACTCATGCACAAGTGCAATCAGTTGGTTTGAAAGTAAGAGTTAGTTTTATTTTGATCTTTTAATTCAATAATTTGAGTAAAACGTAGTCCAAATTAAAGTGATAGTTTGGTAGAGCTCAAATGGCATTCTTAGTCAACCTACTTCTAGTTACAAATTATGGACAGAATCACTATTCTTAAATTTTAAGTTCACTTGAGCACATCCCATTAGAGTTAGATATATGTTCACTCCCTCCAAAACAACTGATAACTATGGTTTATAGAAGAAATCAATTCTATACATCTAGAGTAGTTTAGGATCTATTTGATATTCATCATAATTATGGATGTGATTGGAGTTTCAAATATTTCACTAATTTTATATTTATATGTGATATTGTGCCGATTTACATGATTCATTGAGAGTTAATTTTAATAATATTTTAATAATTGGTATTAGAGCCTCCTAGATCATGTAAATTTGGTCACACATTATTATGGGAATTCAAAGTGATTTATGTTTTGGACAATTTTAATATTTTGTGATGAATATTTTCCTGAATCAAATTGTTATGAATCTCAAATTATTTCATAGCATTAATTTTGTTTTAAATTATATGATTAATTATATGTTTGATGATGATTTATGTAAATCACCTGAAATTTTAGTGTGATTTACGCAAAATTAGAATAAGTTCCATATTTGATATTTGAATGCATAATTGTATGTCTTTGCACTATAATTTTGTTAATGAATTACTATACATGATATATATGTTTTTTTTGGATTGTTGATTTCAAACATACGTAAATGTCATTTGTTTTTTAAATTAACAATATGAATGCAGCATACCTAGTATTCAAATTTGATAATATATATATATATATATTAGCTCATATGCCTTTTTGTATATCATCATTTGCTGCGTTTTAGCGCATAGTTTCAATGTATGCTTGGTATATGTCATTTTTCAATTGATATCAATTGGGTCTATTTTGATAATGCATGTTTTCCGAGATGTATTTTTCATTTCAATACGCACAGTTCATATAAATATATATAAGTTTGTACTTAAAACGTAAAAATTGGAAAATGCAACATTTAATTACATATGCACATTTCATGTGAACATTTGTTTCTGAAAAATGGTTGATGTATAAATGTGTTCAAGAAACTCATTTTGCTGTTTTAGGAAAAGCCATAGTCATTGAAGTTTTTTTTTTAAAAAAAGAATGTTTGAATAAAAGAAAATTTTCTGAAAATATTTTGGTTTTGAAATGCAAAGGAATTTGGGCATGATTCTAGTTGTTAATTCATTATCATCAAAGTATAACAGGTTTAGAATTTAAAATGGGCTAAAATAAAGCCAATTTTGTTTTAAAACATTGAAGAACAATATCCAAAAAATTTTCTTTGAATTAAAATGCATTAAAAGTTGATTTTGTGTGAAAATTGCATTGAAATGTGTAAAATGGCTAAAATCACACTAGGTTAGTGATGGTCTACAATCGAGTCGAATGACTTGAGTTGCATACCCAATTGAATGAAGAAGATGATCCGCAAAAGTGTGAGGTAAGCCCCACACACATTAAAGGCACGCGCAAGCTACATGCTATCATTTTAGCAATGGACGACAGTGGTGTTTGCACCATTGAGGTCCATTCTCTAAACCTGATTTTTTGAGTTTTTTAAATTTTTTTAAAATTAAAATTATTTTAATTAATTTTTGTTCACTTAATTTAAGTGTCAATTTGGATTTATTTAGGCTTGAAAATTTTACAGTATGATTTCTATGGTTTGGGCTTCCACATATATTTCTATGGAACTTTGGGTTGGCCCATTGATAATTTTTTGTTTGAATATATGTGTAAAGAAATATAGTTCATAGGAAATATTTGGGGTTCATGTTATGCCATGAAATTTTATGCAATTGTGGACTTTTCTATCATGGGTCTAAGTGCATAAAACTTCATTAATATTTATTCAAATGTTAATTGAATAAAGTATTATATTACTAATATTTGAATATTCTACTGATATAGTATTATTAATATGACTTGTTAGTGGCAATATGACAATGGAAGTAAATATTGTATTTCTAAAATTTTTTAACACCTTTTTGGTGTTAGGTTTTAAGAATATAGTATTTATTCCTTGTATTATATTATAAAGTTTTAAATGCCTAATTGGTTTTAGGTCTTATAGTATAATACTACATATAATTACATAGTTTACTAAGAAAAGTTTAAAGCATGATTAAAGTAAAACATACATTAATGTATGAATTTATTTTCCTCAGCTTTCTTATATATGAAATTAAATGTCATTAAGACATTGAATGGGACAAAGCACAAGGATCGAGCTAAGTCATTAAAGTTATATTTGACAGTCTCTAATCTCAATCTAGCCATCAACGAATGAAAACTTGTTAAGGCTAAATCTATAGTAAAATAGAAAAGTCATCATGAAAAAGGGACCTACTTAAATGGGATGTGCTTAATGGTGATGAAATATACAATGAATAAAACTATCAAACAAAGCATCCTTGAAATTAACAATGCAAAAACATTAATGGATTTTGTTGCTAAAAATATAAGAAATTTGATAAGGTTGAGAAGGGTTGGTATCTTACATTACTTGAAAAATTAGTGTACAATGGTGTTAATGAAGTGCAGTAGTATATTTTAAGATTGGTAAATTACTACAACAAATTGAAATGTACGCAAATTGACTTAGGTGATAGTTATCTGACTTAGTGGGAATTAGAATTTCTCATTTCTTAATTTGACATTTTGAAAATGTCTTGTAACACTCAAAAGATTGAAAAGACTATAAATGAATTTATTTCCAATGTGACTTACGCTAAAGAAACTATAAAAAAGGGCAAAGCTCATGTGTTCAAATATATTGTGTATGGTTCAACCTTAAAACATGGTATAAAGGTTATTAAAAAAGATAACAAAAATAATATAACCATGGAAGGCATAAGAGAGAGAAGGGTAAGACTAGTGGGCAATGTTATATGCCTAAAAGGGCCCAATATAAGGATAATTACAAATTTTTCAAGAAGTATGGGCATTAATAAGTAGATTGTTTCAAATAAAAGAAATAGGATAGGAAAAAAAATTAAAGGCACTCACCTAGCTCTAGTTTGTTTTAAGTCAAATATTGTAAACTTGCCATTAAACACATGGTGGTTAGACATTAGTGCTACTATTTATGTCACAAATTGTTTTCAAGTGTTAAGAAATGTGAGAAATTTAAGTGAGGGAGAGTTGATACTATGACTAGGAAATAGAATAAAGTAAAAGTGGAGAACATTGTAATTATTAGACTAAATCTATCATCTAAACATAAATTGGTTTTGAAGAATGTTATTTATGTACCTTCCACAAGGAGGAATTTGATTTCAGTTGTAGCCCTACATTGTATTAGATATTATAATCATTTTAGAAATAAAAAGTTTAAATTATTTTACAAATCTTCTATTATTGGTATTAGCTCTTTGTGTAATGAATTGTATGAAGTTAACTTAGATCCTAATTTTGTTAATTCAATTATTAGCAAGAAAAGAAATAGAGCCAATAAGAAATCCTTGATGCTTTAGCAGAGATGGCTAAGGCATATTTCTTTAGAAAGAATATAGAGACTTATAAAGGAGGAAGTATTACATGATATGGATTTTTTTACACTACAAAACTTGTGTAGACTATATCAAAGTTAAACTTCCAATTAGAGTTAGAAAAGGGAAAAGAAGCAAAAAGGAAAGCATCTTTACAATTGATCTAGACTAATATTAATGGACTTATAACACCTAATGCTATAAGATGAAATAAATACTTTATCTCCCTTATTGATGATTACTCTAAATATGGTTAGGTGGAGCTACTTTGTGAGAAGTCAAAATTAGTTAAAGCTTTTAAGTCATTTAAGGTAGTAATTGAGTTAAAACTAGAAAAAAAGATAAAATGTATTAACTTTGATAGAAGTGATAAGTATTATGGTAAGTATGAAGAACAAGTAGAAATCCTAGCCTTTTTGCAATATACCTACAAAAGTGTAGAGTTAAAGTAAGTTATACCATACATAGGACACCAAAGCAAAAATGGAATTGCAAGAAAAAATTAGACTCTTATGAATATAGTGAGGTGCATGTTGGCTAAAATTTTGCTATTAGAATTTTTATAAGGTGATGTGTTAAAAACAATAGCCTATATTCTAAATTTGGTTCCCATCAAGTTAGTATACAAAACCCCATATGAGTTATTGTATAGTAATATTGTTTGTTAGTTAATTGTTTTAGTAAGTTATGTAGCATGTTTTGAGTATGAAAAAGGTTGAAAAATAAAATTTATGTCTTCATTTTAATTCTAGAAATTTTTGGAAAATTTGAGAAAAGTTCAATATTTAAAATGGAATTTCCAATTGAAAAGGGTAATTATTAAAATCTTATAAGGGCTGGTAATTATTTTCTTAACTTTTATATGTCAAAATTGTGCAATTTGGTTGCTACTAGGAAACATGCTTATAAGCTTGAATAAGTAAGAAAAAATTATCTTTCTTACTTGATTAAATAGTGTGCAAAGCTTAGGATTGAGTATAATTAAATTTGGAAGTTATAGAACTTGAAAATTGAAGTTTTATGCATCACAATTTTGTCATAGAAAACTATAAGGAGCATATCTTTTGATAATGAAATCTTGTTTATTTAGCAAAAAAAAGTATAAAGTTAATGGCTCAAAAACATACTTGAACATTAGTGGAAATGTTATGAAAGAATGAATGATGCTTTATAGGTATATATGAAAAAATCTTAAGCTTGAAATGGTAAATTAGTGCATGACTCCTTGTTTATGAATTATATGTGTACTAATGAGTTTATATGCAAGGGTGTTTAGGAATGATAATAAACTCTTGCATGGAAATGTCATATGGTAATCTAACACATGGAAATAGAAGTTTGAATGCTTAATATGATCATTGTGAATGTGACAAAGTAATTATAAATTCTTTCTTATAAGATTATGTTATATCATATATTATATTATTATTATGGTTAAAGGACAAAATTTTGACCTTACCTTGTTATGTGAAAATGGGCTAATGAGAGCCCTTTGTGAAAATGAGTCAATGAGAACTCAATGGGCTAGGGAGTGCCTTTTGTGAAAAAGCTTGAATGCCTATAACATATGACTATTAGCTTAAATGTTGTATGTGATATAGTGGCCATATTGTGATTATGTATCATTCATAAAAAAGGCTAAAGATTGGCTTGGTGCTTATATTTTGAGTCACATAGAATGAAGCAAGGAATAAGGTTAATCCAAAGGAATGAGGTTGGGATATGCATGGAATAAGGTTGGTTTGGAGTAACAAAGAGGAACCTTCATGGTTCCTTAACATTTTAATTATTATTCAATTAATTATTTTATGCTTATGATTGAATTATATGATTAAAATTTCTAATGGTATTGTATTCAAATTGCTATATCTAAAATATATGGAAAGGATTTTCTAGTAAAGAAGTGGTTTAATATATGTCTTGTATGTATTTGGTTTTTTTAATTAAAATCTATTAGAAATCTTATATGATAACTATTTCACTGAGTAATTTATTACTTATTTTACTTGTAGATATCTTTTACAAATACTCTTCCTCATGGCCTTACTTGATATTATAGACATAAAATAGCATATCTACCACATAAGGTATGGCATTTTCAAATAGGAGCTCCATTTCACCATTATGATTAATAAGGATAGTAATGTTCATTAGCGAGCATAGATGTGAGTTGTAAGGGTGTAGCCTTAAGAGTTTGACCTTGTCTAGACATTTTTGGATCAATAGTCAACAAACTTTGGCTATCAAATAACATCTGAGGACCCTATTCCTAAACTTCTACTTGTAGCTAGAGTGATAAATATACCTCTTTGTAATTTTGAGTCCTTTCGATCCCTTTATGTTAGCCTTGGTTTTCACACCTACTTAGCTTGCACTTTTAGCCACATTGCTAGCTTCATTAGTTATAGAATTGCCACCCCACATTCCATTATTTAAGGACCAATTGACTCTGATGCGAAGGTCCTTCCTAAGGACTCAATGAACAGCTAGTTTGGATGATAATTCTTGCCTCAATTTTGTTTTTAGCATTGTTATATTATTATTACTAACTTTTTATAGCATTATCTACAAGTTTTGACAAATGGGTTAAGGTATAACCCTTAAACTCTTTGTATAAAGGTAGCTCATATATAATTATGTTTATGTATATATATGATGTATATCATTGCATGACTTATCTCCTTATTGATCCTTTAAATGATTGTTGTTTTTATTAAAGGCTTGTTTGTGAGATAAACAAGGGATTCCATGGAATTTGAAAGGAAAAGAGAAAAAAAATTATTTTTATTTTCTTCAAAGGTAAATGCATATTTTTAAGATTGAAAGTATTTATTTAATGAATGAAAATGTATTTTGAAAAAGACTTATCAAATGATTTTAAAAAGTATTTTGAAGAACTATTTCTAACTTGATTCCAAAGAAAGAAATACAAATTTTGAATTTAATGAAGAGTATATTATTTCTAAAGTATTTTATAAATGGAATAAGATCTTCTAATTTTTTTAATTTTTTCTAATATGATCCAATTATATTATATTGTTTTCATGGTTTAAACAATTGTTTTTAGAAGAAACCTTATTTCTTTTTAAAGAAGCCAAAATTTTTTTTAATGTTTTCTTTCTAAAATATCTTTTTGATTTCTTAAGGAATTTCAAGAAAAAGATTCTCATATAGTTTTAAATATATTTCAACTATTTTCTAATCAAAAAAGGAAAATGACTATTTCAAAAAAAAATTACTTAGATTTTGTGTGCTTTATTTTCAAAATCAAAGGAAATTATTATATTTCCATCTATTTTCAAGTATCCTTCATAAAGAAAGAAGAAGGAAGAAATCTTTGATATTTTTGTTTTACTCAAAAGGATTCTGTTTGATAAAAATCTCCTTAATTTCTTTTGTCAAAGGAGTTTCTTCGAATTTCTATCTATTCAAACTAAATGATATTAATGAAAAGTTGTCAATTAAATTATCAATGATCTCTAAAAAAAGTTTATCTATCTGGAAAAGAGTTGCTTTCTAATAATAGTTTGAAAATTATATATATGTAAATGAAGGAAAAAATGATGAAAATTTCCATACTTAGACTTTTTGCATATTGCATGTTTATAGTACATAGAAGTTTCTACAAATTAGTTTTATTTAAAAAGGGTTGTAAAGATATTTAGTCAATATTGTTGCATTAGTCATGATGACCTAAAATTGGGTCATGACAATACTAATTTTTATTATCCACATCATAAACAATGATTCAAATTTAAATTCAAATGAGAATTAATTACATAATCAATTAATTGCATTTGAAAATCATATTAAAAATTGGTAATTACATCTAAAAATTCATATATGAAAATTAGTAATTAATTGCATAAAAATGTACACTAAATATTTGTAAATAATAATTAATTTCAAAATAGATGCATGACATTAAAACATAATATTCAATGATCTTCAATGTATGCATAACCCTAAAATTATATTATGTTATTGAAAATGATGTCCCATGAAACAATATTTACAAATAATATTAAAAAAATTCAAAGCAATGTGAATGCACAATGAGTAAAATGTCTAGAATATATATATAAAATATTCAAAAGAAAAATTTGTAAACATATTTAAAAAAGTAAGAAAAATTCTAACACATTTTCATTCTCTTAATTTTAACTCATATTATAATAGTATACAATAATTATTTAAATGATTAATTTGAAATTATTATTTTGAGATTTATAATTATTATTATTCTAGGATCAAATCAAGCTCAAATTGAAATTGAATGGAATTAAACTTCTAGCTTTGTAATGTTTGGTCAAGATGAATTCAAATTAAAATGTTATCATTAATTCCGCAACTTTTTATCTAGTTCATTTATGCCCAATAGTATTAAAAACTCGACTTAGTGTAATTCTATTTCTAATAGCATTTTTAGAGCATGTTCACTAATTATTACTAGGCTTACATAGGCTAACAAAGTAAGCTAGACCATGAAATGTTTATGTATGAATCAAGTCAAACCAAAATTTAAGCGTATTGTAGGCTCATAAGCTAGTTTAGGCTAATCTCTTTTTTTTTTAAATGTAAGCTTAACCTATTTTAGACAAAAACTAACTTAGCCTAATATCACAAGTTGGCAATCATGACTAGTTTGACAGGCAAACATACTTGATTTTGAACAAAACTTAACCTAAAAATCAAGTATAGTGTAGAGGTCCTATGAATCAAATTTAAGAGTAAATTCACTTATTGATTATTTTTTCTAATTTCCTAAATTTAGAGTATTTGGATAAATTTGTTGAGGATTCAAAATTCAAAGAGTTTGAAAGGCTTGTATTTGTAATCCTCACATTTTTATCTCTAAGTTGGTGTATTTTGGTGCCAATTAAATAGTCATAACATGGAGAAAAAGGCTTATGATGATTTGGAAAAGATATGTCTACTTTTTGCTAGGTAGGCTTTTGTTTTAAATGCATTTTAAAAGGGTAAAGTGTTAAGAAGTCCATCTAGGAACCTTGGCATAAAGCTTGGGACTTGTAGTTATTCCCTACACACTCAAAACTATGTAATAAGATATATATTATTGAACAGAATTATTCCTCTCCTTTTTTATTGTACTTAGAGGCTTTCATTTTTGCAATTCAATATGCAAAATTGGTTTGGCAACTTAATTTTGTTGTCTTTAGATATATCGTACACTAGATTTTATAGTATGGATGATAAATCTTTGATGTTCTACTATCTTTTCTAAATGTACCATAAGAGAGTTTTATGGGAAGGCTACCATGTTTCACCAAGAATGACATGCATGCATTGCACGATTTTGAATAAAGTACTACCGACCTGTGACACCTAGCCTACTTCCACCATTACTTATACAAATTCCCAAAAAAGAAATCTCTTAAAATCTCTTATTTATTTTTAGTAAAAAAAATATAAAATACCCATCTAATTTTAGAATAGTTGAATTTTATTTCTGCTAACTTTGAAAACTTGAAAATAAAATTTTTAAACTCTATAAAGCTTGAAATTAACCCCTATTATTCATTTAATTAACCATTTCATTAAATTATATAATTTTTATAAACTTTTTTAAGCAAAAATCATAATATTATTGTATTTTATTATACCATGTCATCTTTTTGCATATAATTTTACAATTCATTTTCAAGTATTTAACTAAAATTATTTATTTCTAATCTAATTTGTGTTATAACATAAAAATTATGTGTAAAAATGATGAGAAAATCCAATTTACAATAATATTATGATTCTTGTTTAAAAAGTTTATGAAAAAAATATGTAACATAATAAAATGGTTAATTAAGTGAATGATGAATATTAATTTTAAGTTTTGTTTTAATTTCTAAGTTTTTTAAAGTTGGAAAAAAAATTCAATCACCTTAAAATTGAAAATTTTATTTTGCATTTTTCCTTTCTAGGACTAAGTGTTTTTATAGATTAGTATAATAGATATTTAATGTGACAACCCTACTTGGATCATGATTAGCATATGAAGTTGCCATCAATAACTACCCACAAGCCTTAATAATGCATAATGACATGTTCAACTTATTATGTTTTTAAACAAAATGTAAAAAGAACCTTGAGGTTCAACTCATACTTGACATCATGTAAATAATACAAATACCTAATCCAATTGTCATGTTACATATCATTGTGCTATAAGATTTCTTGGTACAAATCGACCTTCAACTAGCTTAAATGATGACTAAATACCTCGAAGAGGAAGCCTATGAGAGAAAAAAGCAAAGAGAAAAGTGAGTTTACTTTAAATTCAATAAGTAATAATTCTAAATAAAAAATTAAAAGCCAAAGTCACAATGTTCAAGAACTTACTGTTAAATTTATAGAAAATCTTCACAAGAGAAGGGAAATTTTGTACTTTTATGATTGAAAGATTAAATATTTTATAAGAAAAATTAACCTTACCTTTCAACCTTTTAAAGATGCCATTAGATACATATATGTGGTAAAATGATTCCTCATGATCAAATATAGAAACAAAACTATTATTTCAGGGTGCAACCATAGCTTGTAAAATTTCAATATCAAACATAAAAAGATTTAAGTAATTAGTAAAATATCTAAACTTAGGAATTAAATATTTTTTTTGTGTCCTTTCAACCTTATCCTTTACAAGCATATTCTTATCCTTTCATGATCAACCTTATCTTTTCATTATCAAGCACATCAATATAATATATAAGCCATATAATGAGTATCTATGCTCTCGACATTATCAAATATTATTCAAGTATTATTTATCAAAATATAAACAAGTGCATCAACTAGCACCTCAATTTTATTTCTATACTAATAGTTTCCATAATGTACCTTACTAATTAAATAACACCACCCACCTTTCACATCATTTAATCATTTTGCATTTACAACTTAGCTCATAATTCATCAAAAGTATCATAAAATTCAACATATGCTAAGATGTCACATATCTACTCAACTAAGTAACACTTCCACAACATAAGATTCATTTAAAACACACAATTGTTTCAATTTAGGTTTGAAGTTTAGTTTCAGAATCTTAATTTTTATTTCATCACCTTCTTATATTTATATTAAGTTTATTCATCATCCTATTATTCATGCTAGAGTCATTTGTGTTCAATAAAAGTATATAGAAATAAAACACTTTGATTAATGTTTTTAAACTAAAATTAGAAGGAAAAACAAGGTGAATCTATTTGAGAATTGGTTTAACTCATACAAAAGGAATTTAGGCCGCAATGAATTTGTTCATGAATCAATTATCTTAGTAGTTTTCAATAGGGTGAATGAATTTAGGAATTGATTTAAGTTATCTAGAAGCACTCTAAAATTTGATAAATCAATTCACCCAAGAAACTTATAGATTTTCGCAAGTATTACTATTCATCTACCACTTTTTGTCCTCTAATATCACTTATATCATAACAAATTACAATCAAATTATCACTTATCATGAAAAATACCATAGAAACACCAAGATTCACCATCCATTTCATGGATTTCCTAGCTTTTTATTCAAATATGCCTACATAAACCCTATTCTTAACAATTTCAAACTCGTTGAAGGGCAAACTTAAAGAAAAAAGAAAGGGATTACTTACTTAGTTTAAAAAAATGGTTGGAGGAAGTTTTCATTTGAAGTTTAATCCATTCTTTATTAGAGAGATAAAAATGCAAAGTTAGGGCATAAACTGTAAAACCAAATATTTCCATAAGTATAACTAAATCATGATTTGCTCATATCAAGGGGAGGAAAATGCAAGGGATATCAAACATACCAAAATTTAATAACAATTAGAAGTGTGGATGCTCTTCAATCTTGTGGAACAAAGATGGTGAGAGAGTGAACTCTTAAGAAAAGAATATAAATGAGTGGGAAAAATGAAGAAATAAAGGGTTGGGTGGAAAGAAAAAAGGAAAGGGCAACAACCATAAGGGCATTTTTGAAAAGAAAATGTATGTCTCTCATTCTTAGATTATTCTCCTAATCTTTTATTTCTTTAAGACTTTGTAGCCGCTCCAAATGAATGAGTCACTAACACTTATTAGTGAAAAAATTCTTATATAAATTTATTAAATATCAAATATTTCCAAAACATATTTATTTGTCTACACCTTTATAGGTAACACTAATTTCCAATGATACATCTTTGGAGTTTCCTTGATTATTATAATTGGCAATAATTCAATTTGGAAACCCAAATTTTGCAAAAAAAAAAATCATGGGACAAAATTATTGTATAACGAATGGATTTTATTGATTTTATTGAATATATGGAATACTTTCTCTAATTTTGTAATTGTAGAACAAAGAGTAACAAATCCACTGATTCTTATCTTCAAGTTGACTTTGATTAAAGGTTTTTGATAAGCTTGATCTTGAATTAAAGTGTTGAATTTTGGCTTTAACAGAAGGCATTGATGAAACTTGATCTTGGATTGAAGAGTGAATTTTGGCATTAAGGGAGGTTGGTGATACAACTTGATCTCCAATTAAATGTCGAATCTTCAACTTCACACTTGGAAAGATTTAAGAACCTGAATTGGAATGCAGTTGAAATCTTCAACTCTGAACAAATGTCATTAATTAAAGTTATGGACTTTGAATGCTTTAATCTTTATTGGTAGAGCTTCAGGAGAGTATGAAAATTTCACATCTTTCTTTGACAACTTATTGTGTCGAATGGCACAAATGAACTTTTTGTTTACAGGATGGCCAGGGAAGCTTAGAGATAAGCATACCAAATTTTAATATTTATTGCCTTTAAATTTTTATAAGATAATTATTTGAAAATTTTTTTATTAGTTGTAATGATACACCATGACATATGGTAATTTTTTATTTGTTGAGTGATATTATAAATACACAGCTTTTGTTTGATTAGTTCACTTAATTTGTTATTAGAGACTTTCCAAATGGCCCACTTAATTTTACATGAAACTTTAAGTTTTGATAAATAATCCTTTTTTATTTATTATAATTTATGAGATGGGAATAAATGAAACAATTTTATTTGTCTATAGGTGTACTTAACCTTCTAAAAAAGTTTTTTCCCCACACTTCAAGAATTATTCAAAATTTATTGAAATATTCTCTGGAGTCTAACATTTCAAAGATGTTGTTGTTTATTCATTGTTGTAAATAAAAATGCTTGATTGAGTATTTAAATTTACTCGCAGGTTGTGTTGTTGAAAAGGAAACATGTGCTTAATTTCACTTAAAATGTTATTCGCGGACATTTGATGATAGTGCAACAGCTCTTGGCTACTGCCTAGATCTATTCCTGTAGGGCAACTTGATAGTCCAATGTTAAAAAATATAGAGTTGGGGCATTATTTTCTAAGCTAAAATATTAATTGAGATTTTTTAGTAATCTGATTAATATGTAAATTAGGTTTAAATCATGACAATATGAAGTGAATAGGTCCTCTCACTAATTATATAAATTTATTTTCAAAATAAAATTATATATTACAAAAAATAATTACATTTAATTATTTTTGTATAAAAATGTTTAATTTTAGTTTTTATAACATGTATTTTATACAGAAATGATTTTTTCTTCAAATAAGATTGAAAATAAATATAATTTGGCTTTGGGATCGGACCTCATATCTTGTACAATTTTAATTGAATGGGATTGGATTAAATTTTTCTTTAAAAAAATAGAAAAGAAAAATTAATCGGGTCAAATTCAAAACCAGGCCATTATTTTCATGCAATTATGTGTAAAAGTCCCGCCAACTGACCTAACATGAACACCACTATAGCAATCCTTAGCAACAGCCATTTATATATATATATATATATATATATATATATATATATATATATATATATATATATATATATATATGACAGGGAGATGGGATCTCAACTTAAATTTAAAATTAACTCCATTTTGAAACTTCTAAAGGAATACAGAAATGGATACGTACCTAATTTTTAAGTTGGTTGCCCCATTTGATTGCTGTATTATTCATTTAAAATTAAAATTTAATTTTCTCTGATTTTTTTATTTAACTTGTGTTTTAAAAAGATCTAATATCATCTTTTTGGCAGGGTCACCAATCCAAATATCTATAATTTTTTTTTAAATTAATAGATATGGAGTTAATGGAATAAGAATGAATATAGGGATATGGATGATTAAAATGGTATGGCTCACACCTGGATGATTAAAAGGGTATGTATGAAATATGAATAGATATGAATTTAACGGAATAATTATCAATTTGGAATGAAAAAATGTAATCATAATAAATATGTTATAATTAAATGTTTAAAAAGAAATTAATTAAATTCATTTCATAATATAAACTTTGCATACAGGCCAGTAATCAATTAGATAATTTGATTTTACATTTTCCGAAAACAAGACGTGAGGGACGTCTACAACTTGATTGTTTGGAGAATACAGGGAACTTAGTTGAAGCAGGAAGATTAAAATTACATAAATGAATGATATATAATTAGTATAATATCTTTTCTCAATCTAAGCTAAAAATTCAAAAGTACTCATACCTATGATTAGAAAATATTATGAAAACCTGGTATTCTAGCAAAGAGCCCGAGTTCGTCTCAACTCACGGCTCAATTCCACTAAAAGAATTTGTTTGAAAAAAATATATTATTATAATTATAATACTATATATATTGGTTACTTTGTGAAAAAGAATATTCAATGTGGCTTAAAAAACCTTTAACAATTTGGTCGGTAATTTTAAACTATTTCATTAAATAATGCTTTTAACATTATGAGTCTGTCCAAAAACACTACAAGAAAAAGCAGTAACAACGACGACACTTTTAGTGGAGACAAAATTTCGATCGTCGCTAAAGGTATTTTCGATAACAAAGTCGTCGGTAAAAAAGATGTAACTTTTTAGAGGGAATCAGAAAGGTGGGCGGGAAGAATTAGGCTTTTAGCGATGACAAAAGTCGTCGCTAAAAGCCTAAAAATTTTTTGACGGGAAAATTTGGCCTTCAGCAATGACAACTGTCATTGCTGAAAATGCAAGACTTTCAGCGACGACACTATCGTCGTTGAAGGGTATACCATCAGCAACAACATTGTCGTCGCTGAAAGTCTTGCATTTTCAGTGACGACAGTGTTGTCGCTAAAAGCCTAATTCACATTCTAAGACAAGGCTTTAATGACGATATTGTCATCGGTGAAAGTTAGAACTTTCAGCAACGACAATGTCGTCGCTGAAAACCGCTCAATCATCGCTAAAGCTTTCAACGACGATCGAATTTTTTCAGTCGTTGGTGAAAGTATTGGCTATTTATTCACGGTGCCTCCCCTCTCCTCATTTGCGCGGTTGAAATTTCTGGACCTGAGGTAAGTTCCTAAACTTTCTCTTTCTTTTCAATTATTTTTAATTTTAATATATTTATTTTTTATATATGTTGATATGTATTAATTTTATATGTTGTATCTTTTAATTTGTTAGTTATTATTAGCACTTAGCTTAGTTCGTGGAGAGTATTTAGAGTTGATCAGTAGATTTTTACCATTGAGGTACGTAAATAAAAAGTTATAATTTTTTTGTGTGTAATAATATATTTAATTTACTCAAATAATTTGCAATGAATTAATAGAATTGATAGTATGTTTAATTTAATATGAAATTTTATGTTATTTAATTTTGCATGTTGTAAATTTTAAATTTATTTATGTAAATTTAACTTAGCATAAATTTTATAAATATAAATTTTATTATTATTATGTATCCCTCAATTTATAATTTTGAAATATACAATATATGTGTAGATTATTTAGTTAGACTAATGTAAGATAAAATAGTTATGATATTTTATTTGCAAAATCTAAAATTTGTGATGCAACTTAGGAAACTTCAAACTTATTAGATTCGATGAAATAATGTAAGATAGATAATTAGAATAAATATATAAATTTATCTTAGAAAGTAAGAGATTACAATAATATAGTCTCTTTTTTAATTGAGATTGAAACTTAACAATTCAAATTATATTATTAACACCACATACTAAGAAAAATTCAATTAAACTAGAGATCACATGAAAATAAAACTTTAACAATCTAAATTATGATATCTACATTACATAAAAATAAAAAATTTCAAAATATTAGGAAGTTCACATGAAAATCACCCCCTTCTTGGATAAAACTACATTTACTTAAATAAAGAAACTGAATTGTGCATCTTATAAATAATATACACCTTATAAAACTAAACTTACTTAAATTTACAACTAGGAAGTCCATTCAAAAAATCTAAAATTTGTGATGCAATTTAGGAAATTTCAAACTTATTAGATTCAATGAAATAATGTAAGATAGAAAATTAGAATAAATATATAAATTTATCTTAGAAAATAAGAGATTACAATAATATAATGTCTTTTTTAATTGAGATTGAAACTTAACAATTCAAATTATATTATTTACACCACATACTAAGAAAAATTCAATTAAACTAGAGACTACATGAAAATAAAACCCTAACAATCCAAATTATGATATTTACATTACATAAAAATAAAAAATTTTAATAAATTAGGAAGTTCGCATGAAAATCACCCCCTTCTTGGATAAAACTACATTTACTTAAGTAAAAAATTTGAATTGTGCATCTTATAAATAATATACACCTTATAAAACTAAACTTACTTAAATTTACAACTAGGAAGTCCGTATTCATAATATACACCTCTATATAAAGAAGCTGAATTGTGCACCTTATAAATATAATAGAGTAGGTTATACGTTTGAATTCCCACAAACTTATTGTGAAACATAACAGTTGTTATGAATATTTAGAAAAATCAATAATCTACATAATAAGTTACTTAAATAACAGTACTGACACTTAAACAACGATACTCATAAATTATTATATCATTAATTTTAATTACTATAAATATATTTTTACAATAATTTTAAATGGAACTGCATTTGCATTTAAATTATAAGCTTAGACCCGTTCAAGAGTTAGTTGTTCTCTAAACATCAATGAACCCTTGAATTGTCCTGAAAAATTGGACAGTTTGAGATATTATCATGTAGTTATTATTAACAATTTATCCTGCTCTTGTTTGATATTATGGAAATATCTTAGCATCCTAACTGTTCTTTGGGTATAAACTATACAGGCGTATAGTTTAGGCACTTGGAGAACTATAGGGAGATGCTGCCAAAATTTTTGCACGAATCAATCGATGAGCGTGGATAAATTGGAGAAAATAATAATTATAGAAATATCTCAAATGGGATAGAACCCTACCCTTCAAAGTTGGAGTGATACGGTGCATTTAGGGTGACTGTCAAATATTAATCAACACACTTTATTTCACCTAAAGAAATTTTCTTCCTGTTCAGTGATACAATGTCTGTCGATAAAAGTTGGATACATTTGCCAAATCGATTGTCGGATGAGTATTGGAATGGTGCAGTAAGATTTGTTCAAAGAGCCAAAAACTTTGCTAATGAAAGGGGTTTAGTAAGATGCCCATGCAAAAAGTGTGTGAATTTAATATTCTAGACATTACTAACATTGGAGGCGAATATTATAGATAATGAATTTTATCCATTATACATAAATTGGGTACACCATGGTGAAGCAAATGTTTTGATTTCTAGAGGAACTAGTGGGATATCTCCTAACAATAGAGATGAGCTGACAGATATTATACATGATTTCATTGGCCTTAAGGCACCTGAAGTTGATTTTCACAATGACAAGCACAGGGGTGAGAATGTGGCAGACAAAGACATTGGAACAAAATATAGTAATTGTGATAACCTATTCGAGCAAGTAGAAACGGAGTTGTATCCAAGCTGCACAGCATTTTTAGCCTTGAACTTCTTGGTGAAACTTATGCATTTGAAGGTTCTGCATAAGTGAACAAATAAATCATTTGATGCTCTTCTTCGGTTGTTAAAAGAGGCACTTGCAAACGATAATAAATTGCCTGAATCATACTATGGTGCAAGGAAATGGCTCAACAAGTTAGAATTAGGGTATGAATCAATCCATGTATGCAAACATGATTGCATACTTTTTGGGAAAGATCATGCTTCTAAAGATAATTATCCAATTTGTGGGGAGAGCCGATGGGTAAATAAAACTACAAAAGGAAAGAAGGTACCCCAAAAAATGGTTCGATATTTTCCTTTAACTCCTTGATTATAGAGTTTGTATCGGTTGAGACATACTGCAAAGAACATGATATGGCATCACACTAAAAAATCAAAAGAAGAGGGGGTAATATGATATCCCATGGATGGAAAAGCCTGGCAGGAGTTTGATAAGAGGTATCTTAATTTCTCTGCTGACCCACGAAACGTTAGGTTGGGTTTAAGTGTAGATGGATTTAATCCTTTTGGTGATAGGAACCTATCCTACAACATGTGGCCAGTGGTTATGACTACTTATAACATGCCACCATGGGTATGCATGAATCAATCCTTTTTCATGTTGACCCTATTAATCCCAAGGCCGCAATCGCCAGGTAAGGATATCGATGTGTTCTCACAACCAATCGTAGAAGAGTTGAGGGATCTCTGGGAGAGGGGAGTTGAAACTCGAGATGCGAATACAAATACGGTGTTCAATATGCGGATAGCATTGTTTTAGACTATAAATGATTTTCCTGCTCAAAGTAGTCTATTCGGGTGGAGCGGGCAAGGATACAAAGCATGTCCTACATGTAATTTGGATACTTCGTTAATTCGAGTTAGAGGAAAAATAGTTTACATTGGTCATCGCTATTGGCTTCCAAGAAGTTACACATAGAGAAATAAGAAAGAATTCAATGGGAGGTCGGAGAGGAGAGCCCTTCCTCAGCCTCTTACCAATAATGTTATCATAGAACAGTTGGGTAAGGTGTCATAGAAATTTCCAGGAAAACATGCTCAATTTGGTGGTGTAAAGCGAAAGAAGGGTGCTGACGAACTTAATTGGAGCAAGAGAAGTATATTTTTTAATCTTCCTTATTGGCCAACAATGAACTTAAGGCATAACATTGATGTGATACATGTTAAGAAAAATGTATGTGATAGCATCTTGGGTACATTATTGGAGATTGAGCACAAAACAAAAGATACAAACAATGCAAGACGAGATCTGGCAGACATGAAGATAAGGCCTAACTTGCATCTGTAAAAGCAGAGAGGTCAACTTTTCAAGTCGCATGTTGGATATACGCTTAAGCAAGAAGAGCGAAAATGATTTTGCCAGTATATAAAGAATGTGAAATTTCCAGATGGGTTTGCTGGGAGTCTTTGTAAGAATGTCATAGATCGTGACCTGAAGTTAAAGGGGTTGAAATCACATGATTGTCATGTTATTATGCAAAGACTGTTAGGACCAGGTATTCGGGCTTTCTTGCGAAAGGAATTATCATATCCACTTGTTGAGTTATGCAACTTCTTTAGTCAAATATGTGCTAGAACTTTCAACAGGAAGGATATTCTGCAAGCCAAACAAGACATTATCATAATTTTGTGCAAGCCTGAGAGGATATATCCCCCAGCATTTTTTAACATAATGGTTCACTTGGTGATGCATTTGCCAGACGAAGCATTGGAAGGAGGACCTGTTCATTTTCGGCGAATGTACCCATATGAGAGGTATATAAAAAAGTTAAAGGATTATGTCCGAAATTGTGCTCGACCAGAGGGTTCAATTGCATAAGGATATATTGTTGATGAGGCATTAACATTTTTCTCTATGTATTTGGAAGAAGTGGAAACTAGATTCAACCGACCTGATAGAAATTAAGATGTAACACCTAGTCAAACAAGAAGGATATTGTCAGTGTTCCGATCCCAATGTCGACCGATAGGGAAGAAGATTATTTCTCATTTTGATAGGAAGGATTGGGATGTTGCAGTATGGTACATCTTGAATAATTGTACTGAGATTGAAAAATATCTCTAGTAAGTAACTTAAACTTCAGTTGTGTTCTTCTCCCTTATGTGATTATAATAGACTAAGATTGTTATGTTCTATAGTGAGCATCGATTGGAACTCGAACGAAGTGGTGCTGAAGATATTGACAACTTATAGAAAACCAAATTCCCCTCGTGGTTTTACTAAAAGGTAAGGGTTTTTTTCTTCCCAAATTCATTAAACGAATATCTTAAATATTGTTCATTTCTCTTGTTGATATTTCAATTTAATTCTTGGAACAATTACTACTTTTTTAGATGTACTATTTACATAGGAACGGTTCCCCAAAGGCCACCGAAGAGTTACTATCATTAGCCTCCGGACCCAGTTTCACTAACATGATATACTCTGCGTGTATTGTGAATGGAGTTCGCTTTGTAGTCAAAACTTGAGATGAGAAGCATAAAATGCAAAATAGTGGCATTTCTGTTCTGGGGATTGATGGTAACATGTTCTACGGTGTACTGGAAGAAACAATTGAGTTGACTTATTTAAATAAATACAGTGTGACTTTATTTAAATGCAAGTGGTATGACACTGATCCTACAAAGAAGAAACTTTATATTGACAAGAATATCACAAGTATCTCCATCAATGGACAATGGTACAAGGATGATCCTTATATACTTGCTACTCAAGCAAAGCAAGTGTTTTACACTGAGGATCTCCTTAATGGACCAAATTGGAGGGTCATCCATAATATGGTGCATCACGATATATGGGATCTACCCAGTGATGGAGATAATACACAAGACCTGTTATTTTTACAAGATAGTAACTCGTCTAACTTCAACCTCACAGTTGATCTAGGAGATTTCGATCTAGTACATCTAGGTAATGAAAGAAATAGTCTTTCAATCATTCCAACGTACAGGAATGTTAGATCTGGTGCTCATGGAGAAGACACCTTCATCAATGATGACGAGAGCCTTGAAGAAGAAATAATTGATAATTATATGGATGAGGAGCCTACACAATTTGATAATGAAGGAGAATCCAATGACCATGAGTCTGTTAGGTTCACCGATACTGATTCTGACTAGGGATAAAATAACATATTCAAACTACAACTCATAATTGTGTAAGCATGATTGTTAAAATAATCAATATGATTGTAAAAAGTTGAACCACTTAATCGTTCAACTTGACATTGAATTCTTTTTAATTACTTATATAATGTATATTTTAGTTATGGCGGATGTCGAGGCACGATACCATGGAGGTGACACTAGAGGCGACCCACCCATATTCCATCACAATGCAAGGGATCAAGTATTTGTTATTAATTGTGCATACCTAAGCTTGATTAAATATTATATTTATTGTATTAATATTTTTCTTTATTAATTGAAGTAGCAACTGCTAGAAAAAGGGGACCGAATAGGTCCTTAAGATTGCACGAGAAGATAGGCAGGGGTGGAGATAGACCGGTGCCTATACAGTTTGATACGACTAGTACATAGCATGCAGTTGGTGAGAATGCCAGTCATCTCTCTTGTGATATTGGCAGCATGATCCGCGTCCATGTGCCGCCCTATTATAAGTCATGGCGGGCTATACCTCAGCAGATCCGAGATAGAGTTATGCAAGAGGTTTGCATAAGTATCCATTTCCTCTAACTGTTGAATTAATGTCTTTGAGATTGAAATTTCTAAATATATGACTCATAAATTTATTAAATGTCTTTTAATGCAGTCCCACTTTGAATTCCAGGGCATCTCTAAGGGTGATTGAGATAGAGCGCTCTCTAGTTTGATGCGGACTGCTGCCGACCTGTACAGAGATTGGAAGTACAGGTTGAACAAGTATTTCTTAGAGCATGGAGGTGATCAATACCAAGAGTATGACTTGGATCGAGCTCGACATTGTGTGCCTCGATCTGTCTCACCACAGACATGACAGAGGTGTGTGGACTTCTTTGATAGTGATGAGTACAGGGTAAATATGACATTTTATGGTATTATGTCAGTATTTCATAATTAGTAAATTGTGAAAATAAAAATTTAACTTTTTCCTCTTAATTTGCAGGAGTTGTCTGCAAGAAATACAAATAATAGAGCACAGAAGGTCGTGAATGACCGCCATGGGTGAAAGTCTACTGCTGCACATCACTTTGATAAGGTAATTTAATTTTTTTGTATCTTTTTTAAATGTATTCACTTGTTAAATAGCATTAGTACTCTTCATCCTTTTTTTCTGTTACAAAAATTGAATAAAGAAATAGAGATACTGGTGAGCTGCAGTTAGTTCCTAATAACTTTAGGGACCGACACACATATAGGTCGGGGGAGTGGGTGTATCCGATCCCTCAAGGGCAAAATGTAAGTTATTTGAATTTTATATTTTAAATAAAATTTTACAAATATATCTTGTAAGATAGATTTCTTATTATTTTTTTAATAATTTAAAGCGAGGATGACTGAGCTCATGACTCAGCATGTACAGTTTAGTGTATCATCCACTAGCTTGCCTACAACTCCTGTACAATTAGATGAGGCTGCCATCACCGATGAAGTGCTTGGCACTTGTCGAGAGTATAGGAAGGTTGTTGGGCGTGTACTTGCTAGTCAAACTTATCATTCGATGGGGACTTCTAGCACAGGGACGAGCTCACAGACCATGTCTCAGGTCAGTGAGTTGCACACGGTCGGTGAGTTACAGGAGCAGTTACAGCAGAGTCGGAAGCAGGTTTAGCAGAGCCAGCGATTGATTCAGGAGCAACGGCAATGGCTTGATCAGTAGCAGCAGCAGCTTAGGACTTATCTTACTGAGATGAGCTCGATCCTTAGACAGCAGGGTATCGTCCTACCGCTGCCTCCATTTGCTGCTGCTACACCGCCTGGGCCGAGTTAGATTTGCGCCTGCACCTACTGCTCAGCCGCCACCGTCATTTTATCATCCTTGTAGTCAGGATGATGATGATGGTGATGATGACAACGATGATGGTGTACTGTGATATTTACACCTTCCTGCTTCCCCATAGTATATTTTGTATATGTATCTTTATATTTTTTATGTGTACACATTTATATGGATGATGTATATATAATTTATTCATATAAATATTATTTTTACCATTGCTTTATGAGTATTAATTTTTTATGTTATATAAAATTGTTAGACATTATTAATAATACTACTGATATATTATAATTGTATTATTTTTATTAAATTAAATTTAAAAAAATTATTGAACAATTCAAGTTAATTAAAATAAAGAATATATTAGATAATATATTATTTGAAATATACGAAAATTTGATTTTAAATTTTTTTAAAAAAATTCAAAAATCCTTTAGCGGCAATGATTGTCGTCGCTATAGGGTAAAATGTCGTCACTGAAGATTAAACTTTCAACGAAGACTTTTTACTTTTAGCAATGACATTATTGTTGCTAAAAGTTTACCTTTCAGTGACGACTTTGTCATCGCTAAAAGTCACACCTTCAACGACGACTTCTTCCCTATAATGACGACAATAGTCAAAAATTAAATTTCAAAATTTTTTGAATCTTGAAATTGTTTTCTGTGATGATATTGTCATTGCAAAAAGATAGACTTTTAGCGACGATAATTCGCTAATGATCTTTTCAAGCACAGACCTATACCGACAACATTTTTAACGATAATTTTTTATTTTGCGATGATCGAATACTTTTTAGCGACGACAAATGTCGCCGCTAAAAGTTTTTTTTGTTGTAGTGAAATAAAACTTATCTCAGAGTAAAACAAATGAACCATTGTTGCTGGCATATTATAAATATGTACAAGAGTCAAGAAAATCATACTTAAAATTAAAATTTATTTATTCATTTAATTTTTAAGTAAAAGTCCCTATTAAATTTTTATTCTTCAGTCTTGACCCACGAAGTGTAAGAATTCAATCAAGCTAGTTGATATTTTATTCATTTATCTCATGAGATTAGTTTATCAATTCAAATTTTCAATTAAATTGTGAGCTACTCACAAACTATCTCAATTCATTATAAGACTAATCACAAAATTAATGGTTGAAATAATTTTCTAAATTTGAAAATGTCATAAATAGAAGTTTCATATAAACAAAGCAGAAAAATTTGTGAAAATAAATAAGACAGGGAACTATGCAATCACCAATTAAATGCAAAAAGTTGTAATTAGAAGGTTAGATTAATTTGTAAATGCATTTTACTCATAATTTCAGTTTTGGTAGTACAAATACATGAATTCCATATATTAGCATATACACGATTCACAATCCACAATTGTACAACAGCGTGTAATAATTTCGATTCACCACCCTCTAAAAATCTATCCGTGATCATAAAATAGTAAGATCAAAATACATGCACCAATTAAAGCAATTGCCTTTCTGTTACCCAAAACTACAATTATGGATAAATGATTTCACATTATGAAGACTGAATTTTTTTTTCAAAAATTTGAAACATACCTCAAATATCTCTAATTCTCAAATATTATATAACCACAATGTTTCTATAGATTCTTCACTCAAAAATCTCATTCTGGTATCCTGTAGTCCCATTATGGCAATGGCATCTTATCACTCGCTCTCTATTGCTCTAATAGTCACATTCTCCATCATCTCCAATACTATTTCTTTCACTGAAGCTCTCAACAATGGTTTCAACGTCGAACTCATCCCTCGAGATTCTCCCAAATCTCCTTTCTTCAACCTAACTGAAACTCTATACCAGAAAATAACAAATGCAATAAGCCGAGTCAACCATTTCTTTCCATCCATTTCCAAAGACTCGGCTCAATCCAAAGTCTACCCTAATGGAGGAGAATACCTCATGAGTTACACCATCGGCACGCCCCCGGTTGATGTGCTCGGCATTGCTGACACTGGTAGTGACCTAATTTGGTCGCAGTGCAAGCCTTGCGAGCAATGCTGTAACCAAGTTGCCCCTTTGTTTGATCCATCCAAATCATCAACCTACAGAGACTTCCCTTGCGACTCAAACTAATGTCAAGCCTTAGGTAGTGGTACCAATTGCTCTGGCGAAAACCAGGGAGTCTGTTAGTACAACTATAGATAGATTTAAATTACGGTTGCCGATCGTGATATCGTGTGATGTGAAAAAATGTGGCTGTTGTGAGGCACAATTACGGGAAAATATGGACACAATGTACCGCAATATTGCAGTTGCGGATCATTTTTTAAATCCTTGGTATGGGAACCAATCGTTTACAAATGGGAATGTTGCATCAGAGACTATCACCTTGAGCTTCACCACCGGCTGAGCCTTGCAGATGCCGAAAAGCATCATCGGTTGTGGACATGACAATGGCGGCACCTTTGATTCAAAAGGCTCCGGCATAGTTGGCCTTGGTGGTGGTGTAAGTTTCACTTATTTCCCAGATGGGATCTCCAATTGCAGGAAAATTTTCTTATTGCTTGATTCCGATTTCTGATTTGGGTACAAACGTTTCGAGCAAATTGAATTTCGGTGAAAATGCGGTGGTTTCTGGTGCTGGTGCAGTTTCGACCCCCTTGCTGGTGGCAAAAGATCAAAGCACATTCTATCACCTTACATTTGAAGGTTTCACGTACTTGACGGAAGATTTTTACATCAAATTGGAGTTATAGTGTCACATCCCGGAGTTTTGATTTTCCGATCTCTACTGCTCATTTTAGTGGTATGTTAAGTTGAATCCAATAAATACTTTCATTAAGGTTTCTGAAGATACGATTTGCTTTGCGTTTACGTTTGTGTCTGACGCTGCAATTTACGGAAACTTGGCTCAGATGAATTTCTTAGTTGGGTATGATCTTCAAGCAGGGACTGTGTCTTTCATGCCGACCGATTGTGCCAAGGTCTGAATGAAGATTTTGGCTGGGTTATGAAAACTATATATTATATTGTTGTCACTATTATATATTATTTGTATTAAATAAGGCGGATGTTCAAGTTTCGGCTTGCGGCCAAAATATATACACTTTATTTGTAGATTATAAAAATTAAATAATTAAATAAGATTAAATTTTATTTTGATTTTCAATATCCTCTTTTGTATGTATAAGTGTGCGGAATAAGTTAAATTTCAAATATTCTGTAATTTGTTTAAATTTAAAAAATCTCTCTTTTAACTACACAAAAAATTATGAAAATAATCTCACGTAAGTTGTCAGAGCAATAATTTGATTTAATATATGATTTAAGTTTTACATATTATCAGTATTAATTAACTTATTATTATATTAATAAAAATTATTAAAAAGCCCTTATTACTATTAAAAATTTTTAGTTATTATTTTTAATAATATAATTCTTCTTTACATTCACAAATAGTAATAATAGATCAAATTTAAACTATTGAATAATCCTGACTTAATTTGTTAACTTATTTATAAGTCTATTTATATACATATACTTTTAAATTTATCAATACACTAAGGCCTTATTTGACAATTAACTAATTCAATTAGCTGTTAACTAATTTGATTAACTGATAATATTAATTGTTTGAATAAAAATGTTTAGTAAAATTAATTATTTCCAATTAGCTATTTATATGTAAAATGACATATAAGGACACGTATATATTTTATGATTTATTTAAATATTTTTTACTTTAATAATATTTTAAATTTATTATATGATTTATATTTAAGAAATATAATAATTTATTTTTAAGAAAAATGATAATTTATTTTAAATAATTTTTTAAGTCATACTTTCTTAAAAATGTGATAAATCTAAAATATAATTAAAGATTTATCATATTTCTTAAGATATTATATTTTTGAAAAAATAAATTATTATACTTCATAAATACTTTATAGAAATTAATAATTATTATTTAATAATTTTTTTAAATTTTTTAGTGAGGATATAAGTGAAAATATGCATATTATTTAAGGATAATTTTGTATTTTTACAAACTCATTATCAATAAACTAATTGAAAACGCTAAGTTTATTAGCTTTTTCAAATTAGCTTATTGAGGGTCAATTAGTTAATTAAATAAACTGTTTACCAAATAATTAAATAGCTAATTATTTTAAATAATTTTTTAAGTTATACTTTTTTAAAAATATGATAAATATAAAATATAATTAAAGATTTATTATATTTCTTAAGATATTATATTTTTTAAAAAATAAATTATTATACTTCATAAATACTTTATAAAAATTAATAATTATTATTTAATAATTTTTTTAGTGAGAATATAAGTGAAAATATGCATATTATTTAAGGATAATTTTGTATTTTTACAAATTCATTATCAATAAACTAATTGAAAATGCTGGGTTTATTAGCTTTTTCAAATTAGCTTTTTAAGAGTCAATTAGTAAATTAAATAAGCTGTTTATCAAATAATTAAATTAGCTTATTAATTCGGTTAAACAATTAAACACTATCAAATTAACTAAAAGCTTACCAAAAAACTCTTTACCAAACACCCTCTAAAGCTATCTCAAGTCCTAAAATTATCCAATAATCTAATTAGACTTATATACAAAAATATATAGTATAAATATATATTGAAGTCTTTTTATTAGATACATCTATATATATTATTAATTTATGAATTTATTAATAATTAAATAACTCAATTTGATAAGCTTATGAATCAAGTTTAAAGAAGATAAGTCTGTCCTATTTATCTAAATGGACTTATTTATTAGCCTTGGTTTTATTTATTTAGATAAATAGGTGAGGTTAGGTTAGGTAATAAATATGTTAGATTGTAGGCTTTTGATAAATTGCTTGACTTACTTGCATCCCTACTCACATTGCTCTACCATTTGCCCTAAATCTATCCCCCCCTCAAGATAGGGCAATTTGGGGGATCGTTCTTATACTCAGTAGGGTGGTAAAAAATTTAATAAAATTTTAAATTTTATACATTTAAAACTTTAATACAAGTAATATATAATATTTAATATAGTCTTATCACATATTTTTGAAAATATATATAATTTAGTCAACAAATTGTAACAATTGGGGTAACAATAACTCCTTTTTAATTTTCTTTATTAATTTTTTTTGTAACTTTCATATAATAGTTAAGTTAAAAAATTAAAAATATAATTATTACAAAGTATTTTAAACAATTAAATTACTAAAAGCCTACATATAATATATATGTATCATTTATATAAATAAAATTATAATATTAAATATGTAAAGATTTACAAGATAAATTACATTAATATTGCCTTGTATCCTGAATTTATTTTGGATTAAAAACCTCCCTGCCGCTTTGTCTTGCACAGCAAAATTTTCTATTATAACTACACCAGTCGGATTAAAATGCATGGCCCCAAAAATTTGCCGTCCTTATCCTTGTTTCTATCCCCATTACTTGCTTCGAGCCAAGCAGAAGTCTCATCTAGCTGGGGACTACTTTCACCCTCCCTAGATCCTAATGCTTAAGAAGAAGACCTCGCATCCATCAACCTGAGGTAGTCACCTTAAAATGAGAAATATCGAAGTTAGTGCTAATATTTAAAAAATCCAAATATTATTTAATTAATTACCATAGTGACATATAAATTTTACACGTCTTCCATGACCACTGATTGACAAACTCATCACTCCATCTAATTTGGTGGGTGTTCTTTAACAGCTCGCCCTGCAGTAGGGGAGACTATGGGACTCCGTCTGCCTTTTTATAAAATGAAAGAACATTTGAATGGATTTCACATCTTTCTAAATCATCTATCAAATTAGGGTCGTAATCTACTTATAAATTTCAATGGTGTGTAGAGATCCATCCATCGTGAAGGAAGTCTGGTTTTTCTTGTTTGGCTTGAACTTGGGCTTTCCCATGCATCTAGGAGGCCATTGAAGACCTCATCGGGCATCCACTTCAGCATCTCTAGCAGTGCCTTCTAAGTGCGATTCATCATGCTCTTGTAGTGAATAGAGGCCTCGTGTTCATAGTTCTTATCAAGAACAAACCTATGGCTTCCACTCGTAGATTCCCTTCAATTCTTGCCAAGTTTCCAATTCGATGTAATCAACATTTAAACCAATAACAATTATATTATCCATAATGTACAACAGAGACAATGACCTTCCGCATATTCCACCAATGGTTCTTCAAGTGGGGGCGAACGCCTGCCGTAGGACGTCGCTGCCTCATCCAATTTCACCAGCAAACACTTCATGATATCCCTAACATGGTTGTTGGGGCAGCGGTGATCAACTTGAAAGCAATCCATAAATGGTGAAGAAATAATAAATACAATGTGCATGCTTATAAACAGGAAATAATTAACTTTTTATGATGCCTTCGAGTTTCCCTCCGAATGGCATCAAACTCTACCATCAGTGAGACCATGCACTATGGTAATGCAGACAACATGCGCGCCTAAGTGCCAAGACCCTCTTGTTGTTGACGTTGAGGAAATGAAATGCGCACATACTGTTGCTGAAGTAGGCGAGGAGGTCACTCCCCTACCTCGGCCTATGACACAGGGTGCATCTTTACTTCATATGGCACCGGCATCCCCCTGGGGACTCTTCCTCTCTGCCTTTCCGACCCGAAGCCAAGTGTACTGATGATCTCAAGAAAAATAATAAACTTATCCTAGAATTAGTAAATATGCATTAAGTGTCATATGAAAATTTATATGCCTAGTTTTAGAAAAATAGTTTTTTTTTTTTTTTACTTTATGCAGATGGTTAATAAGCTTGAAAGGTATCTCTATGTGTATGGTATGTAGTTAGTGGCTATAATCTCCGAAGTTGGGTCAGCAGGGCGTGTCTTTCGCGGCAAATCGAAGAGCAGTAAGTCAGGCATAGGACTAATCTATATCTATACAGATAAAATGAGGTTTGTGTTTTCCTTTTTATATTGTTTTCTTCTGTTGACGTGTCAGCAATATAGCAACAGCTGAGTTTCGTTTCCAGCCTAATCTCTCTCCACTTTGTAATGCTGCTGCAATAATGCTTTGAGATTTGAGATGACACAGCGGGCTTCCACTTTGCTGCAACACTGGCCACGGCTTGGGCTTTGTTTTTTTCCCTTTTCCTTACGAACAATTAAAACAGGATTCCTCTCTCCTTATTTTATTCGTTGTTTCAATTACGGATAACTTGCCATTACTAAAATTTTTATTGTCCTACCCATTCTTTTCTTTGTTTTACTACTTCATTGTCCATCTAATTTTTATTAATTTTAACTTATTTTTTTTAATTATCCTAAAATTTATATATAATTCCTCTTTTTTAGTTGTTCTATTATTTTATTACATTCTATACATATTACTTTTTTATCTACCTTATTATAAATTTTCTATTTTTATGTTCACATATTATTTGTAATTCAATCATAAATATTACTAAGTAATAAATATTATTAAATAATATAAGTATAATTATATATTTTACTTTTATTATAAAATATTTTAAATAAATTAAAATTTTAATTAATTTTAAATTACATAATTACTTTTTCCATTTTTGACATTTATATTACTTTGTGACTCACTTTTTTCCTTTTTTTATTTATTTTATTAAATGTTCTTCATCTTTTTCATTTTTATTTTCACTTGACTATTTAGATACTAATGTCACTATATAAGAAGTATATGAACAATATAGGAATTTTTTTATTTTATATTGCTTTCAAACTCTTATACAAATTTATTTCTTTTTATTTGCTCTACGATTCCATTATATTCTATACATAATAATAGCAATAATAATATTATTATTTTATACATATATTTTAATATATACTCCTGTTATTTATAATTTTAACATCAATATTATTAAATAAATAGTATAAATATAATATGATATATTTCATTTTGATTATAAAATTATTTTAAATAAGTTTGAAATTTGATTCAATTTAAATTCATATTCCAATTTTAAGTCTTAATTATAGTACTTTATTATTCACCTATTGTTAATTTTTCTATTTACTGTATTGTATGTTTTTATTCATTTTTTTTCATGCTTAATCCTGTTATTTACCGTTTATATGCTAATATCATCAAAAAGTATATATGCAATATGATATTTTTATTTATATTATAAAAATATTTAAAATTATTTAAAAGATTTATTTTATTTAAATTATTTAATTATCTATTTTTTTATTTTTATAATATCGTACAACTCTTCCCATATTTAATTTCATTTTAGCTTCATCAAAATGTTTTTATTTTCTTAATATTATTATCATTATTTACACCCAACGCATTAATATAGCTAAATAATTTAGAAATAATATGATATATTTAATTTTATAATAAAAATATTTTAAATATAATAAGTATTATTTGAAATAATTAATTTCATATTTTATTATTTAATAAAAATATTTAAAATTCAAAAATATTTTTACTAAATTTTATCAATATTTTATTTATATTAATTTTTAAATATTATTTTTTGAATTAGATATATATGAATTGAGATTTTATTAAAATTTTACAGTTTATACATTGTTTCATTTTCTTTTATCTGTTTACACTTTTTAATATTTTATTTTTACTCCCATTATTTATAACTCATATCTTAATATGATTGAGTTATATAAATATAAAATATCATATTTATTTTTATTATAAAATATATTAATTTAATTCAATTGTTAAATTACATATTTTATTTTTAACTTTTATATTATACATTCATCCATTATTTCTCTTCTTTTATTTGTTCCATTATGCATTTTTCCTTCTTTCTGTTTTTAAGTCCATTGTATACTATTATTTACAACTTAGACGTTAATATCATAAAATAGTATAAATATAATATAATATATTTAATTTACTATAAAATACTTTAAATAAGTCAAAATATTAATTTGTTAATTGTTAAGTGTTATGTTTCAAGTTAAAGTTGCTAAACATACATTATTGATTTTATTAATACTTTACCAGCTCAAACACTATTTCATTTCTTTTTATTTATTTTATTATATATTTTTATATTAATTTCTGTTATTTAGAGCTTAAATGTCAAATTTACTAAATAGTATAAATATAATATGATATAATATATTTTTATTATAAAAATATTTTATATAAGTTAAAGGCTTAATTTAATTGAGATATTTAATTATACATTCAAATTTTAGGTCTTAGATTATTTAATATTAGAACGGCATCATCTTCTTTTTATTTCCTCTAATGTATTTTTTTCTTTTTTCCTCTTTTTTTTATGGCATATATGCTAATATCATTAAATAATGTACATACAACATGAAAAAAATTTTGTAATTATTTTTATTTTAAAAATATGCAGAATTAAAATTAAATTTATCTACTTAAAGTTTATTAAAATTTGTTTGATATTAATTTTTAATTGCTATGTTTCAAATTAAATATTTATAAATTGAAATTTTTGTGAAAACTTTACATATTGTTCCTTATTTCACTTCTTTTTATTTATTTTATTGTACATCCTTTCATACTGACTCATGTTATTTTAAACTTAACGATAAATATTACTAAATAGTATATATATATATATATATATATATATATATATATATATATATATATATATAATATAATATATTTTAATTTTCTTCTAAAATATTTTAAATTAATTGAAAATTTAATTTAACTAAATTACTTAAGTATGCATTGTATTTTTAATTCTTATATTAGTTTACAACTCTTTAATTATTATACTTATTTTTATTTTTTTCAATTGCATGTATTTTTTTCCATGTTTACTAATATTGTCTAATAAAAATATTTAAAAAATTATATTAAATTTATTTATTTAAATCTTATCAATTTTTTCATATTAATTTTTAATTGTTATATTTTAAATAAATATTTGTTAACTGGGATTTTGTTTTGGTTTTACAATATACACTATTTCATTTTCTTTTAGCTACTTTATTGAATATTTTTACTATGTTCATTTCTATTATCTAACATTCAAGTATTAATATCATTAAGTAGTATAGATATAATGATGTATTTTATTTTTATTATAAAAATACTCAGTATAATATAACAATTTGATTTAATTGAATCACTTGTTTATATGTTCTATTCTTACCACCACATCTTCCACGTTTTATTTGCAGTTGGTAAAGTATTATATATATATATATATATATATATATATATATATATATATATATATATATATATATATATATATATTTATCTATATATATATATGTATGTATGTATGTATATGTATATGTATCAAAACAGGTGTTTTTATTCAAAAAAGGCAGTGCTTGTATCCGCGCCTTTGCTTGTCTGGAATAAGTTGTCATCCCTGGCTATTGATAATTGCATATTTTTAATTCTATTTTTATATAAAAATTTTAATCAATTTATATAAAATATATTATATTTTTTAATAAAATTATTTGAAAATAAAATGAAATATATTTATTTAAATTTTATAAATATTTTTATATCAAATTTTAAATATTGTATTTCAAATTGATTATACAACAATTAAAATTTTGACATGACTTTATAACTCATATTATTTTTATTTTTTATCTACTTTATTATATATTTTTCTTTTTTTTCTTTTTACTTCTATTATCTACAACTTAAACACTAATACCACTTAATAGTATAAATATAAAATAATATTTTTTCTTGTTAATTATTTTAAATAAAATAAAAATATAATTGAATAAAATTAATTAATTATATATTTTATTTTTAAAATTTATATTATATTTATAAAATAAATATATAATTATAAGAGATTAAATTTTAACACATTTATAATTTTTTATAAATTAAAAATTATAAACATCCGTGCGAAAGCACGTTTGAAAATATTTCATATAAGTTAAAATTTTAATTTAATTTTGATTAAATTATTTAAATATTATTCTATTTTAACTCTTATATTATTTTACTATTTACTATTTGTTTCTGTTTCGTTTATTAGATCGGTCCTTATATATTTTCTTCCTCTTTTTTTTGTTTTCCTTCTATTATTTATAATTTATACACTTATTTCATAAATAAGTATACATATAGAAAGGTATATTTTATTTTATTATAAAATTATTTTAAATAATTTAAAAATATAATTTAATTGAATTTTATTTTTAACTCTTATATCAATTTACAATTCATCCATTGTTTCTCTTCTTTTTCTTTGTTCCATTCCATTTTTTTTATTTTTTTTATTTTACAACATAGATGATAATATCACTAAGTAATATAGATACTATATATATAATTTTTTTATAAAAATATTTTAAATAAGTTAAAACATGAATGTACAAGGTATTAATTGAAATAATTAATTACTTCTTCTGTTTTTTAATAAAAATACGTGAAAATTAAAATCAAATGTTTTTATTTAAACTTTGTCAATAAGTTGTTGATATCAAATTTTTAGTACTAAACTAAATATATATTGATTGAAAATTTGCCAAACCTTTACAAATTGTGTATCATTTTACTTTTTTTAATTTATTTTATTACATATTTTTTTTATATTTACTTTTATTATTTATAGTTTAGATGTCAACAATATAGACATAATATAATATAATATATTTTATTTTTGTTATAAAAATATTTTCAATAACTTAAAATTTTAGTTTAATTAAAATTTTTAACTATATATTTTTAGCTCTTACATTATTTTTATTTAATATTAATTATTGCATCTTGAAGAATTTTTTATCCTCTTTTATCTATTATTTCTAAAGTTTAATGAAGCATTGATTTTTTTCCAATTTTAAATTTTATTTTTATTAATAAATGTTTCAGTATTCTATATATTGTCTTAGAATACTTTAGTAAATTTATTCTATCATATTTCTCACTTCATTTTTAATTATCTTGAATTTTTTTCATTGAAATAAATTTTGATTTTGAATTAAAGAGTAAATAACTTTGGAAAGTCCAATAAAAGTAAATATACTAAATTACTTTTTTAATCTCAATGAAAATAATTAAATGTGACAGATAATAAGAGAAGGGAAAAGTACTTTACATCTCATCTATGATTTTTTTTAAATTTACTCTATTGCATAATTTTTTATGACTATTACTATTTTTTATAACTTAAAATATTAATATCATTGAAAAGTGTATAGATAACATAATACACTTAATTTTTTATTATTTTCAAAATAGATTGAAATTTTAATTTAATTGAATTATGTAGCCATATATTTTATTTTTAACTTTTATAATAATTTATAGCACATTCATTATTTCTCTTTATTTATTTATTTTATTGCATACCATTTTTTATACATCTATTACTATTGTTCACAATCAAACGTAAATATTATTAATATATATATCATGATACATAATTAATCTTACTATAAAAATATTTTTAAAAAGTTAAAATTTTAATTTAGATACTATTAATCAAATCATATAATCCATTTTTAACAAAAATATTTAAAAATTAAATGTAAATTTATTTAATAAATTTTTTAGTATATTTTCATATCTTTTCAAGTACTGTATTTCAAATTTTTGAGTTTAGGAAAGAGAAAATAAGAATCTCTTTTCTTTTGAAAAATACAAAAGCAAAATAATCAATATATTGATATTGAAAGATAAAAGATTTTTTCAATATATCATTTCTAGATTCGATGGAATTCATAAATATAAGAAAAATTCTAATCAAATAGAATTTTTTTTGTTTAATCATCTTTTAATTGTTAATATGATATATAAATATGTATTAATTGAAATTTTGTTCTTTTTACAGCTCATGCATACTTTTTTCTTTTACTTCATTACATTTTTTATTCAATTTATATATTAAATACCAATATTACTGAATAGTATTAATGTAATACAAAATATTTTATTATAAATTTTTTGATAAATTAAAATTTTAATTTAATTAAATTAATTTACTATATATCATATATTTTAACTCTTATATCATATTTTAAAATATTTTTAATTTTAAATCTAGTTATATAATTATAAAATAAACATGATATATTAAATTATAATAATTTTTATAACTTTTTATTATATATTTAATATTTTTATGTTAGAAAAATGATAGAGAGACCCGTGCGTATAAAAGCTAGTGTCTGCCTAAAAAGACAGCTGACCTAGGTGTTGGGGGCCAGTGTTGAATACTAACTCTTCTGTATTTTATACTGTACTTAAGTATTTTCAAGCATTTGGGCTGTTTTATTGAAATTATTTTTTATAAAATATTAAAATAAAATGATAATATTTTATTAGTTTAATATTGAATATGACGAATTTAAAAAAAAGTAATTTTTCATTTTTTAAAAAAATTATTTTTTTATATTTTTAAATTTTTATATATTATTTTTAATTATTAATATAAATAATATATTATTATTTCATTAATATATATAAACAATTTTTTTTATAAAAATAATTTTTTAACAAATCGAACGGAGTCCAAATCATTACTTAACTCTTTTCTAAGCAAGAATTAATATGGTTCATTGGTGGGGGTCTGACCATACAGTCAGTACCTACACCGCTTGCATAACCATAATAAAGGTTAGGGTTATCTATAGCTTCTAGAATCATCATGCGACAACAGGGGTAATACCACATCCAGCTTCTAGAATCTTGCCAACTAACTTAGGTTTAGAGTCTATGCTTTAGTTAATAATTTTTGCTGCCACAGTAAGTTTTATATCATAACTTACTACTCACTTGGTTTTGTTTTTCCCATTTTTTTAAACCGTAGTCCTACAATAAACAATCACCTGTGTTCCTGACTCCAATAGTCTAAAACTCATTTTACCATGAGTTTCCTCTACGCCAGTTACTATCTGCTTAATATACAGAATTTTAAAGGTATTTTTATTCACAAATCAGTAGCAACCCTATTTCTGTCACTGTATATAATTCTTTTCTACCCTTGTGCTCGAATAGCCCTGCTCTTTTCTTTTTTTTTTTCTAATTTTTTGGGTAACACATTATTAGCGAAGGCCGATGGAAAATTTCACACAACTGACCAACATATTGACAACTTTTCTTAGCATCTAAACCTATATCATATACCTACGTTAAATTCTGGTAGGTCATCACCAAAAGCTTAATTACGTTGCTTCCTCGTGTTCCTGTTGCAGCCAATTTCAACTTCAAAGCTCTTGACACTTTAATTCTTAACAAGTTTTAGCATTTGTATTGATGTATGGTTCTATAATTGCTGGGCTTAAATGCAAATTTGATTCTTCTAAAACTTTTGTGCTATTTTAATTCTTCTAATTTAAAATACTTGCTTCTAGTCATATAAATATTTCAATTGGCTTAACTTGGGTCCTCCAATTAGAGACTCGCATCCAATTACTAACGAAAAAACTAATACGAAGTCGAGTAAAATGTTTATCCACTATGATGCATTTTTATACCCTGATTAATATATAGACATCGGTTACTGTGCTTTTCATATCTCAAATTCACCCCTATTTTGTATGTGTAAAAAGACAATAATTCAGGAATTCAAAAAGCGGACTGCATCAGCTTATGTGGCCGCATTTTTGTGGTTGCGAAAGCCTCTGTATCTGCATAAGGGCGCAATTGCAGTGTGAATGGAAATCACAATTGTAAGGGTGCATTGCGGATGTAACAAAGCTCTAATGCAGTTGTTACGGCATGTTTCAGGATATTTTCACCATATTTTTCCACAACAAACCATTTAAATGGCTAAAATACTAGAAAGATGTCAGCATATCACCTACAACATATGTTTTTGTTGTTCGCCAACTGTTACACATGCTTTGACGATTTTCTTTCTCTTTTGTTTGGGTTTGTTTGGCACACCCAAAAATAAGAATTCATTTCATTTTAAAAAAATGATTTCATTTCGTTTTTGAATAAATTCTTTTATTTGAAATAAATTATATAAAATATGATTTTATTTCATTTTAAAATAAATTTTTTTGTTTAAAATTTTAATTAAAATATATAGAATTCATTTAAAATATTTATATTTACTATATTATCTCTAATATGATATTTTATTTATCCTATGCATTCACGCAGTCTTCAAAGCCTTTTCATTTAGTTTGGCTTGTGCATTCGTGCGTTTCTCTTCTGCCATCCACTTGGGGGAAGCCAGTTTATTTTCAAACCTTTCTTGTGCTCAAGCTTTCACTGTCTCAACTTTTACCTAGTAGAGTCATAATATCAACCAATCAACCAATCTAGTTTGTACATTTCACAAATCATGATTAGGATTTTCTGCTTCATCTTTATGCTGTCAACAACCTATAAAATTTCACAATCTATTAACAAATGTCTTCAAATAGGACCTGATAAATTTTCTCAATCTATTAAAAAAATATAAGTCATAATGGGTATTAAACTTAAGTCAACTCATTGAAAAATATATGTCATAATGGGTATTAAACAATTCTATAGAGAAGTTTTAAACTACTAATATCACATTATCAAGGAAGAAAGAAAATAATTTTGTCTAATATAATAAATATGCAACACAAAATATTAAACTATACTACATCAAAAAGGTTTCTTAGGTTAATAATCCACATCCTTTCTTGCCAAAATAAGGGTTATAATGAAAAGTTATTTGTCAGATTAATGCCACAAGCATCCTCATTTAACCAATTATATTTTCAAGTTCAATTTGTTTATTTAACCATCAGTTAAGCATCTTCATCCCAAAATGACCCATGTCTTATTATCAATGGCCATAATTTTATTTGCAATTGTTAAATGTCATTCATTGGAGAGAGGTAAAGACAAGGACAATAAGAAAAACTACTATGTTTCTTCTTAACAGTCAAGCATGAACATTAATTAAAGGTCATTGTCTGAAATGATCATAGAGTTTAATACTACAACTTTTATTACACTTATAGAACCTTTTAGAAAGTGAGGATCTTTTAACTCTAGTGACATAGTTTTAAAGATAGCACACTATCACAATATCAATTCCACATATATTAACATTAATTAAAGGCCCTTCTGCTTGAATATATCGCAATATCAATTCCAGATATATTAACTTTACGATTCCTTCAGAGATCTACACTTTGCAACCAAGTACTATACTTTTGCTGCTTTTGTTATGACACTAAAAAAATGAGACCACAATGCAAATTGGAAAATCCTATGAAATATATCACAGCAAATTTATGGCAAATAATACTTCTTTGAGCCAAACATAAGTAAGTCTTGCAAATTACTAGAACTGTCAATACAAATGACTAAGTAAAACAAAACAAACCTTGAGCAATGGTGTGTACTGACCTGGGCTTAGATTATCATTAACATCCCAAGTTCCTAATGTTTTGATCAAACATAAATAACTTAGAACAAATACTTCAACATTCCAAAGTTCTGAACTTCATTTTAAAATGATAAATTAAGAACTAATATTTAACCCATTTCCATTATAATGAATATACTTAACAAAAACTCTCCTCCCTATTTCCTGCCCACATCTTCCTTCATAGTCGTCTCCATTTTACAACTCCCATTACACTGAAAACAGGGCAAGAACGTCATGATCCTACAACCTTCACAAACAATTCCAATGTTTTTTTTGGCAATACTTCAATAGTTTCCCCCTATAACCAGTGGCATACAAAGGACCCTTTGGTTAGTAGGTGCAATGTATAAAATATTTTAAACTTAAAAATTTAATTTTGTTCATTTGAAAGATAATTAAATTGATTTTGATTACTCTACCATGGTTGTAGTTTGACAAAAGAATAAAGATAGCCAAAGGGCTTATCTATGTGTATGTGAGGTCAATTATTGCTTAAATATGTTGTCAACAAGTAAATTTGGCAACTATTTTAACCTTGTCTAACTACTTCAGGAACAGAAAGAAATCAAAGGGGACTCCTTCAGAAGCAGCAACAGTGAGCACTAGTGATTCTCATTTACCAACTGTAACATCCCCAAGGCAGAACTCCTTTCATTGAGGAAACCTACCCTTGAACCTCGTTTAAAGGTTTCTAATCATCAGACTACACTAAATTTTTGAAATTAGTGAATGATGAACTCTCTCAACCTACAAAAGCCAGCATTAGTCTATAGCAATTTTGAATTAACTCCTTTAAATTTCATCACTTTAATATCATTTTAATAAAGATATGTACACAAACAAGTTTGTGTCCACACATAATTATAGGCCATGTTCCACTTAAAAATTTTGTATCTCTAATAATAAGATAACAAATATACCACAAGAAGACCTAAATACCTTCTACAACTAAGACCACAATGCGAAGTCCTAAATCTAAAAGTGAGAAAACGTGGTGATGGTGGCCATATGCAGTAGTCCGGCAGGATCTGGTTTGCTATTTTTCCAGAAAACAAAACATAACACAACCATATGCTGATCTTGATTTCTAATAACCCATGATTCAATTAAACCCATATAAGTGGATACTGAGCATTAAAATTAAAAGAGAAGGTACCTTGTTATCCTCCTTCACTTCAAAAGAATAAAAAATAGCAAAATAGAAGAAAAAAATAGAGGAGATCAAATGATAGCAAAACAAAATTGTAGTACAATCAGCAAAAACAACAAAAACAATATAAGAATACCTATAAAAACTAGAACATTAAAGAGAAGATCTACGAAAAGAAACCCAAATCTAAAGAAAGCATAAAAATAAAATAATGGGTATCAATACAATGACCCTAAAAAATAAACCTAGAAATAAATTGATCTTGCCTTTCTCTTTAACGGCGATAGTAACGACAAGTAAAATGAATCAATCAAGGAAAAGGGAAAGATCAGAAGAATAATGACTATCAAATAATGGGCATTAATAAAATGAACATAAAAAGATAAATTTATATGATTTTACCTTTCTCTTTGATAGCCAAAAGACAAGAAAAATGAATATTGAATAATCTCTTTCACAATCGAATGATGATGATGGTAGAAGCAGAGAGGAAGAAGCATGAGATATGTGGCAGAAGGCAGATGGATAGAGTTGTAAATAAATTAAATGGTTAAAGGTGAAGTTATCAAACAAAAATTTTATATTCCAAATGAAATGAAATTCCATAAAATTCAATCTAATTTGATAAGATTTTAAAATGATAATAATATAAATAACATAAAATTTCAAAATGAAATAAAATTTAATAAAATTTAAATCTGAACATAATTTTTTATTAAAATTTGTTTGAAAATGAAATGAATTTTAATTTTTTATTGTGCCAAACAAAAGGTTAGAGATGATTTTAGTTTAATTGTTTTGAAGTTGAAGAGACCAAGAAGATGCCAAAGAAAATTGAGAAAAATAAAAGTACAAAACCAACTGTAAAAGGAAAGAATGAAAAGACACCTTGAAAGTGATAGACTTGAAAAGTAATGAATGAAGAAAAAGTACGTCGAGTATGAAGGAAAGAAAGACAAAAATCAACAATTAAAAAGAAAGTAAAGAAAGTTAACTATTGTGATACAGGTGGATAATCTAAAAATATCCATGGAAATATAGATATATATTGAACATTATTATAGAAAGAATTTTAGCATGCTATTCTCATAAAAAATATATCATTAAATTTGATTAAATATTAAATTTACTTTTTTACCATAATTGAATTTTAAATGTTATATAATAATATATTAATAATTGAATTTATTAATATATTAATATATTACTTATAAATAATATATTATAATTTTTTTGCATGAAATCAAAGAGTTATGCACTAAATTATTTAAAATAATTTTACAAAAGTTTACATCTTTACAGGTAAAAATATTTTTATTATTAAAATATTATATTTATTTTAAAATTTTTATTTTGTTTAAATTATTTGTTTTGAAATTTAAAAAAATATAATTTAATATTTTGAAAATTCCAATATTTTAAAAGTTTAACAAGCTATTTTGAACAAGGGTAATGGAGGGGAAAGAATAAAGGGTGGAATTAGGGGTGAAATTTGGATTTCACCCTATTTGGCTGGAGGGGGTAAACGGGAGTGAAAAAAAATTATGAGGTTCACAATAAAAATTACCCCTCTGAAATAAGGAGTTTTGGAGGTGAAATTCATCTCATTCACCCATTTCCAACTACTGCCCTTCATCAACAAGAAGTTGCTGCCTTTCCTCTATCGTGTGCTCCTCCACCATGTGCAGCGTGTCTCGCGATGAAGAAGACCGACTTGTGGTCGTTAACAAATCCCATTAAATAGGTATGTCTTGTTTCTCAATTGTGTTCCCTTCTGAGCTGCCACTGGTGTCTGCTTCCTTCCCAGAGCAGTGTGGTTGTTGTCGGTGGAGAATCTAACGAAGGAGCATTTCTGACCATCAGGAATAGTACAGAGGAGGTTACTGACGACTAAATCTTGCCGATTTGCAAGGAGCTATTGTAGACGATGGATGGCCCAATAACGAGCTTCGATTTATATCAAATCGAGTTGGGGCTTTCAGATAAGAACTTGACCCGAACCCAGGTTGACAGACACTAGACCCGATTGACTTTTGTTTTTGAAATTTTTTCTTTTTCTTTTTGAAATGGTTTGCTCTTTCTCAAAATACTTACGTATTAGAGTTGTTTGTGGATGAATTTTAATATAAAAATTAATGCTAAATAGGCATTAGCCTCATTTTATAAAGTAATTACATTCTCAAAACTATATTATGCAGCCTGTAAATGAGTATTGAGTGATATTATGCAATTAATATAATGTATAATTAGTTGATGTAGTATAATAGTTAGTTACTAGGAATATAAGTGCTTTTTTCAATTTTTACAACATTTTGATTGATACGATTAACTCTTAATTATTAAATTAAAATTAAAAAATTTTATTCATAGAAAATAAATATACAATTAAAGATAACAAATCAAGAATTTATTGTATTATTCCAAATTTTAATATTTCAAAGTCATCATAACATGTAAGGAAAAAATTATTAGTCTTTTTAATTATCCTCCATTATTCAATATATTAGGATAAATATGCAATTAAATTGATCACTTTATTTAATAAGATAAAGATGATAATTTTTATCTTTCTCATCTAGAAAATATAATATAAAGAGGAAAAAAAATATACTCATCTATTTTAGCTTTTTACTGTATGATGAAAGTACTAAAATTTATTCCAAAAAAACAAAATCTACTTATTATTTAACACTAATTCACGTTGAACTAAAAAATTTGAGATAATAATTATGGGATTCATAGTGATTGTGTATTCATTTTTCTTATATAAGTAACACACTTATGCAAATTTTTAATTTGATTCATCATTATTATAATTTTTTATACCATTGATAAATAAAAAATTATTTTATTTATTTATTTTTATAAGTTTTCCAAAATTAACCTTTATATATAAAATTTAAAATAATTAAAAATAAAAAATATGATGGAATAAATGTAAATGGATTGAAAATATAAAATAATAAATATTTATTATTTAAAATAAAATTAAAAAATATGTTTAGTATTTTATTAAAAATCTACAAAAAAAATGTATAGCATTTTATCAATGTATTATAAATCTTTCAATTGAGTTTGTTGAATTAATATTATAACAAAAATTAATAATATATTATAAGGATATTATAATAATTTGATTCAATCCCATTTCCTCCCCCAATTTTCACCCATGTTAAACAAAAGAAATTAATTTCACTCATATTTTCTCCACTTCCCATTTTCATCCATTCCAAACAACCTAGGTGAAAAGTCCTTTACCTCCAATTACTCCTCCATCCATTTTCACCTCCACCTAAACAAAGCATAAATTTTGCATAACTTAAATGATCTTGTAAATGTTGAATAATTTTTTGCATGTATGACAAGCTTTAATAATATAAGGTTACATATTCATTTTAGTAATTTAGTTATACGGTCATGATAGTTGAATACATTTTTTTTCAAATTTTAGTAATACTATTATATAATTTTTAATTTTAAAAATTATTTAACACATCAAATTAGATGAAAACATAGTGAAATAGAGTACTTATGAGGATTATATCAATTATATATATATGTAATTATATATATATGTGTGTGTGTGTAAGAAATTTTGAAAAATTTACAATTGTGACGGTCGCAATCCGCATCATAATACTTGCAATATCTTGAATCGTGAAAAACGTAATGCCATTGTATCTATGACTGATATATATATACATCTCAAAGCAAAAAATGTATTTCATGGTTAATAAAATCACTCCTAATCTAATGTCTGCTTTTCTGTCAATTATAACCGGATGAGAATATAACAAAAGGACCAAATTTAAAGCTGGCCAAAATAGTAGAGGGTCCACAATCAAGTATTTAAAATTTTGGAGGACTAATTCACCTAATTTATATACAAGGAAGACAAAATTTGCATTTAAGCTCAATTATTGTGTTTATTTCATGCACAAGCACACCATTAGAAAATTGACAATTATCGATGGCCACGGCCATTGATAAAACAAAATATAATCGAAAAAAATACTTGTAGTGGCACAAAATTGGCTATTGTGGTGTGTCACAACAAGTGATGTTATAAAAACAAGTTATCAACAGTTCATGACCGTCAATAATAATCCTAGACAATTACCACCATTTTTTGCTCTTGAAATATATATACAACTAATCCAACCACTCATTACTTTTTGTAACACATTGTCGCTGTAGTAAAAAGTTTGATACTAATTTGGACTCCCTTTGACAGTTACTAATAAGGTTTTATCCTTTTTATTTTTTTAGAAGCCATTGTTGCCTTCTATCTCTACCAAGACACACTTCCACGCATATCATGCATTGGTAATGAACTTTCTAAAGTAAACAGTTCACTGCTTAAGCAGACAAAATCAACTTATATACTGCACTGGCAATTGATAATAACAAATTATCGTGTTGATACACAATAACCTCAAGTTGCTAAATCTGAGGATTGTTTCTACTTTCTAAAGCAGCTCAGTTCTTTCAATTCCACATTATAATGCATTAGCATTAGTAGCCCTTATTATTTAAATATCATCCACCTGCACGATCAAAAATTTGGTAGTGTTAATGGATATAATTTAACATTGTAAATCATTGAAATAAAAATAACCACATGCAAAAGCATTATAAAAAGAATAACTTCATTTCAATATTTTAAATTTGGCAAAATCACAAAATAATCAATCAATTTTGAAAGATATATAACAATTTAGCAATATATTATACTAAACTAAGAAATTTTGCGTTAATTTAAAATCAACCTCACTATATATACTATATGTCTAATAAGCAAGAGAACAAATATCAAAGATTCATTTATGCAGACACATTCAGTAGCAGTAGACAGAATACACATCAATTATAGTAGCATTTTAATCTTTTTATAGCAGCACCATTTATCATGCTATTGTAATAAAATTATTCGTACAAACTAATTTGACGGTTTTGGCTTCTTATGCGTCCTGCAACTCATTGAATGAGATTTGTCCTAACAGAAAAATGGATTTCAACATTTGCAAGCACTTATCATCTTTTTGCAGCCACCAAATTCTGGAGATATTAAACATCAGGGAATGAAGAGAAAATCTTAAACTAAGCTAGTATAAGTTACATTGATGTTAAAAGGAATGAATGATACTTGAGAGATGAGATAGAGTGCCCAGTAGTTATCAGTAAGGGATTATCCTCCACAATTTTAAAGGAGAAAAGGTTCCAAGCAATTATTTCAACGAATAGTTAGTAATTGAAGATAAAACATCATTCTCAGAAAATAAAATGGGCGTCAAAGAAAGCCAAATAGCTGCTGAATTTGAACACTGTGTATGAAAATTTTGATCTTAATAAACAGAAACTGAGTGGATAATATGTCCCATTCTTTGTAAGGAAACCCAAACGTATTAAGAGATTTACAGCACTCAATGAAAATGGGAGGAAAATCCAGAGTAATGACACCTGAATGTATAAGGAGATTTACACTGATCATCGAAAATGGGAGGAAATCCAGAGCATTAACTTCAAAGTCAAATTCAAAGCACAAAACAAGAAACACATAGAAGACAAACACAACTTTATTATTATAAAAGAAGAGAACCTTACCTCATCCGCATCAGTAAGATAACCACCAACTGAAGAATTCCCCTCCATAGACATTCGTTAATAAATTATTAACTTAATAGCCCCCCTGAAATATTAGAAAGTAGAGAGTAACTTTGAAATAGTAGCGTGGTAAATTTGCAATGGAGAAAGGGCCAGATTAAGCTTCACAAGATCCAAAGTCTCAAACAAATTCATTACAAATGCAAATTGCCTCATCATATTCTTTGGTTTCAAGTTGCAATTTTATAGAACAGAGTGCCTGACAGCTGCTTACCTCCCTGAATCTGAGGTTTCAGGCTTTTCTTTAGAAATCAAAAGTTTCCCCTCAGCCTCAATTTCTTGTAGTAGTCCTTCCTCTTCAGCTTCCTACAAAGTCCAAAGTGAAGCACTATAACTCAATCTTCATCATTGGAAAAAAAAAATTCTCATATATATTATGGGCATACATTCCTAGCTACTGCCTCAGCTGCATCTTTTTGCAGCTCCAGAGCAGGAAGAACGTTGCTGATTCATTTTGGCTCTTGATGCAATACCATTGGCAAATTTTGGAGTTTAGAAAACATCATTTTAAAGTTGAAGGAACTGGAATTCAAATCAAAAGAAATGGAAGCAGCAGAAAAGTGATTTAAAGTAAAAGTTATGAACTATCAATTTGAAACTTGTAACAATATGACTAAAAGCCTTGGCATCAAAAACAGACTTAAGGACATCTACTATGTAATTGATGTGCATTGGACCAAAAATATCTTTATTTTCTTTCGAATACATAACTGAGTCTTCTACTTAATCAGATTTACATTAAATTTGAATTTTCAAACCCTAAAGTATTAAATTCACTTACAAAATATCTGAAAGAGGAAATAGTAAGGTTCTATAGAAACCTAGTTAGATCTCTGTGCTATAACTAGTTATATTAAAATCATTTAGAAGCACTGTTATAAGTATTTCATACAAGCAAGCTCTCAGGTCTTTTAGCTTTACAGCTTCCAAGAACTGCCATAGAAGGTCTAGGAACAGCAAATAAGGTGCCTCCAAGATGGGTAATATTATGGAGATATGAAAGTCAGCTAATGCACCATTCCAATTACAAGATAAATCAGCTTCCTTGGGCAAACCAATGAAAAGAGATGGTCAATGTAATCAAATATTGATTTGAATACATCATCCTGGGTATCTGGTGCAGGGTGCATCCAAAGATTTAATTATCAGAAACAGTTTCTAGTATAGCGGTTCAAGTTTACAACAATTACTTTGTGCATCATGACACTATGCTATCAACTTACAGCCACACTAGCTACTCTCTCTCTCTCTCGCAGGTAAATATCCTTATTTATACGATCATGTACCCTCTCTCTCTCTAAATTCCAGTAGCCCTGCCATTTTAGGGTAAATATCCTTATTTATATAATCATGTACCTAAGAGAACATAGATCTGTGATCTAACAAATAAATTGGCAAGAAAAGGAAATCAAATGAAGTTTGAATCCTGGAAATTGCGAAAAACCTTACCTGCATTTCTGATACCCAGCGATGATGAATGTCGAGTGTAGACTGAATCGACGAGATTGGGAGATCAGAAGTTAGCTGGAGTGGATCTATGGCTATAATCGGCAAAAGACGTAGCGTTGAGTAAAAAAGAAAGAGTTACAGATTTAGGAAATTGAATAGGAAGACTTTTGCAGCATATATATACCGTTATTTTACCATTTATTTTGCAGCAACAATAACAACAATAAAAAAGCCTTATCCCTCTAAGTGGTTATCATTACTTGCATCCAAGTTTTTTTTTGGCCATAATTTGTATCCAAGTTGCGCATCAGAAAAAACTGATATTTTTCGCGTTTCAACCCTTACTACCGATCAAGGATATTTGTTATTTCCTTGCTTAAAGGCAACCGATGCAAAAGGGTAGTAGAAAAAATGAGACTATCTTGCAGTGGCAGTATTTTCGAGTAACTCAGCTACACAGACACAAGATAATAATATATGAAATATAAAATTTCATTCTAGTCTATTTGGATATGGACAACAAAGAAGCCAAATGTAATATCAAATTCAAATTACCTACAACAAGTAGCTGAATCCTCAGTTTGTCTAGCCACGCTGATTTCTTATGGGTCCTCGAGAGAATGCAGATATGCATATGCATATGTGGAATGCAAAGATGCATGGTGCAGAATGCATATATGCATGATGCAAATGCATTTATTCATGATATCAAAAAAAAAAAAAAAAAAACCAAAAAAGGCATAGATGAGTTGTGAGAGTGCAGCCCCAGGAGTCTGACCCTGTCCAGACATTTTTGGGTCAATGGACTTTAACTATCAAATAGCACCTAAGAACCCTCTTCTTGATAATCCTTTACTTGTCACTAGAGTGATAGATATACCTACATATAATTTTGAGCCCTTTTAATCCCTCTGTATTAGCCTTGGTTTTCCCACCCACTTTGCCTACACTTTCAACCACATTGTCAGCTCCAACAGTTTTAGAGTTGCCACCCTACATTCCATTCTTTAAGGACCCAGTTGACTTTGATGTGAAGGTCCTTTCTGAGGGCTCAATGAAAAGTTATTTTGGATGATAGTTGTTGCCTTAGTTTTGTTTTTAGTGTTGGTATATTATTATCATTGACTTTTTACAACATTGTCTAAAAGTTTTGACGAATGGGTTAAGGTATAACTCTTAAACTCTTAGTATAAAGGTAACTCATTACGTTTATGTATATATTTGATGTATATCATTGCACGACTTATCTGCTTACTGTTTCTTCAAATTATTGTTGTTCTTATTAAAGGTTTGTTAATGAAATGAACAAGAGATTCCATGGAATTTCAAAGGAAAAATTATTTTTATTTTCATCAAAGGTAAATATATATTTCTGAATTTGAAAGTATTTATTTAATATATGAAAATGTATTTTGAAAAAGATTTATTAAATGGTTTTAAGAAATATTTTGAAGAAATATTTCTAACTTGATTTCAAAGAAAGAAATCTGAATTTTGATTTTAATGAAAAGTAGGTTATCTCTAAAGTATCTTATAAACAGAATAGGATCTTCTAATTTTTTTAAATTTTTCTAATTTGATCCTATTATGTTATATTATATTGTTTTCATGGTTTTAACTATTGTTTTCAAAAGAAACCTTACTTCTTTTCAAAGAAGCAAAAAAAAAAATTCAATGATTTTCTTTCTAAAATATCTTCCTAATTTCTTAAGGAATTTCAAGAAAAAGATTCTCATATAGTTTTAATTATATTTCAACTATTTTCTAATCAGAAAGGGAAAATGACTATTTTGAAAAAAAAAAAGAAGTACTTAGATTTTGGGTGTTTTATTTTCAATATCAAAAGAAATTATTATATTTACATCTATTTTCAAGTATCCTATTTTCAAGTATCCTTTGGAAGGAAATAAAAATTAAGAAATATTTGATATTTCTATTTTGCTCAAAAGGATTATGTTTGATATAAATCTCCTTAATTTTTTTTTGTCAAGGAGTTTCTTTGAATTTCTAACTATTCAAACTTAATGATATTAATAAAATTTTGTCAATTGAATTATCAATTATCTCCAAAAAAAGTGTTGTCTATTTGAAAAAGAGTTGTTTTCTAAGAAAGGTTTGAAAAGTGTATATTTGTATGTATGTATGTATATAAAGGGAAAAATTTTGTGAAAATTTCCATACTTGGACTTTTTGCATATTGCATGTTTATAGAAAATAGAAGGTTTTGCAAATTAGTTTTAGTTTTAAAGACTTGTAAAGATATCTAATTGATATCATTACCCTAGTTACGATGATTCAGAATTGGGTTATGGCAACACAAATTTTTATTATCTACAACATTTACAATGGTTCAAATTTAAATCCAAGTGAGAATTAATTACACACTTAATTAATTGCATTTGAAAATGCACATTAAAAATCAATAATTACATATGAAAATTAGTAATTAATAGCATAAAAATTGTACACTGAATATTCATAATTAGTAATTATTTTAAAATAGATGCATAACATTAAAGCATAATATTCAATGATCTTCAATGTATGCACAAATTTCATTTACCCTAAATCATATTATCAAAATTATATTATGTTATTGAAAATAATATCCCATGAAACAATATTTGTAAATAATATGAAAAAAAAAATCAAAACAACGCAAATGCATGATAAGTAAAATGTCTAGCATAAATATATAAGATATTTAGAAGAAAAAATTATAAACATTTTAAAAAGTGTAATAAAAATTATAGCATATATTCATCCTCTTAATTTTAACTTATATTATAATAATATACAATTAATTATTTAAATGATTGATTTAAAATTATTATTGTGATATTTATAGTTATTATTCTAGAATTGATTCAAGCTCAAATTGACTTTGAATGGAGTCAAATTTCAATCTTTGCAATGTTTGGTCGAGGTGAGTTCTATTTAAAATGTTATCATTAGTTCCATAACTTTTTATCTTAGTTCATTTATGCCAATAATATTAAAAACTCAACCTAACTTAATAATACTTCTAATAGTATTTTAAGAGCATGTTCACTAATTATTACTAGGCTTATATAGGCTAATAGAGTAAGCTACACAATGAAATATTTATGCATGAATTAGATCAAACCAAATTTTAAGCCTATTGTAGGCTTATAAGCTAGATAAAGCCTAACTCGACTTAGTATTACAAGTTGGCAGTTGTAACTAATTCAACAAGCAAACATACTTGATTTTGAACAAAACTTGGCCTAAAAATCAAGCATAGTCTAAAGGTTCTATGAATCAAATTTGGAAGCCAATACACTTATAGGTTTTTTATTATTTTCATAAATTTAGGTGTATTTTGATAAATATATTAAGGAAGCTTGTATTTGTGATCATCACTTTTTTATCTTTGAGTTAGTGAGCTTCGATGCCAATTAGACAATCAAAGCATGGAGAAAAGGGCTTATGATAATTTAGAAAAGGTATGTCTACTTCTAACAAGTAAGCTTTTGTTCAAAATGCTCTTTAATAGTATAAAGTATTAAGAGGTCCATTAAGAAACCTTGGCATTGAGCCTAGGACTCAAGTGTAATAGTTTATAACTATCCTCTATATATTTAAAATTATGTATGAGACATATACTATCGAATGGAATTATCTCTCTCCCATTTGATTGTACTTACAGGCTTTTAGAGTCAATTGTTTTTGTGATTCGATATGCACAAGTGATTTAGCAACTTAATTACATTGTCTTTAGACATTTCATGCACTAGATTTTATTGTATAGAAGATAAATCCTTGATATTTTACTATCTTTTCCAACTATACCACAAAAGAGTTTTATGGGAAGCTTGACATGTTTCACCAAGAATGCTAAGCATATGCCACAAGAGTTCGGGTAGAGTAATACTGACTTGTGACACTGAGCCTACTTCCACCAATACTTATAGATGTTGCCCAAAAAAAATCTCTTAAAAATCTTATTTATTTTTAGTAAAAAAAATACAAAATACCTATTTAATTTTAGAATGGTTGAACTTTGCTTCTACCAATTTTGAAAACTTAAAAATCAAAATTTTAAACTACACAAAACTTGAAATTATCACCTATCACTCATTTAATTAATTACTTTATCAAATTACATAATTTTTCATAAACTTTTAGGCAAGAATTATAATATTATTGTGTTTTATTACACATGTCTTTTTTTGCACATAATTTTGCAACTCTTTTTCAAGTATTTAACTAAAATTATTTATTTCTAATTTAATTTGTATTATAACATAAAAATTATGTATAAAAAATGATAAGAAAATCCAATTTACAATAATATTATGATTCTTGTTTTAAAAGTTTATGAAAAAATTATGTAACATAATCAAATGATTAATTAAGTGAATGATGAGTATTAATTTTAAGTTTTATTTTAATTTCTAAGTTTTTAAAGTTGGAAAAATAAAAATTCAATCACCCTAAAATTGAAAAGAGTGTTTTTCATGTTTCCTTTTTAAGACTAAGTGTTTTTATGGATCTTTATAATAGATATTTTATGTCATAATCCCACTTGGATTGTGATTAGCATATGAAGTTGCCATCAACAACCACCCTTAGGCCTTAATAATGCACAATGACATGTTTAACTCATTATGTTGTTAAACAAAATGTAAAAAGAACCTTGAGGTTTAACTCGTACTTAACACCATGTAAATAATACAAAATACCTAATCTAATTGTCTTATTATATACCATTATACTATAAAAGTTCTTGATGTAGATTAACCTTCAATCAGCTTAAGTGACAACTAAGTACCTAGAAAAGGAAGCCCATAAAAGAAAAAAAGAAAGAGAAAAGTGAGTTTACTTTAAACTAAATGAGTGATAATTCTAAATAAAAAATTAAAAATTAAAGTCATAATGTTCAAGAACTTACTATTAAATTTTTAGGGAACCTTCACAAGAAGAGGGAAATTTTGTACCTTTATAGTTGAAAGATTAAATATTTTATAATAAAAATAAACCTTACCTTTTAGCATTTCAAAGATGCCATGAGTAGATACATATGTGCAGTAAAATGATTCATCATGATCAAATATAGAAACAAAACTACTAGTTTAAGGTGCAACCATAACATGTAAAATTTCAATATCAAACTTAAAAGGATTTAAGTAATTAGTGAAATATCCAAACTTAGCAATTAAATGAATTTTTTTGTAACTCCTTTTAGCCTTATCTCTCATAAGCCTATTCTTGTTCTTCTATGATCAACCTTATCTTCTCATAATCGAGCATGTGAATCCAATGCATAAGCCACATAATGAGTATCTATGCTCTCGACATAATCAAATATTATTCAAGCATTATTTATTAAAATATAAATAAATGCATCAACTAACACTTCAATTTTCTTTCTATAATAATAGTTTCCATAATGAACCTTAGCAATTAAATAACAACATTAACCTTTCACATCATTCAATCATTTAGGGTTTATAAGTTAGCTCACAATTTATCAAAAGCATCATAAGATTCAACATATGGTAAGATGCCACATGTGTACTCAACCAATTAATACTTCCACAACATAAGATTCACTTAAAATACACAATTGTTTCTATTTAAGTTTGAAGTTTAGTTTAAGAATCTCAATTTTCATTTCATTTCCTACTTATATTTATATCAAGCTCATTTATCATCCCATTATTCATAATAGAGTCATTTTTGTACATGAAAAGTATATAGAAATAAAACACTTTGATTAATGGTCTTAAACTAGTAAAACTAGAAGGAAAAATAAGGTGAATCCATTCAAGAATTGATTCAAGTCATACAAAAGCAATTCAGGCCTTAATTAATTGATTCATGAATTAATTGCCTCAATAATTTTTAATGGGGTGAATCAATTTAAGAATTGATTTAAGTCATCTAAAAGCACTTTAAAATTTAATAAATCAATTCACCCAAGAAACCTTATAAATTTTCGTAAGTATTACTATTCATTTGCCATTTTATGGCCTCTAATATCAACTATATCATAACAAATTACAATCATATTATCATATATCATTAAAAATATGTTAAAACACTAAGATCCACCATCCATTTCATGGATTTTCTGGCTTTCCATTCAAATAAGCCTACATAAACCCTATTCTTAACAATTTCAAACTCATTGAAGGCCAAACTCAAAAAAGAAAGAAGAGGATTACTCACCTAGTTTAAAAAAAGGTGGTACGTGGAAGTTTTCATTTGAAGTTTCATCCATTCTTTATTAGAAAGAGAAAATTGAAAAGTTAGAGCATAAACTCTACCAAAATCAAATCTCTTCATATTTATAACCAAATCATGATTTAATTGTATCAAGGGGAGGAAAATGTAAAGGATATTAACATACCAAAACTTAATAACAATTGCAAGTTTGGAAGCTCTTCAATCTTATGGAAGAAAGATAGTAAGGGAGTGAACTCTTAAGAAAAGAAGATGCATGAGTGGGGAAAATGAAGAAATAAAGGGTTGAGGTGGAAAGGAAAAAGAGAAAGGACAACAACTGTAAGGATATTTTGAAAAAGAAAATTTATGTCTCTCATTCTTAGATTATTCTTCTAATCTTATATTTCTTTAAGACTTTGTAACCACTCCAAATGAATGAGTCACTAACACCTATTAATGATAAAATTCCTATATTAACTTATTAAATATCAAATGTTTCCAAAACATATTTATTTGTCTGCACCTTTATAGGCAACACTAATTTCCAATTATACATTTTTTGGAGTTTTATTGATTATTATGATTGGCAATAATTCAATTTGTAGGCACAAATTTATCAAGAAAAAATTTATAAGGCAAAAATATTGTGGAATAAATAGATTTTATTGATTTTTTTGAATATATGGAATACTATCTCTCATTTTGTAATTGTAGAATAAAGAGTAATAAATCCCCCAAATCTTATCTTCAAGTTGACATTGATTGAGAGTTTTAAGGAGCTTGACCTTGAATTAAAATGTTGAATTTTGGCTTCAATAGAGGGCATAGATGAAACTTGATCTTGGATTGAAAAGTGAATTTTGGCATCAAAGGAGGTTTATGCTGCCGATTGATCTTTAATCAAATGTTGAATTTTCAACTTTGCACTTGGAAAGATTTGAGAACCTAAATTGGAATGTGGTTGAAATCTTCAACTCTAAACAAATGTCATCAGAACTTTACATCTTTCTCTTACAACTTATTGTTGTCAAATGGCACAAATAAACTCTTTGTTTATAGGGTTGCCGAAGGAAGTTTAGAAATAAGCATATCAATTTTTAATGTATATCATTAAATTTTTTAAAAGGCAATTATTTGAAAATTTTCTTATTAGTTGTAATGATAACTATGACATATGGTGATTTTTTATTTGTTGAGTGATATCATAAATACATAGATTTTGATTGATTGCTTCACTTATGTCATAATGCATATGTGATACAATTTAATTTGTTATTAAAGATTTTTCAAATGGTTGGAGTAATAAAAGTTGAACTCTGGGAGCTGTTTTTAGGTTTAAAAATTGCATGGGAAAATGGTTGGCATAGAATTATATTTGAGATGGACTCTAAAGCTGCTTTAAACTTAATAAGGTTAGGATGTGCTAAATCCCATCCATGCTACACATTTGTATGCTGCATTATGGAGTTGAAAAAGAAAAGTTGGCAAGTCAAGCTTTAACATTCTTATTGAAAAACGAATCAGATAGTTGATTGTCTAGCTAATTTGGCTCAAGACATGCAACCATGATCTCCCCAAACGGTTTTCTTTACTATCCCTCCCAACTTTTGTGTTGAGTGCTTAATGAGTGACATGAGAGGTGTTTCTTTCTCTCGAATGGTCGCAATTTAGCTTGTTTAGATGTCCTTCTTTGTAATGAAACTTTAATTCTTGATAAATAACCTTTTTCTATTTATTATAATTTATGAGATGGGAATAAATGAAATAATTTTATTTGTCAATATATAGATGTACTTAACCTCCTAAATTTTTTTTTATCCAGACTCTGAGAATTATTCAAATTTTATTGAAATATTCTCTAGAGTTTAACATTTTAAAGATGATGCTATTTATTCATTGTCGTGTGAATAAAAATGGTTGATGGAGTATTTAAATTTACTGGCGGTTGTGTTGTTGAAAAGGAAACATGAGCTTAATTTCACTTAAAATGTTATTCGCGGACATTTGAAGATAGTACAACAGCTTTTGGCTGCTATCTGTATCTATTCCACTGTTGGGCAACCTAATAGATCAGATCTTAAAAAAATAAAAGTGGGGCATTATTTTCTAAGCTCAAATATTAATTGAGATTTTTTTAGTAATCTGATTAATATTCAAGTTAAGCTTAAATCATGATTATATAAAGTGAATAGGTTGTCCCACTAATTATATAAATTTATTTTTATAAATAAAATTATATATTATGAAAAATAATTATATTTAATTATTTTTAAATAAAAATATTTAATTAATATAATTAACTATTTCATATATTTAAATGTCTTATTATTTTCTACAACATGTATTTTATATAAAAAATGATTTTTTTCTTAAAATAAAATCGAAAATAAATATAGTTTAGCTTTCGGAGATCGGATTTTATATTTTGTACAATCTTGATTGAATGGGATTGGATTAAATTTTTCTCAGAAAAAAAGAAAAGAAAAATTAATCAGGTCAAATTCAAACAAATTCAAACTAGGCCAATATTTTTATGCAATTATGTGTCAAAGTGCCGTCGGACGACCTGATATGATTCCACTATTTCAATCCTTTGCAACAGCCAAAGTTTTTGTTTTTATACAATACCAAGCTTTTTATAATGTACATATTATGTTTTTTAAATAAAATAATTATTTTATTGATTTAATATATTATTATTAATTTTTTATGTAAGAAAAAATAAAAAATAAATGCGATAAATTATTTTTCTCTTCTTAATCTATGAAATTATAAAAAAAACAGATATTAACATCAAGAAAAAACTACAATCAATAATTCAATGTATAAAGTTTTAAAATGGACTATTTGCCTTATGTTAAAATTATAATAATAAATTATTTATATTTTTTAATATCTAATTTTTAGGTGAAACATATTTAAACATATATACATGAATAAGTATGTGTATATGTATGTTAGTTTTTTCCTAATTTCTTAGTATTATGTGATTTTTTATACAAAGCTAAATAATTTAAAAGAATAAAAAGTGAAACATATTACATTATGTTAAAAAGAATAATGGCATGATTTCTATTGAAATTTTTTATCAGTTTAAATAAAAAATTCTAAAATTATTTGGACACAGTATCTATATATTATTTATTACACAATATATAACAATATTTTCTTTAATAAATTTACAGCAATTAAAGACTTTATTATTGAAAAAATAATGTCACTAATAAAATAATTAATATAAAGAATTTAAAAATATAGTATATAGATTTTTAAAATTTTTTTGGATAAAAAACAATTTTCTTCATTTAATACAAAAGTACTAAGTTTTATATACATTTGCTTTAATATAAATGAGTGTTTTTAAATAGTGGAAAGTAATTTTTTATTTCATGTAGTGTTTAAACAATGAGCAATAATTTTTAATCAATTTTTTACAATAATTAATATGTTATTTTATTATGTATTTTTAAGGTTAAATACAAATATGAATTTTAGATATATGTATATGTGAAGCAAAAAAGGAGCAACGAAGAAAGAGAGAAAAGAAACATTTGAAATAAGAAATTTTTAAATTTGTATAAAGAAAGAAAAAACATTTGGCTTTACTTTTTATTTAACTATTAATTTGTTAAAAAAATTTAGTGTTAAAATAAAATTAAAATAAACTTAAGGTCTAATTTAAAAGATCTTAAAGAAACAAGTAACTTGAAAACTTCTTTCACATAAGTAATGTAACATCATTTTATTAGTCTATCAGTTAGAATATCGATACCTATGATTATAGTTTAGGTATGGAAGAATTATCTTTTTTTTATTTTATAATTTATCTTTCAATTGAAGAAAAAAATAACACTAAATTTTTATTGAAAAATGATAAATTAACATGTGATGAATTATGAAAATGATACTTATGAAAATAAAATACAAGAAATGTCATGATTAATGTATAATACTAGCTAGTCACCCATGCTTTTAATGGATAAATATTTATTTCAATAATGTAATACTGTAATTATATATTAATTATTTATATAGATGATTAGAGAAAAATTTTGATTAATATATAGCTAATAGCTTTCAAAAAAAATCATTTTTCCACTAATTTTACTTAACATTTAAGTAAATAATTAATTTTGGACTCCAATATCATGTTCATTAAATATTATTTTTTAATATAATTATTATCATTAATATTAATATTTAATAATATGATTTATGATAAAAATAATTTTTATTATGACAATATATTTTTCATTCACCACGTTACAATATAAAATAAATTTTTAAAAGTAGTAATTTTATATTACCAATAAATATTTATTTTAATAATATAATATTATTACTATATTAATTATTTATAAAGAGAATTAGATGAAGATTTGATTAATATATAGCCAACAACTTTAAGAAAAAAAAGTCATTTCTTCAACTTTAAGATATTTGAAAGAAAAGGTATCAAATAAAAAAATTAAAAAAAAACTAAGGGAGGAAAAAAGCTATTTCTCAATTCATTTTACTCAATATTCAAGTAAATATTTGATTTTGAATTTATTTTACCAAAAAAAGGTAAGAGAAATAATATAATAATTTAGGAACATACTAATAAAAAATTATTAATTAAATTATGAAATAAAAAAATAAATTTATAATTACCATAATGAGAATCTACTAAATGAAAATAAATTATTAATATATTTAGTGATAGATCTTATTTGATAGATGAGTGCAAGTGGGAATGTTTATTTGTTTATGAAGCAAAAGGTGATTTTATCAAATGAAGATAAAAAGAAAATATATTATAAATGAAAGTTTATAAATTTTAAATTAGATGTAAAATGAGATGAAATAAAGATAAAAAAATTTCTCATCAAATTAAATAACAATAAAAAAATAGAAAATTTTCAAATATAATCAAATAAAAATAAGGATAAAATAAATTTCAAATTTTAAAATAAAAAATATTATATTTGTTAATCTCAATATTTTTATACAAATCTAAAGTAATATAAACTAGCTTGTACATAAATATTATCATAAGCAAATTTGTAAATTTTATAATTAATAGTTCATATGTTTATATAGCAATTTCCCTCCTTCCATAATTTTCTCCAAAATTACATTTTTCTTAAATAGTATGAAATGCTCAAAAAGTTTACCTAATAAAATAAAACATATAAATCATATAAAAATTTATGCTTTTATAATTTTACACATCAAGAATCCATTAAGTTAATGTGAATTGATTAAGTTACAAATTTTTTCATGAAAAAAAAAATTCAATGAAATAAAATACTCATAACAAAAAAAATCAAACTGCAAAAATAATAATATAAAAGAAATATAAAAATAAATTTACATAATAAGAACTTTAAATTGAATAATTGAAAAAGGTCAAAAGTAATAAGAGTGAATACTTATAGACATTAAAGAGAAAGATAAAAACTCTTATTTCAAAGAAAATGATAACTTTAAAGTGATTGAAGGTGAAGAGAGAAAGGAAATAAAACTTAAATATAATTTGGAGAGCTTTCTATGAGAATAACATAATTTTTTATGAGAATAAAATAATTAGATAATTATGAATTTACAAATGTTGAAGATAAAGATGAAAATGAAAACTCTCATCTCAAATAAAATAATGGCTGAATGAAAGTCGAGAGAAAAAAATAAAATATAAATATAATATGAAAATATCTTTATGAGAATAAAATAAATAGGTAGTTGTGAATTCTAATTATAAATAAATATTTAAATTCAAATTTTTACTGAAAAGTAATTTAATATTAAAAGGATAAATGAATAGAATAATTAGTAGTTTTACATTTATTATTTATTATTAGTAATTAATAAATGTAAGGAAATTATCGTTTATTTCATAATTTATCTTTTAGCTAAAAAAATAAAAAAAATTGGCTTTTCATTTAAAAAAAGATAAATTGACATATGGTAAATTATAAGAATGACACTTGTTATAATAAAAAATAAAGAAATTATTTTTTATTTCATAATTTATCTTAGCTAAAAAATAAAAAATTGACTTTTTATTAAAAAAAATGACAAATTGACATATGATAAATTATAAAAAAAGACACTTGTTATAATAAAAGGTAATAAATATCACAGTTAATATATAATATATAAATATAGATATAAATGCCAAGAGATGTGATCTGATTAACATAAATTTAAAATTAACTCCATTTTAAACTTCTAAAGGAATATAGAAATGAATGCGTGCCTAATTTTTAAGTTGGTTGCCCCATTTGACTGCTATCAAATATTATTTATTTATAATTAGAATTTAATCTTCTTTGATTTTTTTTAATTAACTTGTGTTTTAAAAAGATCTAATATCATCTTTTTGGTGGGGTCACCAACACATATTATATATAATTATTTTTTTAAAATGAATTGATATGAATTTAATGGAATAATTATCAATTTGGAATTAAAAAAATGTAATCATAATAATATCGTAGAATTAAATATTTAAAAAGAAACTAATTAAATGCATTTCATAGTATAAACTTTTTATACAGGCCAGCAATCAGTTGGAAAATTTGATTTTACACTTTCCGAAAACTATATCAGTTCATTACAAGACCAATCACAAAATCAATGGTTGAGATAATATTCTAAATTTGAAAATGACATAAATAGAAGTTTCATATAAACAATGCAGAAAATTGGCAAAAATAAATAAGAAAGGGAATTATGTAACCACCAATTAAATGTAAAAAGCTGTACTTAGAAGGTTAGATTAATTTGTAAATGCATTTTACTCATAATTTCAGTTTTGGTAGTACAAATACATGAATTCCATATATTGGAATATGAACGACAATTATATAACAGCGTGTAATAATTCTGATTTACCAACCTCTAATAATCTATCCCTGATCATGAAATAGTAAGATCAAAATGCACGCACCAATTAAAGCAATTGCCTTTATGTTGCCCAAAACAACAATTATGAATAAATGATTTCACATTATGAAAATTGATTTTTTTTTCAAAAATTTGAAACATACCTTAAATATCTCTAATTCTCAAATACTATATAATCACAATGATTCCGTAGATTCTTCACTCAAAAATCTCATTCCGGTTTCCTGCAGTCACATTCTGGCAATGGCATCTCATCATTCACTCTCTATTACTCTAGTAATCACATTCTCCATCATCTCCCATACTATTTCTTTCACTGAAGCCCTCAACAATGGTTTCAGTGTGGAACTCATCCCCCGAGATTCTCCCAAATCTCCTTTCTTCAACCCAACTGAGACCCCATACCAGAAAATAATGAATGCAATAAAACGGTCAAGAAGCCGCGTCGACCATTTTTTTCCATCAATCTCCAAAGATTCGGCTCAATCCCAGGTCTACCCCAACGGAGGAGAATACCTCATGAGTTACACTATCGGCACGCCCCCGGTTGATGTTCTTGGCATTGCTGACACCGGTAGTGACCTAATTTGGTTGCAGTGCAAGCCTTGCGAACAGTGCTATAGCCAAGTTGCCCCTTTGTTTGATCCATCCCAATCGTCAACTTACAGAGATTTCCCTTGCGATTCAAACCAATGTAGAGCCTTAGGTAGTGGTACCAGTTGCTCTGACGAAAACCAGGGAGTCTGCCAGTACAATTATAGGTACGGTGACCAATCGTTTACAAACGGGAATGTTGCATCGGAGACTATCACCTTGAGCTCTACCACCGGCCGAGCCTTGCAGTTGCCGAAGAGCATTATCGGTTGTGGACATGACAATGGCGGCACCTTTGATTCAAAAGGCTCGGGCATAGTTGGCCTTGGTGGTGGTGCAGTTTCACTTATTTCCCAGATGGGATCTTCAATTGCAGGAAAATTTTCTTATTGTTTGATTCCCATTTCTGATTCGGGTACAAACGTTTCGAGCAAATTGAATTTCGGTAAAAATGCAGTGGTTTCTGGTGTTGGTGCAGTTTCGACTCCCTTGCTGGTGGCAGAAGATCAAAGCACATTCTATCACCTTACATTGGAAGGTTTGAGCGTTGGCACCCAAAAATTGGATTTCGTAACTGAAAAAGCAGCAGCAGCAAATGAGCAAGGGAACATTATAATTGATTCCGGGACGACGTTGACGTACTTGCCGGAAGATTTTTACATCAAATTGGCTTCAGAAGTAGAAGCACAGATCCAGGCACCAAAAGTCCAGGGCCCAGATTCGTCCCTTGGCCTTTGTTATAGTGCCACATCCCGGAGTTTTGATGCTCCGATCATTACTGCTCATTTTAGTGGTGCTGATGTTAAATTGAATCCAATAAATACTTTCATTAAGGTTTCTGAAGATACGATTTGCTTTGCGTTTACGTCTGTGTCTGACGCTGCAATTTACGGAAACTTGGCTCAGATGAATTTCTTAGTTGGGTATGATCTGGAAGCAGGGACTGTATCTTTCAAGCCGACCGATTGCACCGAGGTCTGAATGAAGAATTCGGCTCAGTTATGAAAACTATATATTATATTTTTGTCACTATTATATATTATTTGTATCAAATAAGGCCGTTGTTCAAATTTCGGCTTGCGGCTGAAATATATACACTTAAAATAAAATAATATAGATTATAAAAATTAAATATTTAAATGAGAGTGAAATTTTATTTTGATTTTCAATATATATACTCCTTTGTATGTATTATTGTGCGGAATAAGTTAAATTTCAAATATCTAGTAATTTGTTTAAATTTAAAATATCTCTCTTTTAACTACACACACAAAAAAATGAGGATAATCTTACATAAGTTGTCAGAGCAATAATTCTATTCAATATATCATTTCAATTTTACATATTATCATGTTAATAAAAAATTCTTAAAACTTCCTTACTGCTATTAAAATTTTTTTATTATTTTTGATAATATAATTCTTTTTGTCATTCACAAATAGTAGTAATAATGGATCAAATTTAAACTCTTTAATATATACGATTATAATTTTATCTTATTTTATTTTTTTAGGCAATTTCTCCCACATCTCAAATAGATTCCCCTTGAATATTTATGAAGGTTGTATGATTTCATCGTTTGTGAGGCTTTAATGATTAGAATGGTTTTAATGATTAGAAAATTTTCTACCGATTTAAATTGTAAATTAGATCCGAATTAAAATTTGAATTAAAATTGATTGGAATTTTTCAATTTCTAAAAATATAAAAATGATACACTAATTTTTCTAAATTCAATTAATTTTAATGTAATTTAGAATACAAAATTGTTATATATATATATATATATAATAGGATCCAAAATTAAATTTCAAATATTTTATATCCATTGGATTAAACTTTACAAATTTATCCTACCATTCTATATTTAATAATAATACTTATTTTGTATTTAAAAATTAATTTTAAATCTCATTTTTTTGTGTACATAGAATTGCTGTTTAAAATAATATTAATTATTTCAAAAACATATCAATTTAAAAAAGTATAAAGCTTTTATTTTTTATAAGAAAATTAACTTTTATCAATAATTAAATATTAAAAATCGGAGATCCATGGATTTCAAATTATCACCCACATATCTTATATTTTCCTATTAGTTATGGATATCCAATAAATTAAATTTATGAGTTATAATAGTAATTAATGAAATTTAATGTATTATTAGATTAAAATTAAAAACTAAATTATATAGAAACCTGAAAATAAAATTATTAAATTTAATGGAAAGAATATAATATCATTTTTAAAAATTTAGAAATAACATATTAAATTATTTTAAAGTGAACTATTGTATTTTAAAAAATAATTTATTATAATATTAGTTATGATTGTTAATCTTTAAACTTAAATAAAATGTTACGAATATATACATATATATATATATATATATATATATATATATATATATATATATATATATTATAATTTACTGATTTAATATCATTGTTTAATTGACTTTTGTTGTTAATTAAAATTAACATTAAATATTATGATTAGGGAAGAATCAATAAAGTTAATTGGGTAGTTTATGAACAGAAATTGATTTTTGATGATTGATAATTATCAAATATACATCAATTATTTTCTTAGCTTGTTAAATAGCGAATATATTTACACAATCAATTATGATAATCATATCATTATTTGGAACGATGAATTATTGTAATAATTAGTATGCTATAATTATTTAATTATGATATCTTTTATTTAAATGCTGTTTACAAGTATTCCGGAAATACATTTTTATTTTACCTATAAATCCATGTAGCAATCAATACAATTGAATATTATGACTTTAATATAATCAGGAAATTTTCTACCAATTTAAAATTTTGAACTAAAATTAATTAGGATTTTTATTTTTAAAAAATATGGAAACAAGATGATAATTTACTTACGGAAATATTAAATTTAAGTAGATTTGACTTTTGTTGATTGATAAGTAATGAATATTAAATAACAATATTTTTTAAACTCCTCTAAATAATCAATCAATTTTCAAAATCAATTATGATGATAATAAAATATATTTATTATAATAATCAATTACTGAAATAATTAGTATATTATAAAATTTTGGTTTTTATTTAAAGATTGAGGAGGGATTCGTTAACATTGGTATAAATTTAAATGATTAATGCCAAATCTGAACCATTAACATCACCTAAATTGAAATGTTGAAATTAATTAATTTTTATGCAATTTTTGCACTTCATGTAATTTTCTCTTTCCCTCAATTAATGCATTAATTAAAAATTTTCAAATCAATAATATATTGGAATTCTATTTTAGTAAAAAAAAATAAAAATTGGAATATTTCTCTTACAATTATTACATATGACCTCTTTATTCATTTATTTATTTTTATGATTGTATGCACATTATATGTATGTATTTAAGATAAATTCATTTGATTAATATGATGATTTCTATTTATTTATAGTTTTAATCTTTATTATGTACAATTATTAAATTTCTTTTGAGAATTAAAGTTGGTTATTTTATGTTACAAATAATAATACATTAAGCATATAAAATATACTTTAACATAAAAATATATTACATTACATGAATACTTTAAAAATATTCTCATGAACATTTGGATTTATTACGTGTTAATTTATAGTACTCAGAGTAATTATCTAATTTCTGTATAATTAAAACTTACGAAGACAATGTTTCCAAAGTACTTCTTTTAAAACATACTAAACTTTCATATTTCAGTTTAAATTAAAAGTAGTTGATTGATAGACGCAATAACTATGAAAAAAGTTATTTTAAAGGAGAACAATATGTAATTATTATAAAATAAATCTTCTAATTTTAATTTAATATTTTTTATTAAATTGGAGTTGTAGTATATTGGTGATTGGAATTTAATACTCAATGCATTAATTGAGAGAGAAAGCATAAGTTACAAGCAATGTCAAAATTGGTTAAAATAAATTAATTTTAAGATTTAAAATTTAGTGAAATCAATGCCCTAGATTTGGTGTAAGTCTAAAAAATTTACGCTATTATCAATAGATCTCTTCCTATATATACATGCACGTAAGGTTCAGATCATACTTCATCTGTTTTGAATTACCAATGATAGTAACTTTTTTGTTAACATTTTTAAGGAAGTTTCTTTTAATAATATGATCATATTTAATGTATTAAAACCTAGCATCATATAGGTTCCCATATCTATGCATCCACATATAATTGATAGGAGAGATATAATTGATATTTAGGCTCCATTTATTTTATTGAAAAATATTTTTCATATAATATAGTTATAAAAATATTAAAATGGCAGAAAGTATTTTATTTGTTTAATATTAAACATGAAGAATTTAGGGAAACTAACTTCCTTTATTTTGAAAAGGAATTTACTTTCCTCCATTTCCAAACTTTTATGTATCATTTTTTTTAGTCATTAATATAAATAGCATATTATCCCCTTCATTAATATATATATATATATATATATATATATATATATATATATATATATATATATATAATATTTTCTTATGAAAAATACTTTCTGATGAAACAAATGGAATCTTAGTAAATTGTAAAATGTTTTCAAGTATTTTAGTAACATAGTTCACAATTTTAATTATTTTTTAAAAATAATTTCCTTATGTAATTAATAAACTTGTTATAATATTTTGTTATTAATTAGTTGATTGTGGTAAAATTTTATTACAGAATTCAAATGCAAGCATTCAAGCTTCTTGCATTAATAATTTATTGTGACTAATAGAATTAATTGTTATACTAAGTAAAATTCAATATTTTAGATTTAAAATTTTAATCAATTACAATCCGTGTGACTCAGATTTGCTCGAAATTTCAAATCAAATCATAAGGGTTTAGTAATAGTCTCAATCACTTTTATCATCGTACCAATAATTTCTTTAAATAATTAACATAATTTTGAAAAAAAATTCATTATAATAAATTTATTTTAATAAAATTCTAAAATACAAACATTTAAATTTTAGTACAATTAATTTTTTAATTAATAGAATTAAGTACAATATTAAATCAAAATTTGCAATTTTCAAAATTCATATTTATAATGACGGGAAGATATTAGTTTAATACAATCACATTTCTTACCAAATTATTTTACTATCGGACCATATTATATACAACAATTCAAACTTGAAAATTTCATATTTACAACATTTTCAAGAGATAACCTCTGTTTTAGTCTTAATAAACAAATGATATTGTTATAACCTTTACAAATTTTATATTAATATATTTTATTAATAATATATATGTGTGTGTTAATTCAAGAGATATATCTTCTTTCAATCTTAATATCTATATTAATAGCATAAATATAAATAGATAAATTCATAATATGAAAAATAAAATGATGGGAGATATATAATTGATATTGAGTGGTAAGTATATAATAATTTTCCAGCAGTGCCATGCAACCCGAAAGCATGTGGCGAATTAAGGTGTCGAATGACCACGAAAATTGGATTTTATTACATTTCAAATCCAAGTATAAGATCAACAGTTTGAAATTAAGTTTATAATTTTCAGAACCAAAATTTCGGTACTTCCGTCGGGTTATGTAGTATTTTCCATAATTTTCACATTATGGATTCTAACAAATATTATATATTTCATACATTACAGAATACATCGTTATCTTATTCTTTCTTTTACTACTCGAAAGATTTCTTATAAAAAAATATGTAAGTAATGCCATTCGTTTTTAAATTATAGATGTCATCATAAATTAGCTTATGAATAATTTAATACACTAAGATAAAAAGGAAAAAAGAGCGAATGATTGCGGCTGTTTTGAAGGCCATTTAACGATAATAACGGCAGTTCAACAAATGATCAAGAAGCGAGATGCTAGATCGGCAAATAATGGGGGTCAATTGTAGGCGTTGAATCCTGTATTTTGAAAATTATGGCAGGGCCATTTAATATCGGTTGGAATCCTGTGTTTGGAACATTATAGCAATTTTGAATGCATTTTACCGTAGTACATAACCACTTCTATTTTATTTTTAAAAATTATTGAATAAAAATTACGACAATTGAAACCAGCACCATGTTTTTTAAAATATTTTTGAGTTTAACGGGAGTTGTAATCACATTCATAGTTTAAAAGATTTAAAATTTTAGTTTGAGGCAAATGAAAACCATCACTATATTTTCAATTTTTTTTAAATTTAAATTGCCATTTTAATTTATTTTGTAGCAGCAATAACCCCTATTTAATTTGCACTATATTTAACACTACATTCATTCCTGTATTTGCACTTGTAGTTGGAACCAATCAAATAAAATTGACAACTAACAACAACAAAATAGATTTCATAAAAATCATCTCATCAAAGTATAAATTCATATCTTACGATATGAAATGTTGTGCGGTAGTAATCAAAATACATAAAATTATCTTATATATATATATATATATATATATATATATATATATATATAAAGAAATAAAAAAATTAAAATTAAAATTACAATGTCTTATTATGCTCGCTGATATTGTTCTATACCAAAGATTTTCTTGCATGCATCGGTGGATGTATATCCTTTGGAATCATCTCTTACAAATAATAGAAACTTTCAGTCAGTAAGTAAAAACCAACAAGGAAAAATTGGCTTAAATGCATGCGTAAAATTCCAAAATCAGTAACGAAAACAAACAGACCAGTGTTTATGTCAAAGAGTCAGAAACATCTCAAAAGACTGATTCTGCCATCACAACAACTAACCAAGGAGATAGTCCTAAGAATCAGGCAGAGAAAGAGAATGATTCATTGGTTGAATCAAAAGAGCAGTAGAAATAGTACAATAATGCTACAAGAGATATCGTAGAAATTGTGGATTCAACATCACAGAATGGGACAGATACAATATCCAATACAAGAGGAAATATAGATATGGAGGTAAAGGACTCCAGCATACAAAATACAATACTAAAAACTGAGATTTCAGCAATATATCGTTTTACAAGGTAGATCAGTTATTTCAATCTAGTCATACTGTCACCATTTCTTAACGTATAAACCAAAACATAAATATTTATGTTGGTTACACTACACAAAAAACATCTTTTAGTGGCAAATATTCAGTGGCAATTATATAAAAGCCACTATTTGATGCACTTTATTTAGCTATCAGCGGCAAATAAAAATTTGCCATTGTAATTATAGCATTTAGTGGCAATTAACTCTAATTGCCAGTAAAAACTAAAAAATTTTAATTGTGCTATTCTTTCACTCCAATGGGATGACTCTTGGCGCGAAACAGAAGCGGGAACCCAATTTTCTTCCAGACGCAGCTTTTTTCATTATTCCTTTTACTGCATAAACAGAGGACTTCAGCAATTTTCTCCCACGACTTCAACCAGCGCACATACCCTTTGACCGAGCCACTGTTTGGAGACATTCCTACAGCTATTCTCTAGTCTTTTCTTTTGAAGTTTTTCATTGATCGAAGACAGACTATTAATCCCCAAGAGTAGTTTATGGAGAGTGAGGATTTTCGCCTTTCCGTCCATTCGCTGGGGTTCTTTCAAGCGGCAGAAAAAAGAGTTAGGAGTTTTGCCTTTTCGTCGCCATTTGCTGGGCTTCTTTCAAGCCTGAACGACAGAGCAAAGGTTCACCATCTGGTATGTCAAGTTGATTGTTTTTTATTTGTGAATTTTTTTTGTTAAAATTCAAAGTTGTGGGTATTTGGGTTTTTGTTTGAAACAATGATTTCACTGAAATTTGTATCTCCTATGGGTATTTGGATTTCTATGCTAGAGTTTTTAGGCAATGGCTGTTAAAACAAAGCTGGGTTTGGTGGAATATTGGAGGAAGTAACAAGGAAGGGAGTTATGTTCTGCTGACAATAGTGAGTGTGCCAATGATTTTTATTCTCGTTGTTAGTTCTTCCTAGCAGGTTAGCTTTAAAATACCATTGTGCTGATGATTTTAATAAAACTCATTGCATCCTCATTACTAGAAAAATTATGGAAATGAGTCACTACTTTTGTGTTCAATGCAATATCTTAAACATGTCATATAGGCCGTTATCTCTCTCTGTGTGTGTAGATATTAGAGATCAGAGTACTAAAGTCAAGAAGTAATGCTCTTAATTTGTGAGGGGTACGCAGAAATAGTAGCTTAGTAGATGTATAAAAACTTATGAGAGAGAGATGCACCGATTAAGTGGGCATAAGGAGTTTGATTTCTAGTAAGTCCTGCCATGCATCCTGTGTAGAAATATGAGTTGGAAGGAATTTTAAGATGAATTCATCCGACTCCTCTGTTAGTGGTTCTGGCTCACCTAGACCTTGATCGTCAAATACAAATGTTGCAAATCCAGTTCCAATCAATTTAGGTCCTGACTCACAGCACCCTAATTCCGTATCTGTAGAGTTGAGAAATTGTTTTTCCTTCTCAATATCAGTGGTTCTGATGATTTACTAGTAATTTCATTTTCTCATCTAGTTCCATCATTCCATTCAAGTATAAAGCTCAGATAAACCTTATCGAAAAAAGCTTTTTTTTGATGTCATTGTGTAAAGCAAAGCATCTAACCAAATCAATTCTCACCACATCCTCTGCTTCAGGAATTACCTCACCGTCAAAATCATGGAGGGTGCTTTTAATGCTTTTTGCCTCAAGCACCTGAAAGTAAATTAATCAAAATCTTCTTCAAGGTGTATTCTTTCTAAATTTAATTACATCTATTTTCAATGTTTTATCTTTGAAAAACTGATTTGAAAGTTACACCATTTTCAATTGGACCAGTTTTTTCGCATTGACCATCATTGCTCATAAGAGTCATTCCCACCTATTAAAATTTCAGAACACATCTCACATAAAGAAGAGAGTTCTATTCCTTTTCAATTCAAGTAAAAATATCTTCGCGTAAAGATCTTGCTGCATGAAATTCCTTACATAAAGTGAAAAATAGATAGATAGCAATGAAGTCATTTTTATTGTCCACTATCCGACTTATAAAAATTTATGAAAGTCAATTATTAGTTAACTAGTTTTTGAGAGCGGTAAGTCAATCAATTGGAAAACCAAGTGGGGGGCTTTCGTCACCAAAAGAAATAAACGAGAGAGGGGATTGTAGGCAATTCCTTTGACAAAAAAATGGCCAACCAAACCGATATGGAGTGAGGAACCATCACGAGAAAAATACGTTTAAAAAGCCAGAAAAAACTTTGGACCCTTTCCCCGATTAAGGGCAGCAAACAATGTATGCAGTTTTCATGCTAGTGGTGGTCCCCATTTAATTTACTACTCTCACCCTTCATCTTCTTTAAGCTCCTTTGCTGTAGTCTATTTTTACCAATTCTATCTTTATGTTGCTTCTCCTTCACAAAAGAATGGCATGAAGCGCAGATATCCTCTTTTGTTTGTGGAAGCATATATTATTTTCTCTATTCCCCCCTTCCCCTACTTTTGATCTCCGTTATTTTAGAATTGAACTATAGATTATGCTTTATATATATAAAAAAAGGACGGGATTTGCTTATTGAAAGAGAGAATAGGAAAAATTAACATTGATTGCTCTTCTTAAGTATTATCATAAAACTCGCAATTTTTTATATAAAATTTGTATAATGATATGAGTTATAGAATACAACCATTTGCATAATTTTTACAATTTTTTATAAAATTTTATAACTTTTTATATATACCTCATATGTAATATAAAGAGTGATAGTTGCAACACAAAAACGAAAATTTTAAGAACTTTACCATTTTAAAATTTTAAATGAGACCCATAATGGCATGTGAGATTTTAAACAAATCGATAAAATATACACCCATTTTAAAATGCAACTCAACCATTTGACTGACTATTAATCCTTCATGCATAATTACATCCTTATAAAATGGTAAAAGTTCTAAGCAATTTTAATTGCTCCTAATTTTTCAGTAAGGAGATACTTCATTATAATTTAAATCAAACTTTAACAGTTTAATTTTTTTATACAAGTTGAATCCTTTTGTAATTCCTTCGGACTTGTGCATTTGTAGCTTTTGTAATCCCATTTTAATGTGTGAATAGAGGAAAGAGTTTAAAACTAAATATAATCATCTAAATCATTGAGCTTGTGTGTATTTATATGTTATGATAGTGAGTTAGTTTAATTACATTTTGTCTTTTTTTTTCCAAACCTCAGGAGGCTGAGGAAACTTTGAAGAATTGGCAGAAGTCATTTTAGTTGCTCAGCTTGAAATCCACCTTAAACTAGTAAGAGAACTATATTCTCCCTAATAATATATATAATTGAACTATGGTGTAACACAGCCATTGGAGAACTAATATGGTGCAATATTGTTTATAAATTCCAAAGATGGTGTTCATTTATTTATGGATAATGTTTTTTAGATTATTTTAGTTAGCAATGCTATTTTATCAATTTACAACATTCTATCTTAACTTAGCAAGAATATAGCATGCCTTTAATGTCACGACCCAACATACTGTAATCGTGACCAGCGTAAAGATACCCAATCAGCATTCCACACTGATAAGATACCCTTACTAGCCTCCAAAGATGACACAATATCGCATATACTTGTAAAAATAATATTAGGGCGCGCCGAAAGAAAATAGGTAATAAAGAGTTGAAATACCAACATAATATACATATAACAGTACAAAAATATTTACAGAGATGAGTCTATCACAACTTTACATACAGAAAACCTAGTCATTTGACTCACTAACCCAATTTGCAACTCTAAACCATACGTTCCCAAGGGTGTCGTGGCATGTCCTCTGTAAGTGTTACCGCGCGTCCACGGATCCACGGTCATTATCTGAAAAGACAAATTAAAGAAAATACAGAATGAGTATAAACATACTCAATGAGTAATAACCTATTATTGCCCCTTTTTGGTTTTCCCATTTAAGGTTGCTTTTCCAATTAAAAAGCCCAAATTTGGATATTACGTTATTTAAGAAATGGCATTAGTTGGTATGCAAAGTCACCTTATATCTTCGGTCCAACCTTATCCCCCGCCACCCTAGGCCCGAGGCCACCAACCTTTTCCCTCCACTACTTACCCCTCCTCTCCTTCTCTGCGAAGGATGTTTTCTCCCTCCCACATTTTTGTAAGTAAAATGAATAATTGTGGGACGCCACATGCATCAACCACAATTTTTCCTCGAGGAATGTATCAAAATACCAACAATGCCATAAGTGTTTTATGCTTCATTTATCCTTCTATGCTCATTCTCATATCAAACCCCAAAGGATATTCATGTATACAAATTAAATCATTCATATGTCATACACAAATTGTTCACTTGGCAAAGAATACGGGGATGAACATGGGCCGTGTTCTACCCCGTGTTCAGAACATGGGGTACAACATGGGCCGTGTTCTACCCCGTGTACATTACTGATTAGCTTTCGACAAAGAACACGAGGTACAACATGGGCCGTGTTCTACCCCGTGTACATTACTGATCATCCAAAAACACAATTTACATGGCTAAACCTCCTTCTCCCCTTGACTTCTCAAAATGGGAGTTTCATACACACTTTCATAACTCAAAATTTCATCTTTCTTAGGCTTCATAACTCATAAGAATCATCCTAATTTCATCAATTTAGCTAAATTCCAAACAAAATCATGCCAACCCACACATGCACCATTATGCCTCTAAAGTCCTAGTGTATACATCATGGTTTCTTATTGCTTTTACACCAAACCAAGGCCATAGATCAACATAACAATATCTAAAAACACCATTAGACATGTTCAAATCATCCAAAACTAATTATCTCAACAACAAACACAAATCATGTCCTAAAAATCATATTCCTCATGACCATCCAGCATTAGGAATTCATAAAGTGCATAACAAGCTATTACTCACCTTAAATCCTTATTTGTTTCTTCCTCCTTTCAAATTTGACTTCTAAGGGAGAGGAAGATGAAATCAAGAAAATAAAAATCAGATTTTAGAGTCAAGAGGAAGAAGAATTTCACAAGAGTTTAGGGGTATCAAAATCTATCTATTTAACTTGCCAAATTCCCTTGAATTCACTTTATCTAGCTTCTCTTGTTACTTCTCTATGGGGTCACATTTTTTTTGCTGGAGAGGAGTAGCAAATGTGCTGTAGCCAAACCTCTAATGCTTATATAAAAATGCTTAAAGGATTTCTAAAAAAAAACTCACAAATTCAATCATTTCCAACATTAAATGTGCCTTGGATTTTGGGAGGATCTTGGGGACACTTGTTGGGCTGCATAACACGTCCAAGTGGCTGAGATTCAGGCCAGCACATCATGCTTTATCCAATAAAAATGAGACACAAATTAAAAGTTTTCAAATATTACACTTTTGCCCCAAATTTTGACATTTTCTTTCATTTTGGTCCTTGGCTTCCCTTGGAAGTTTGGGCTGGTATTGGATCACAAAATTGGGCCTTATTTTTTTTCACATTTGGGTCTGAAAATAACATGGGCCAACCCAACCTGCACAACAAAAAAATAAAAAGGTCAAAAAGATAAAAGGGTTTATTACGATTTGGCCCCGACTTACTTAAATTCTTTACATTCTCACCCTTAGGCTTATAAACTTCCTAGAAAATTTATTTTTACTTCCCATAACCATTTTTGAGCTTTGAAAATTATTTTTGATCATCCAATTTTTTTGAATTAATTTACTATAATTTTGACTCATTTTCTCACTTTTTCACTTTACCGGGTACAGAAATTCAATGAATTTCTAAATGAAATTTTCTAAAATCTATTCTTAGGTTTCTAAGCAATTTTCACTCATTACAATCTCAATAAATTTTCTTTATTATTATTATATATATATTACTATTGTACTAATTTAGGATCGTTACATTTAAAATACAATTTTGATATAATGCATGTGACGTTACTTTTGTGAATTTTTCTTTTTCTTTTTTCCTGGGCGTCATATCTCCAATTCGAACCAAATGTTTGTGATTTTTTTTTCTTGTCATAACTTAGACTCAAACCAAATATTTTACCTATCAATGTTAAATGACTTATCAATGTTAAATGTTAGCTTGAAATAGTCCAGAGAATGGAGTGATAAAAATCACATTTATATTGCAATAAAGCATGTATGTTCAAGTACCACCCTAGGAAAAATTTATGGATCTACTTTGCGCGTGAGAGTCAATTAAAGTGTAATTTTTTTTCCTCGCCTATGTGAATCTAATTTGAAGGCAAAGTTAAAGTATAAGCAACCAGCATATATATATATATATTACTACCAGTCCATTACTACAACCGCTTGGAGCATCCAGCAGGCCAATTTATGAATTTTCATTTAAAATCCGATAATTGTTATAAAATTTTACTTCTTCATAATAATTTGTAAATTTTTACAAGGCTCGAATATTTTTGTATTACAAGTATGAAGATATTAATTTAAAAAATTATAAAAAAATAAAATTTTATAATCGAAATATTTCTAACTTTATAAGGAATTATAAAATTTTAAATTTTTTTTTAATATTGCATATTTCTCAGCAAAAATGTGTGAATGTAAAATGATGATAATAACATTACTGTTGTAAAATTAAAGTTTAATTATATTTTTAATCTCTTTAATATACAATTTGATCACATTTAATTTATCCTTTTTGTTTGAATTTTTTTTTAGAGCTAATTATGTTATATTCTTCTTGAAATAATAGAGTATTCTACTAGGTTAGTGCATCCTTGTGGCTACATTCTAAGTTGTGGTAATTTGTCATCTATGGTTATAGTTTTATACTAGCTTAGGACTTGAACATGTTCCATTTGTTTTATTATTCCTAAGAAGAGATAAACCATTTATTACATTATTTGTATATGATAGATTGTGCTATTAATAAATGTTGATATTGTCATAATTTATATAACCTTTTATTTTATATTTTTTTCATTTTAGTTGAATGACATGGAAGGTCATAACAACAGGGAGTGGATGTATTATGATAGATTTAGCAAAGAATATCTAGAAAGGGTAAAGGAGTTTATAACCCATGCTTTTAAAAATAAGAATGATGGAGAGAAAATTTTATGCCCTTGTCAACAATGTGTATTGCAATCTTTTGTTAATTGTGAAGAAGCATATGATCATCTGGTGGTATATGGCATTATTCCATCATATGACACATGGTTTTGTCATGGGGAATCCATTGATGTGTCATCGCCAAGGCAAGAAAATAATAACCAAGAAGCTTGTAGAGGTGATGATATGGTTGGAATGATACATGATGCTTTTAGGGGATTGCCAGAAGCCTTTGATATGGAGTTCAATTCTAACAATTTACAGGAACCAATGTTAGATGGAACTAATCCTTTGCCATCAGAAAATTCTACATGTCTTAGTTACGTCTTTTGGCATTCGAAACAGTCCATTTAAAAGTGTGCTTAAATTCGTCACTTCATGAAAAATTAATAGCAATTCATATTATTCTATTAATAATATGAAAATTTTAATATTTTTTTATTAATACAATAACAAATATGAATGAAAAATGTCAGTGTAAAATTATCTTACCTTAATAATAAATTAAGTTTAATTGAAAAAATTATCTAATAATGAAGCCTGCATTCTATTGATACCTAATACTAAAAATTTCATTATTTTTGTTCGTTATTTTTTATAAATAAAAAACTTCTCATTTATCTTTTGAATGTATTCAATTATGATGTGAAAAACAACTTATATTTATCGAGAGAAATATAGATAATAATAGCGATATTTTCGTGGTTCAGATGCTTCATTACCAACAGAGCATCAATCTCTTTGTGCTAAATCTTGAAGCAAAAAATATGCACCAAAATGAAATTGGATTGATCAATATGTTTTAATGCCAAAAATTTATAGTAGCCACATTCAATGAATAAAACCCCCATAAAAACTGTTGAGCATAAATTATATTCATTTACATTATCTTCATTTCTTAATTGGCCTAAGATAATGTCATGTTACATTACTGACCTAAAGACACGTATAATAATCAATGATTGGTTAGTTTAATGGTCATAAATTGTGTCCAGCTAATTTAGTAATAGCAAATTGTACCCTACAACATTCCTAAAATTTGATAAAAGTCCAAACTACGATACTTAAAAGATAAAAAGTGTAAATAGCGTTATTAAAAATATATATATATATAAACTTAAAGGTTTTTATACAAGATTTATAGTTTTTAATGTAAAAGTATAAACAATAAACTTAAGATTTATAGTTTCAATAATGGTTTGGAATGATCCCCGGCTTCACAATTTATTATTATTTTTTAATGTTATATGGACTCAACCTAATCCTACTCATCATTTGAGCACCAAAGCATCAACGAATTCCCTTGCTAAGCAATGCTCGTCTTGCAGACTTCAATTTGAAAGTGGGTGGTTGCCCTCTTAAAAGCTTTTGGATCATATATAAAAAAAAGCATTTACTGTTATTTGTGCATTTAACAATACTTTCTTCAGCGATAGTAAAAGATATTGGGAAGAATATTGATGAATCTCTTGAAATATGATTTATTATCACATGGTCCCTTTCCTCTGTATACTATGACATATTTATGTTCATAACTATCCTTTTATGTTTAGATTCTTCAAATAAGAGAGCACGAGGGCCAACATTGCTGAGAGATGTATGGAAATTGCCCATTGGCAAAACAATCACTGTGGTGTTCAATCGTCGCAACCAACCAATAGGAAAAAAAGGTCAAAAACTAGCTAGCTTTCTTGGCATCGTAGTTAGGACTCTAGAATTAACTCCTTTGCACATACATGATTGGAGAGTTTTTCCGAAAACTTAAAAAGTAAAATTGGTGGAGTTTGTGAAGGTAAGATTAAGTCCTTGATTATCTACATTCTTGTAAGCTAGGAATGGACATATGTAATGGGAGGAATATTAAGTAAGATTTGAAGTCATAAATGAAAGGATATTCTCATAACGTTGGTGATATAAAGATAAAATGGAGAGATTAATGAATGAGATATACCCGGAGACAAAAACCCATGCCTGTGATAATGAACTAGCATATATAGTTTAGATCGGGAATAGCTAAATGTACTTAGCAAAGTATACGTTATAAGAATGACCCATGTTCGGTAATGACGTGAAAAGCCTATGAGCCAATGTCTTAATATATAGTATAATCTATAGGCTATACAAGAATATGGCTTGTACTACAGGGCAGACAAGAACACGGTGTGGAGTGAGGTCAATAAAACTTATGCTATATTGGCCAATTCTTTTTTAGCAAAAGTTAGAAAGGGGTTAGAGTGCTAATACGACTAGGCTATGAGTATGCAATTAGCATGTTTAAATTGAATCATAATAATGTATTCGTGAGAATATAAAAAAGGACCACTTGATCAAAGTGGACAACAATTAGCAGTAAGAGTCACCCTTGGGAAAAGGACCACGAGCAGAAGGCAGCAAGAGTAGAAAATTGCAGGAACGAACTGGTCATAGGTCGACTTTTAATGCAGAATCTATCACCAAAACCAAGTCACTAGTGGTTTTGGACTATTGTCTGTGGGAGTTTCAGGTATCTTCAATCTTGTGGGGTCATGGGAATGTTTGGGAGGGATAATTATACTATTTTTAATTCAGCTGCACAGCATAGTTGGCATATAAAATGATGTAGTTTAATACTTTTTTTTGTTAACAGATCATATTGCAAATATGAAAAAATATTATAATATGGTTAAGGACTATAAATCTAAATGATAATGCTTTCATAATTATGCGAATCTTATTTCGATGAGTTCACTCACATTCCCTTAATTTATAGTTTTCTTCTTGTCCATTATTCAAAGTATCTACAGTGCATGATATGTGGCCTATTGCATGATACGTGGCCACGGGGCAATTTTGAGAGATTATAATAAATTCTAATTATAATTTTGTTCCTTCTACTGTCTATATGGCCTATTGCATGATACTATTGAATTAAGATGGATAAAGTTTATGATTTAAAGAGGGATGGTTACATGAGAGAATTCTTCATTCTAATATAACTAGGCGACAATACACAACTAGGGTGAGCAAAATAAATTATATGAATTAAGTGAATAAATCAGATTTTGATATGACTTATGTATATTGGCCAAATATTTTTTGTCAAAAGTTAGAAAAGGGTTAGAGTTCTAATACGACTAGGCTATGAGTATGCAATTAGCATGAGTAGAATGAATCATATAGTATCTAGTAGTTTTAATTCCATTTCAAATTCTCAGTCACACCCAGTTTGGCCTCTTCTATTTTTATGCATTCATCTACTTGCAATTCTAAAAGTTATGCTTCGGTTGCAATGAATATATCTCATTTACATTATTGATTATTTATGCTTTTAAACTAAATATTTATGCTTAATGCAATAGTATGATTGTATTGTAATGTTTGCAAAAGAAATTTTCCTTCCCACAACGCGGTGAAGTATTTATTAGAAAATCAATTGCAAAGAAATGGAGAGATTACAAATCTGATTTGAAGTCTGAATATACCACAAAATATAAAAACAAGAATGATTTAATAAGAAATAAACCTCAGTGCATACCAACCCATCAATGGACTGGTCTTGTGACTCATTGGCAATCTGAAAAGGCAAAGGTATAAATTATTTAAATCATACATGATTGATTTTTTGTTTCTTTTTCATTTGGGTGTTATTCTTTTATAACAAAAAAGGAGTATCACAAACAGAAATAATCGTGGAAAGAAAAAGATGCCTCATACATTAGGATCTAAGAGCTTTGCATGTATAATGGCAGAAATGGTATGAAAACATTCAATTAAAAATCAATACCTTTCTGCAATTTCATAAATTTAACGTAAAAATAATCTAATCCTTGCCATTATTTTGCATTTTCCATATTAGTATTCATTAATATTTTAGGCAGAAGATAGGGTGGAGCCATCACGAGCATTAGTATATTGTGAAACTCATACACAACGCAAAGATGGTAGGCCACAAGATGAGGAATCAACACAAGCAGTTGTAAGCATGTTTTAAGTTTAATTGCAATATAGTTTAGATCATTTTTATATTTTCTTTTACTTGTTTAAGTGTTGATTTTGTTTTTCTATAGGCACCGATAAAAGAAAAGTTAAGCAATGTTGAAAACTTAAATGAATAACATTCTGAAAGTGTTGCTTGGGAAGGAGATGTATATTCTTAAGTTTTTGGAGCTGAAAGAAGCGGTTATGTACGTGGATTAGGACTTGGTCTAACTCCTAAATCACTTTGGGGTAGGAATTCTTCTTTGGAAAGTATGGAAATAAATGATTCATCTCAAGATACAGTCCAAAAATTAGAGGAAGAAGTGAAAGATTTGAAGGAGAAGCATGTAGAAGAAATGAAAAAGATGATGGAAAGTCAAGAAAAATTACTTGATGAAGTAGCATTTATGAAATCAGTCATGAACAAGTTTCTTCCCACAGAATTAATTGGATCTTCAAGTTCCAACAAAAGCACAAGTGGACAGGTATATTATTTATCCTTCATATTTATCTGATTTGATAAATGTTGATGCTATTTTTAATATTCACAACATCCTATTATAGGTTCCTGATGCCAATAGTGGTCATAGAGGCATAGGATTATCACAAGTGCCAAGATTCCAAGTCGTTCTTCCCAATAACAATCCAATTATTGGACATGATAACTTACTTGAATTCTATGTCTTCCCTATTCTGTATCTCTTTTTATATATTTAAGGGATTGCTTGAGGTCATTGGCATTCCAAGAATAATTGAGAAAAAGCCAAGAATAACTGAGTAGAAGGAAGAAATATTTAAGTAAAGGATGGTTTATTAGCACATTAAAAAAAGTTACAGAAAAGATCTAATTTAAGTTTAGACATAAAAGTTGCTCCATAGATATAAGTGAAATATGTCCTTTGGAGATGTTATTTGTTATTTACAACCTATTGTCAGGATGATGTTAATTCTGCCTCCCTGCTTTTGCTTCTGGACATTGTTTAAGGTTTTAGACCAGTATTTTAAGACTATTAGTTTTTTAAGGACTTGCAGTTCACACCAGTATTTTAAGACTACTAGTTTTTTTTTAATGACAATAAGTAGTTAAAAAAAATTCTCCTTTTAAAAGTCAACTCTATATCAAAGCTGCATCCATCCCGGTTTCTAAATTTGATTAGTCTCCTTGGAGGCTAGGTTGGAAGGAGAAGCTTCAGGTTTCTCAGCTTTCGATTTCAGACACATAAGTGATGCCATTTTAGAATACTCTCTTTCAAGGAGCAAAAAGTTCTTAATTTGCTAGGTTTTCTAGCCTTGTGTGTTTATGCAACCAGTGACGTCATTTTATAGCTGAATTTGAGCATAAAACATGACATTAGAATACCATTAACCGATCAATTTGCCAATAACTTTGTGATTGAGGGAATGAAACTTAGTGAAATGGAGACATACGGTAAGATTCGGCAGCATCTGATGCTGACCAAATTGAAAGCCATGTTTTTCAGATACTTATATATTTGGTTTACATTCTTATGCAATATAAGTGATGATAATGTTTACACGTGCACTGAGGATACTTATTGATTTTGATGAGGATGATGTCCGTTTGTCATTAAGTCTTAGGCATTTTCTCAAATTGTCTGGCATGTTCACATCTCTTTTTACATTAGTTACAAAGGCCAGAATACACCTAAAATAAATAAATTAGGTAATAGAATAAAAAAACTATATACCTGCATTTAAGTATAATCAATTATAATTATTGACATATTGCCTAGATCAGCAAATCAAAATTAGTACTTATTTCACATAGCTATATTTTTAACTTCATATGATTATTTTTGTACTCATTGTCCTCTATATATAAATCTGACTGCTTTGTAGTAGCAAGCTACTCCCTGTAACTTTGTTTTGTGGTCATTGTTTGGGAGTTCACTGGTTTCAGAAATGGAGTCCATTCTAATACTTATTGAATATTTTTTGAGACTGAACTGTGTTTATGTATAATCTTCTAACTATTTCCAATTTAATTTTTCAAGTCATACTCTATGATTTTCACAAGTATTCAAGATAAGATGATTGGGAAATAGTTGAAGATTTGTAATGCTATCTAGTAGTTTTATGAGTGTGGATGGATATTGGTGGATGAATTATTAGAGTAATTTTCTATTTTCTAATATATGAAGGTGTTAGAACTAAACATATACTAAACTTGTTTATTTGAGAAATTAATATAATTTGATATAATTTTGTGACATTCAATTATCTTTTAGTAGTATTTGAATTCCAAATGTCAATAATGAAAATACGTTTAAAAAGTATAATAATAAATATTGTTGCAAAATTGCAATGAATTGGATTTTTATTGAGAATTGTCAACTATTAGTATCTTAGTGGCAACAATATTTGTCACTAAAAAATAGTAACACTTTTGAATTAGAGGCAATAGTTTTGATGCTAATTAATTGCTACTATTATTAGATTCCTTTAGTGGCAATTATCATGGTTTTAGCAGCAATTATTGTGGTAATTAGTGTCCAAATATTATCAATAAAAATGAATGGATTGGCTTGTTATTTTGAATTAGAGACAATAATATTTGTTGCTAAATAAATATTGCCACTGTTAAAAATTTTTAGCAGTAATTATTTAAGATAAATAGTGGCTTAATATTTGCCACTAAATATTGGATATTAAAGACAATAACATTTGCCGTTAAATAATTGCCGTTATTATTGAAAACTTTTAGCGGCAATTATCAAAGGTAAATAGCGGCATAACATTTGCCGTGAAAGATTGTATATGCCGGTCATGTTATAAGTGCATTAGGGGCGAAAATATATGCCGTTAATTAATTGCCATTATTGTGTAACATTTTTAGCGGCAATTATTACAAAATTTACCGGCATTTAGATTTATTGCCGCTATAGCCTTTGCCAACACAGACTTCAACGGCAAATTTCTAATTGCTGGTAAAAGAATTAGTGGCAATTTTTATTGCCACTAAAAGCCTTTTATGGTGTAGTTTAAACTAACAGCTTGCCAGTTAGATAAAGATCATCCAACTCCACATGATGAATCATGTATACAATCGTAATATTATTGAAGCATTCTCAACTGCATAATCATTACTGTAACGTTAATAATTATCACTATTTAACCGTGATTTTAAGTAATTGGGTAAATTGAATCATTCCATTTAACTCTTATAAATCAACCATTAGTCAAAATTGTAGACAAGTTAAAGGAATCATGTAGGGAAGTGAAGTGAAGTAAAATATTTCAAGCTTTTCATAGAGCATGTTGGATATACTATGCATGACAACATAGAGATTGCTTTGCCCTGCTGCTGCTGAAAATTAATTTGTATACCTAAATGGCATATATAAAGGTGGTATTCTTTTGTACATGGGGTGAAATCCCACTCACGTGTTTGAGAGTTACATAGTTTAAGTAACATATATAAACTCACTAAAAAAAAATTCATCAACTCTTTTAATTATCTTAAACTTGTGTTTATCACCATCGATGTGTAAAATTTATTAACTGAAGCATCACAAGAGTCACTGGAAGTTGTGATTTTAGGCCGTCATTCAATCAATATCATTGAGATCCACAGAAGTTTAACTTTTTTACCTTTTCATGTCACAAATTTGGCAATGACAATATTCCCATTCATTGTTAAACAAATAATATCCCCTTTATGTGCGGGCATTGTACATTACAACAAATTTTACCACAGAATCTGACTATGAATCACCCAACGGCGGCAACCAAAGACAACAATTTTTAGTTTTTAAACTATCACATGTTATGAGATTGATTTACACGCATGCCATTCACACACACCTCTTACAAGATTTTTGCCATGTAATAAGAGTGGAATAAGAGTGTGGCAATATGATGGGATGGGCTATTTTTTATTAAATGGACCAGGGCTTGTCCAGTGAATTGTATGGGGAAACAAAGAGTAGAATCACCTATATTAACTTGTATATAATAAGCCCACACCAGTAAAATTGTACAAGTAAGATAAGATTTTATATAAATGATTAAAACTATCCGTTTAAAGATTAATAATCAAAAGCTACAGGCACACAGTAAAACAATAATGTTTGGTCGCCCCTCCATTTTTGGACTATTCTAAACGAAAATTCCCTGCAATTTAAGACCACCTTCCCATGCATGAATCTTCTATGCAATTCCATGGATCTGAGTTGTCTTTTAAAGCTCTTTTACTCCTTCTAGCTTCTACATTTTTTCTATTTGATCGAGGGAAACTCCATAATCTACTATCATCACATTCTTTTTCATTTATAGGTGTAATATTTGTCTATTAAACCAGGATTTAAAATTAACTAAAGCTAAAAACATAATATATTGCTGTTGCTAATTAATAAGAAAGCTGAGTTTATTTTAAGGCAAAAAAGGGAAGACAGTGTGAATTGTATGGGGAAAAGTAATTGGTAAGTGAGAGCACCGGCACTTTAATATGGGGGTGGCTGTATAGATATATACAAAAACACATGAAAAAGTGGGTTCATTGATTTGATTGGGATGCTAAAGTCGGATAGGAAGCAAACAACACTAGCAATAAGTTTGACTGGGGATATACTATAATGCTACAAGAGATGGCGTAGAAATTGTGGATTCAACATCACAGAATGGGACAGATACAATATCCAATACAAGTGGAAATATAGATATGGAGGTAAAGGACTCCAGCATACAAAATACAATACTAAAAACTGAGAATTCAGCAATATATCGTTTTACAAGGTAGATCAGTTATTTCAATCTAGTCATACTGTCACCATTTCTTAACGTATAAACCAAAACATAAATATTTATGTTGGTTAAACTAACAGCTTGCCAGTTAGATAAAGATCATCCAACTCCTCGTGATGGATCATGTATACAATCGTAATATTATTAAAGCATTCTCAACTGCATAATCATCACTGTAACGTTAATAATAATCACTATTTAACCGTGATTTTAAGTAATTGGGTCAATTGAATCATTCCATTTAACTCTTATAAATCAACCATTAGTCAAAATCGTAGACAAGTTAAAGGAATCATGTAGGGAAGTGAAGTGAAGTAAAATATTTCTAGCTTTTCATAGAGCATGTTGGATATACTATGCATGACAACACAGAGATTGCTTTGCCCTGCTGCTGCTGAAAATTAATTTGTATACCTAAATGGCATATTGACCAAATTTATCCTAGATGCTCCTATTTATAATCATTTAATTCGACTGTGCCTGTATTATATCTTCAATATAAAAAATTAACACACGGAATAATGAAAATACGTGACATTTAATTCTTAATTATGTTATGTCATGTTTTGTTTATGTATTATATCTTCGAATTTGACTCCAGAATTCGAATAACAAAGACCTGCAAGCTACAATGGACCTCACATGGTTTTTCTTTTTCTTTTTTCTTTTTAATTATAATGAAACAAGATATATATATATATATATATATATATATATATATATATATATATATATATACACACCTCTTTTTTATAACAATTAGTTAAGTATGTCTTGAGTATACTAAAAACTGAGAATTCAGCAATACATCATTTTTTTTTTATAAAAATATATTTCGTAACCATTTGAAAATAAGATTAAATGCTTGCTTACAACATTTTCAAATTTAAGAATTGTACCTGTTGATTTCCAATGTTTGCTAAACAAGTTGGAAGGAACCCTCTTGTTGTCTTGATGTATTCCAAGACGGCACGCACCTATTCCTCTTGTGCCAACCGATCCTTTGTCTGAATAGTTCATTTCCAAATGGTATTTCTCTGGTAAAATAATTCATTTTCAGAGATAAAATCACAAGGATTTGAGGCCTCCTGATTCCTTGAGGGATGCTGCCAGTCAAAGAGTTATTAGTTGTAGAAGAAAGATGGTTGCTATGAAGAATTAGTTAGGTAAGTTTATTCTTGTTGCTGAACAAAGGAATCAATACTGAAAGATTATTGCCTTCAAGTTGAAGCTGATGAATTTCAAGTTACAAGTTTATTGCCTACTAGTTGAAGTCATGCAGAAGACCTAATATCAGTTTGACCATGTTTCTTCCTATCTCTGATTACAGGCACATAGACAAAGCCAATCAAGCCAAAAAGAAATAATCTTGCTATATAATAACCAACTTTACAGAGATGTAAATTTACGATTCACTCTTGTGGAAATATAAAAATGATGATGAGAATTGCAGGTTGGAAATCTAAAAATCTTGCGAGAGAGTAGCAGAGGATATCAAAATAAGAAGTTATATTAAATTGAAACAAAACACAATTACTGTGAATACTGGTAGATCGAAATTGTAAAATATAATCTGGAAGAAAAAAATCATATACTTACAACAGATTGTATGTGAATCCATGAACTGACCTGTTTGTAGCAAATGGATTGGAACTCCGTCTGCCTGCTGTTTTGGCTGTGATCCTGCAACAGCTCCCCCACCCTTTTTTCTCTCTCTACCTTTTTATACAGAAAGTTATATGTGAATACACAAAATAATTTGATTCTCATATTAGTTAATGTGATCTGTATATGTTTTTGGAAAACTATCAATATGAATAATCACATGGCTAAGATTCATAATCTTCAACTTCTGTAATAATAATAACACTTTACACAGAGTAACACCCAGCGGAAACCCTAGCATGTTCGATTTAGACCTATATCTATAAAGGTGGTATTCTTTTGTACATGGGGTGAAATCCCACTCACGTGTTTGAGAGTTACATAGTTTAAGTAACATATATAAACTCACTATCAAAAATTCATCAACTCTTGTAATTGTCTTAAACTTGTGTTTATCACCATCGATGTATAAAATTTATTAACTGAAGCATCACAAGAGTCACTGGAAGTTGTGATTTTAGGGCGTCATTCAATCAATATCATTGAGATCCGCAGAAGTTTAACTTTTTTACATTTTCATGTCACAAATTTGGCAATGACAATATTCCCATTCATTGTTAAACAAATAATATTCCCTTTATGTGCGGGTATTGTGCATCACAACAAATTTTACCACAGAATCTGACTATGAATCAGCCAACGGCGGCAACCAAAGACAACAATTTTTAGTTTTTAAACTATCACATGTTATGAGAGTGATTTACACGCATGCCATTCACACGCACCTCTTACAAGATTTTTGCCATATAATAAGAGTGGAATAAGAGTGTGGCAATATGATGGGATGGGCTATTTTTTATTAAATGGACCAGGGCTTATCCAGTGAATTGTATGGGGAAACAAAGAGTAGAATCACCTATATTAACTTGTATATAATAAGCCCATACCAGTAAAATTGTACAAGATAAGATTTTATATAAATGATTAAAACTATTCGTTTAAAGATTAATAATCAAAAGCTACAGGCACACAGTAAAACAATAATGTTTGCTCGCCCCTCCATTTTTGGACTATTCTAAAGGAAAACTCCCTGGCCCTGCAATTTAAGACCACCTTCCCATGCATGAATCTTCTATGCAATTCCATGGATTTGAGTTGTCTTTTAAAGCTCTTTTACTCCTTCTAGCTTCTACATATTTTTCTATTTGATCGAGGGAAACTCCATAATCTACTATCATCACATTCTTTTTCATTTATAGGTGTAATTTTTTTCTATTAAACCAGGATTTAAAATTAACTAAAGCTAAAAACATAATATACTGCTGTTGCTAATTAATAAGAATGCTGAGTTTATTTTAAGGCAAAAAAAAAGGAAGACAGTGTGAACTGTATGGGGAAAAGTAATTGGTAAGTGAGAGCACCGGCACTTTAATATGGGGGTGGTTGTATAGATATATACAAAAACACATGAAAAAGTGGGTTCATTGATTTGATTGGGATGCTAAAGTAGGTTAGGAAGCAAACAACACTAGCAATAAGTTTGACTGGGGATATACGTTAAAAGTGATACAACTTATAGGTTAAGAGAAGGTGAATTGAGTTTAACAAAAATTAGTAAATAAAATTTGTGGTAATGTTTTAGTACAAAAACGTGAGATTTATTAAAAAAAATTTGAAATTTTTATAATTATGTAGTTTTAAAAATATGAAATATCTCAATAAGTATTGAAAATAGTTTGACTGTATTTCTTTCCAATAAAAAGAATTTCTTTAATTAAAATAGTAAAAAACCGTGTAATTTCTTTTCTCAAGGAAATGATATTTTTGAAATAACAAAAATATAAGTGAAAGAATATAGAAAGAAAAAGAGCACTAAGAATTTTTATAGAAGTTCAATAGTCCAAAAAGGAATGCCTTTTAAGTCTACTCTTCTCTTCTCAAGTTATCAAATATCACTTGAAATATCAACTAACTTTTCATAAAGTTACAATACCTAACTTTACAAAATCTTCCCAATCTATAATAGGATTTTCACAGCTACCTAAATTTATAAGACCTTCTTACTCTCCAATAAGATTTCAGTCATCACATAACTCTACAAGATTTACCAATCTCTACTAGGATTTTAATCATCACCTAATTTTACAAGAATCACTAATCTATATTAGGATTTAATAAGATTCAAGAAGGATTTTTCTCAAAATCTTTTTAAGAGATTTTATAAGCTTTCACTTAATAATACTCTTAAAGTGGATATATAAGTTTTAGTTCTAGAGTGAGAAAAAGAAAAGAGAGCTTTGATTTTTGGCTAGATTAGAGTTAGAGAGAATTTGTAAATTATAGTACAAATTTTATTCTTCTAATCTTAAATGGTATGCAACCATTTTATAGAGAAAGCATTGATGAAGATAACTTTGGCTTCAAGTTATCTTTTCTTTGACTTCAAGAAACCTTTGCTTTAGCTCCAAGTAGTCTTTGACTTAAAGTCACATTTAAGCTCTAAATTTAAAATTTGAATATTTGGGGTCTAAAACACTTTTGGCTCTAAGTTTGAAATTTGAAAAATAGCTTCATAAAAAGTTGGCTTCCTCAAAAACTTCCTAAAATACCCAATATGCCAAATATACCATGTATGTACATAGGAAATAAGATCCAACCACTTTTTCATCTAATTCTAAATTTCTCTTGAGATAGCAACTAGGCTATTGTTTTTCTAAAAGTGAATTTTTTTGCAGAAATTTGGTCTAGCTAGCCTGTACTACATGAATGCTATTTGAAACTATTCTTTCAACTATAAAAAGGGTATCTTAACTTCACATAATATTTTTTTATTAATTTTAGCATATGTTGGACAAATTTGAATTTGAAATGCTCTCTCATTTTGATTTTCTCACTCTTTAATAATCAAAGGCTCACAATAACTAGTAAATATTGACCTTTGAATGCAGTTATCTTTCCTTTGAAATAAATATTAAATTATAGTCAATAAGATAATTGCTTGGAAAGTAAGTTTGGCATTTTCAAAATAAAAGCAAATAGGAAATTTTAAAGTAATTTTATTACATGGGAAATATACTTTAAAGGAATCAATTTGGATTAGATGACTTGGTTGGGGTATGCATGAGGAAAGAAAGGTTTCTGGCTCAAAGAAAATCTAAATTGCGTCCAAGTAAGATAATCCTCTTCAAATGCCTAAGAAGATTAATGATAATGTTTACAAGCTACATTTTCCAAGTGAGTGTAGTGTTAGTGCTACTTTCAATATTGTTGATCTTTCTTCATTTAACATAGGTTCAAATTTAAGGATGAATCCTTTTTAAGAGAAGGGGAATGATGTGATCTTAAGAAGTAAGGAAGAATACCTACACATATTGGAAGGGTCAATTACTAGAAGCAAGGCTAAAAGGATTAAAGAAGGCTTTTAAAGGTTGATTCAAGGGGCTTAGGAGCATTAAAAGGAGTGCTTAGAAAAATTTCATAATTGATTTGTGTGTATTTCAACCTAAAAGAGTCAATAGTTGAATACCATATTTGATTATTGCACTCAAAGTTCATTTCTATTTTCCAATAATTAAATACAATATTCAAATACTACTATGTTTATGGTCAATAGTCTAGTACCATATTCAACCACCCCCTAAGTAGATGCACATGTTTAGGCTAAGCCTTGTTTATTCATTTTTAATGCTTTAAGACTTTTAGGCCTCTTATGTATTGTTTATTTTTTATCTATTATTTTAAACACATCAATGGTCTATTTAGTGTGCTAATGTTAGGGCTAATTAAGTCTAATTGAGCCTAATCTCATCAAGTTAACTTTAGTTATATAAGAAGGGTTGTTCTTCATCAAAGGTAACTTTCACACAATTTAAATGAGAAATCAAATTTATGAGAGAGGTTATCTCTCTAAGGTTCTTGAAAGAACTCCAAGACTTATTAAAGGATTCATCATTTATGGCATCTAAATCTATAATTTATCACTCTTCTTCTTCTTTATTATGGAGTGTGGCATGTTTATCCTTCTTTTGGTTTTTTTTTATCATTAGGATGGTTGTAGACATTTTTAGATTATTTGAAAGTTCTTTTCAATGGGTTTATATTGGATTTGCATTAGATATAATAATGGATTCTTCTTAACGAAGAATGATTAACTCAATTTTCATCGAATTCGATAACAAAGCAAAAAACCTGAAACTTGCCTTGTGTACCAATAGAATGAACTCTCACAATAATATGAGAAATAAACATAACATATAGTTTGTAATATTGGTGATTTATAACCTTCCTCCTTTATTATGCATAAAGTGGAAGCATATAATGTTAGCATTATTGATATCAAGGCTCAAGCAATTAAGAAATGACCTAGATGCCTTCTTGGCACCTTTATTAAAGACCTGTAACTTATATGGGATGAAGACGTATTAGTGTTCAATGCATACAAGTGAAAGTCCTTTAGGTTATATGCAATGCCTTTTAGCACAATCAATAACATCTTGGCTTATGGAAACTTGTTAGGATATAACATTAAAGAGCATAGAATATGCTCTATTTGTGAAGAAGGCACTTGCTTTTACCAACCTAAGCATTACAAGAAAATAATATATCTTAGCTATACGAGATTTTTGCTTCGATCTTATGATTATCCAAAGCTAGAAAATGTGTTCAATGGTTTGCTAAAAGAAGCAAGGGCTTTAAGGCCCTTATTAGGGGAGGAGGTTTATGATAGAATGAAAAATATTGATCTCATTTTTAGCAAACTTATTGCTTCAGAAAGCAATGACATTTCATGAAAGAAAAGGTTCATATTCTTTGATCTTTTATATAGGAAGAACTTAAATGTCATGCATAACATTGACATCATACATGTCGAGAAAAAATTATATAATAGTCTAGTCTATAAGACTTTTAAACATACCAAGCAAGACAAAGATGGAATCAAGTTTCGACTGGACTTGTAAGAGATAGCTATATAAGAAGAATCAGTACAAGAAAAAAAAGGTCAATGTACTTACTTGGCTCTGGCTTGTCATACCTTGTTTGGGAAGGAGAAAATAAGTTTTTACAAGTTTCTAAATAGGTTAAAGTGCTACAAGGCTATTCTTCTAGTATTAGAAGCCTTGTTTCAATGAAATATCTAAAATTATTTAATTTGAAATCTTATGATTGTCATGCTTTAATATAACAACTTTTACCAATTATCACTTAAGGAATATTGCATAAACATATAAAACATGCTATCATGAGTAGGATTAACAATGAGTCAAGCTAACTCGCAATTGACTCATAGCTTAATTTGATTTTTTACTCAATAAAAAGCCAAGCTTATGAGCAAATAGATTATATATGAGCTATATTGTCTAGCTTGAATTTTAAATGAGTTGAACTTAAGATAATAAAAACTGGGCTCATTTGTATTATAAGCTGGTTCGATATTGAGATATAATACACACACACACGCGCGCACACACACACACACACACACACACACACACATACATACATACATACATATAATATTAAAATTTAAATAAATACTTTACAAAATCATATTCTATGCTATAATGTCATATTATAAGGTCATTTAAAACATATGGGAGCTTAAATACATCTAATTCAAGGAGCCGATCTTTTGATATAAGTAGATAGAGAACAACAATGACATTTGAGTGAATGAGTTAGGATTCACATTAATTCTTAGAAAGGAGGGTCATAAAATAAAGCCATTCATAATGACATCCTAAGCAAAACAAGTTTTTTTATGTCAAACTTAGTTAATAACAAGTGGTTTAGAGTTCTTCAAAGAAAAATACAGTTAATAACAAGTGGTTTAGAGTTTTTCAAGGAAAAAGATAAATAACTGGTAATGAGAACAAAGAAAATGTAGCCATTAATGTTGAAGATACACCTCCTTTCTTATTAGGATTACATTTGTTTATTCACAAAGATAATTTGAAAAAAAATTTATATGTTTTAAGATCATAAGATCATAGAAAAGGGATATAAATTAATGATCCTTTCAAATAAATTTCTTATACCACAAGTTCAAGGTACTAATGTCCTATTTTTTTTAAAGTTATGCTTACATACATAACTATTTAATTCTTAATTTACATAGTATGTTGAAATATTTGGATAATGTAGGTCCCATTTGAGAGATACACATCAATAATGAATTAAATATACTCAAATAAAATGATATCCATGGCAAATTAGAAAGTAATTTTTCTTTCACTATGATAAATCTTTTTTTTGTAGTTGTTGCAACACTTAAATTTTCATTTACTTACTTTGTTCCTTTCAGTTTGAAAATGATCTAAATGTATTCTATTCAATAGCACAAATCATTAAGTACTCCCTATCCTTTATTTAAATTGTTTAGAATTAATGTAGAGGAAAAACATAGCTATTCTATTTATTATGAATTGCATATGCTAACTTTGGGATGATATATTGTAAATAAAATGAAATATACATAACTTTCTATTCAATAAGGAATCTATCTGTAGAATAAATTTGCAATATTGTGGTTTTAGGGGTTCTAGATGTATTTTAGTTCAAAGTAATGTAATAGGAAGCATCATGAGATACTATATAGAATAGATAGGGTGAAAGGAACAAGTTTCTTATTTTTTGGTTAGGAGAATGTAAATGTGAATTATTAAAGTGGTATATTAAACATTCCACATTAGTTAATAAAATAATTCAATGTTAAATTCCAATTTTAATTGATGGCTATCAAGATAAAACTAACTAGTTTAGATGTGATTGGTTACTGAATAATATTGTCACTTACAAGAAACCATGATGATTTATTTGTTAAGAAATCGACATAATTTTTTCTATGATAGCTTTGTAAATAATGTTATAGAATGTTTACTACAATGCTTAATAATATAATAACTGAAAATTGACATCTAATTTCCTAAACAATAGATGTAAATCAATGATTCTATAAAAATGAACACTGAACCTCAAGCCACAATAATCCTTTTGTTACAATCCAACAATCAAAAAATTTAAGGAAATGTGTAGATTCCTAAGAATTGGTAATGCCTTCCTCCTTATGGATGGCACTAATGATTACTCCTAATTTTATCCAAAAGGAATTGTAGTCTTCAAGGTGACATGCAAGATATGAAAATACCATCGAATGGTGGGAGACATGGTCTATCATAGTTGCTCTAATAGTTAAGATAGTATCTTGTAAGAGAAAATAATATAAAATGAGAGAAAGAATGGAGATCCCTTTGTAGAGTCATATCTAATATATATATATATATATATATATATAGAGAGAGAGAGAGAGAGGAGTAGCCTTAGTTGATGTGAAAAGGTGACTTAATGATTACTTCTTGTGGCAACCGTTTGAATTTACATGGGTCAATCAGTCATATATTTTGGTATAATGGTGTTAAGTCATTAAGATAAGATGGGTCCATTATGAACCAATCTTCTTGATTTTATGTTAATCAATTATATGCTATATCAAATAAACTAACTTTAGGCCAGTCAAAAATTTTAGGTGATATCACTATGTAACTTTTTACCCACCAAATTGTCTTTCATTATCTAAAAATTAAGTCTTCCAAAAAATAATTTTCCCACAAAATATACAAATGGCTAGTTCTCCAAACTTATTTTACAACCTATGTAAGAATGTTTGTTGGAGTATTTTAATAAAAACTTATATTTTATTAATTATACTTTATGTTTTTCTCATTCTTGTGTCTAATATGAATGGTGGTTATTTTGTAACTACATCTTGTCATAAAAGACAATAATGGTTATTGAATTGAAACGTTGGTAAATAGCTATAAATAGCTCTATCATGACTTTATGGCTCTTTTGCCATTACAAATTGTATTAAAGTCTCTATGACTTAATGGTTCTTATGCTATTATAAATTGTATTAAATGGCTTTTTTTTTAATTGATCTTAGTTTGTCTTCAAATGGCTAAAAAAAGCCAACGGCTTTACAGTAGCCTACCATACAGATAGGGTGGTGTCCTATTAGTAATATTATTAATTAGTAACCCACAAGAGAGCGGTAATATCCCCTTCACTTCCGCTTCCCATTTACTCACTTGTCTATTGATTATAATGTTTCGATAATTAAAACCTTGAAGAAATTATAGTTGTCCTAGGTTTAGGATTGGCTCATTAAAAGAGGTTGAAGAACCAATTAGGAGATCAATAATAACTCTTGGATTACCAAAAAGAAAAAATCATAATTGTTGTACTGTTGTATCATTATTTTGGTTTATAAAATTTTTCTCATATTCCTAAATATATTTTAAGAAATGTGAGATTTTTATATTTAATTTAAATTTCTTAAAAAAAATTCCTTGGAATTGAACATTCTTTAAAATTTTTTAACTTAATATTCTCTCAAAATATTTTTATGGAGAGAAGATTCCTATAGCATAGGAATGTTTAATTGATATAAAAATATTATATTGTCTATCTCACCACTTACTGTGATTAATCACTGTTCACTACCACCTATCGCTGATGACCGTTGCCCACTAATACTTGAGTCACCATTCATCTTTGGCTACCACCAACCACCGTCATTGACCATCATCTATAATCATTCATTATCGATGACAACTACCAACTATTATCTATTGTCAGGAATCATTATTAGTCATCACTCACAATCAATAATTGATGTTCATCATTATACCTATCATCGATGATCACTGTTAGCTATAATCAATTATTAGTGATCATTGTTAGTTATTACTCATTTTTTATGACACCATTGGCCACCATCTATATCTCGTAACCATTATCAGTCATTCTCCATTCTCAATGACTACCATTAGTCACTACAAATTATCGATGACCATTGTTAATCAGTACTTATTATCAATGATCATTATTTGCCACTACTACCACCACCACTTACTACCAATTATTACAATTGACCATCATTCATCACTGGTAACTACTTAATTTTTAAGAATAATATTTTTGTAATCAATTAATATTTTTAAAAACATTCAATATAATTAAAATATAATATTATAATGTTTCTAGAAATATTTCTAATCAAACTAAATATGGAAATATCATATTTTCAAGAATTAAATTTTAAAAAAATTATATTCCAAAAATATTAAAATTAATTCCGCAAACCAAATAGCAGATGTAAAGCATTGGAAATCCAATGCATTGACCGCTTCAACTTAGACTTCGGTTTGTATTACTAATATTCTATTTTATAGTAAAATATATTTGTATTCCTCTAGTTTTACAAGTCAAAGAGCTTACAGATTTATTGATCTATGAAATCATATCCATTTTTTTATATATAATAATAATGAGAGTCATATCCATAAATATATAAGTAACTTCCTTAATATTTTATGTCATGTAATTATGCCCAATGTACTTATACAATTATGGTGTTAAATTGGTAAAAAAAAAATTAATTATATATTTATTTTAGTCAATAGGAAGACCAATGTTTTTATCTACAACTTTTTTACGTGAGTATGAGTATGAGTATGAACAATCTCTTTTGTGCTTCAGTTTATTGCATATGAGGTTTTAAGAAAAGTCAAGTCCCACATCATGGCGGATATAGAGATACTACGCCCACGGATAAAAGCTGTAAGGTTTACAATAAGATCTAATATATTTGTAAGAGAATCTGATAGTAGAATTAAAAATTAAGATGCGAAAATCACCGATCATGTTCTTATAGGAAGTTTCTTTTTTATTTTTACCAGATGGAAAATTTTCCAAATAGGATTTAAAGTGAGATTAATTCATACTAATATTATTAAACTTAAAAGGGTAAATTACACAAAACATTGTTTTACTTTCCTTGATGTATGATTCACCTCCTATAGTATTAAAATTTGCAATTTGCCCACTTGTACTTATTTAATGGTGTGCATAGAATCAATTTCCCTCTAATATTAAAAATAAATTCTTAACAAATGAGATCACATCTAATCATACAAACAAATTTATTGAATCATTATTCAAAAGATCTAATTTGATAACAAATTAATGAATCAGTATCCAAAAATTTGATTTGATAATAGTTTTTGTACAATTAGAAAAAGTTTATGAAAAAACACTTGATTAAATAAAACAATTAATCAAATGAATGATATTTGTTAATTCTATTGCATACTAATATAAAAAACATTGAATTGCTTATAATTTATTAAATCAACAATTGATTAAAAATGAACTAATTGTCCTTTAAACATATTGCATAAGATAAAATTAAGGATCAAAGAACTAAAATTACATTGTCCTTTAGGCATACTACATACAATAAAATCAAAGACCCAAATATTAACAATATTAAATAAAAATTCCCATATCTTCAAAATCAAACTTTACAATGTTCTTGGGTTTCACTTCTTCTCACCACAATTTTATTATTATTCATTATGGGAACCATAGAACCATTATATGTTTGTCACTTATTTTCTGCAATATATCAATAAAATCATTGGAATAATTTTATCTATACATATAATTATTTAATCAATAAAATTGTTGAACCACTACATGCTATCATTATTAAGTTCACATTTTTTTCACAAAAAGATGAGTTCCTCTAGCATATTTCTAATGCAAAGTCACTTACTTTCTACAATATATCATCACTTTCTACAATATATCATCAGCCTATTTAGAATAATAATTCAGTAAATTTAAGAGTTTCACATACAACCAACTACCAAATACTTGCTCTAAATCAGGAGCTCTTGTAATATCCAATTCCTCTAGTTTTGAAAGCTCATTAAGTGTTTTCATACAAAAGAGATGTTTTAACTTACCGTAATTTTCGACTAATATCCATTTCAACTCTAGGAAGCATATTTGTTTCAAACTAAGATTTGTAATATTTTGATTTTTCTCATCCTCTTCATCTATTTGCTCTACTACTTCATTGTTAGCTATAATCAATGCCTTTAATTGTAGAAAGCTTTTCACCAAAGAGAGGAATATGATGACTTTCAATTTTCCACATCCTTTAATTGAAAGATTTGTTAAATTTTCTAGAATTCACATATGTTTGGGATCTTTGAATATATAACTCATTCTAGATAAGTTTTCTAATATCAAGAGTTTAACTTGGAGTTACATGTTATTTAGAGACTACAAGCCCTTGGAGGAAAAAAAATGCCTTGCAAACAAAACTATTAACCTTTGCAAACAAAACTATTAACCTGTAGCTAAATTTTCGAGAGATATCATGAGCCTTCACTTATTAATTGATAGAGAATCATGTTTAGATACACTAGAGATATCACATGCAACATATGTAGTAGTAACATATATTGAACAAAAACACAAGATAACAAGGAAAGAAAATTTCAATAGATAATCAATTTGCAAATGCGATCAATTTGAAAATTTTGCATAATCCAACATTATATTATTTGCAAAATTTGCATTTGATGTGTTTTCAATATGCAAATTTGTATTTCAAGAAAACCATATCTGTAGATTTTTTTGTATATGCTATTAATTTGACAAATTTGCATAGCAAAATCTACAATTTATATAATCAATATGCAAAATTTGCATTTGAAAATTATTTGTGTATGCTATCAATTTGAATTTTCTACATAATCCAACATAATTATCTACAAAATCTTCGATTTATATAATTATTATGCAAAATCTTTATTTCCAAAAAACTAATAAATAAATTGATTTTATTTAGATATTTAACAATTAGTTAATGGAGATGAGTTGTGCACACCATTAAATATGTGTAGGAGAGCAAGATGCACGTTTTAATATTATAGGGGGTGAATCACACTTCAAAAAAGTGGAAGAGGGTTTGTATAATTTACCCAACCTAAAATGTACTAGTACATTGCTTACTAAAAAAAGTAAAATAAAATGTGACATCTCTTTTGTTTAGAAAACATTTAAATGTTTAAAATTAAATTTGTTTACAGAGGAAAAATGCATTGACTTAATGGTTCCAATTGTAATTGTAGTCATAATGGCAATTATTTTGTGATATTTGTAATCCCAAACGATGTAGATAAATTTGATTGCTGTAGTGAAAAATTGGAGAAAACTATAATCATAAAGATTTATACAATCAAGATATTATACGCCATATTAAAATTGTGAACTTCAAGCCAGAATTTTGCATTTAATATTAAGATTGCAAACTTGAAATAAATTGGGGTGGACATATATTGAAATTTGTAACAAGATCCAGCTTAATTTTATTATGATTTCTGATGAAAAGAAATCAAACTAACAACCCAAGCTTATAGAAGACACTGGAAATAAGGTTAAAACCAATAACCCCAACGACCTACAGTAACTCAAACATGCCAAATTCTTCAATCAGGCCTTAGTGCAATCAGTTGGTTTGAAAGATACAGTCTCCTTCTGGAGATCATACCCAACCAAGAAATTCATTTGAGCTATGTTTCCATAAATTGCGGCATCACCAAAAAGAGGTGTAAAAGCAAAGCAAACCACTGAACCAGAAACTCTAACAAAAGTATTCACAGAATTCAATTTAACATCAGCACCTCTAAAATGAGCAGTAATAATCGGAGAATCGAAAGTATCTGATGTAGACTCATAACAAAGCTTTAAGACCGGATCACGAGGCTTAACAGGTTTTGCCTTGACCTGTGCTGCCACTTCTGATTCCAATTTGATGTAAAAAGCTTCCGGTAAAACTGTCAAAGTCGTCCCGGAATCAATTATAGCATTTCCTTCCTCAGGTGTCATTTGTTTTTCACTTACAAAATCCAATCTTTTCTTGCCAACACTAAAACCTTGCAATGTAAGGTGATAGTAGGTGTTTGGTGCTTTTGACACCAAGGGAGTGGACACCGAACCAACACCAGAAACCACTGCATTTGCCCCAAAATTCAATTTGCTTGTGATATTGGAACCCGAATAAGAAGTCGGAATCAAGCAATAAGAAAATTTTCCAGATATTGAAGATCCCAATTGGGTAATAAGTGAAAGTGAACTACGACCAAGGCCAACTATTCCAGAGCCTTTCGAATTAGAAATTCCTATATTATTGTCGTGTCCGCAACCAATAATGCTTTTGGGCAATGATATAGTTCGACCGGAGATAGAACTCAGGGTGATAGTATCTGAGGCAACATTTCCCTTCGTGTATGACCCGTCACCATACTCATAACTATATTTGCAGATTCCCCGGTTACCGCCAGAGCAATGACTGTTCTCCAAGGCATGGCATTGCTTTGAGTTGCAAGGAAAATCTCTGTAAGATTTGGATTTTGATGGGTCAAGTATAGGGGATTCTTGGGAGTAGCATTTTAGGCATGGCTTGCATTGCGTCCAAATTAGGTCACTGCCGGTATCAACAATGCCAAACACTCTGAATGAAGGCGTGCCGACGGAATAGGTCATGAGGTATTCTCCATTGTCGGGGTAAACCATGGACTGGGTTGAATCATTGGAAATGGATGGATGGAAACGGTTGGCACGATTTATTGATCGTTTTATGCTATTGATCATTCTTCGGTAGGGGGTCTCAGTGGCGTTAAAGAAAGGAGACTTCACTGAATCTCGATGGATCAGGTCGACACTGAAGCCATTCTTGAGAGCTTCAGTGACAGAAACGGTAAGGCAAATGATGAAGAATATAGCTGCTGGAGCATAGGAGAGATGGGAATGATAAGACACCATTGTACAATGTGATTACTTGAGGTAGTAATCAGACTCCTAAGTGAAGAAACTATAACGAGATTCGGGTTATATATAGGACGGGTTGTGCTATCGTGCATCCTTAAAAAAGAATTGTAACTTCTGATTAAAAGTTGCAACGTTCTACATAAAATATTGCATTATAATGACATTCATGTATTTATATCTAGGGTAAAGTACAGTATATCTCTATGTTTCAAAGTTAATTTGCCCTTTCCAATTTTTTTTTATTCTTTTTTCTGGTAATGACTCTTTTCAATTTTAAAACTCGACATTCATCCTCTAGAACTAAAATTTAGAAGAACGTTAGCTTGAGTGCAATCCTTTTTATTCCACCAATTTCTATTTATATTTAAAATGAGAATGAATCTGTTGACAATATTGTCGTTTAAAGGTTAAGATCCACTCATTTTAGATAATTTTTGTGCTACATAGTTTGCTCTCCATTTCAATTAATGTATTAGTTAAAAATACACAAGTTATTAACATACTAAAAGTCTATTTTAATATATAGATTAAATTAGATGCAAAAGATTTCTTTTTAATTAGGTATGGGGTGTGTTTGACATACTTAATTAGTTATAAATGAGTTAAGTTATAACTTATTAATTTATCTTGTAAGTTAAAGATTAATCAAAAGAAGTGTTCGGTGTATCAATTTATTGAAAAAATAAAAAGTTCTATTTTGATAAGTCTTATAAAATAGTTTATTGCTTATCCCGTCACAATTTTTTTTCCAAATCTATCCCTTTCTTTTTAATTAATTAACAACTTATATTCTAATTATGAAAACTTATGTTCATAAATTCAATTGAAATAAATCAAAAAATTAATTAAATAAAAATATATATATGATTTCATAAAATCTAATTAATTAAATTTTAAGTAATTGTATTCTTATTTTGAATATATTTATTACATCAATATAATTTTCTCTAAAAATAAATATAAATTAATTTCATATATCCTTACTGTTAATATTTTTCATGTCATTGTTTTACTAATTGCTTCCAATACAATCAACTAGTTTCATAGCTTTTTGCTAATAGTTGGCAATTACTTTATCATCAATCATGTATTAGCTAATTTATCGGTTATTCAAACCTAATAGAGTCACGGTAATTTTGTAAAGTAAGGCAAGAGTTCTATTTATCAATAATTATTAAAATAGAATCTTTCCAAAACTAGTGGTGTCAATGCTTATCAATCACAAGATAGCTAGGTAATCAATATTAATTTTAAAATCATAAACAAGAGATATCAAATTTATTAATATTCAATTTTATCATTTCATTTTTGTGCGATTTATATGCATGATCCAAGAAATGCCATTAATTTTTTTTTTAGTTTAGAATATGAAAGAGTTTAATGATAGGAAAATTATTTTTAACCATAATTATTATATGAAAGTAAATATATATCATTTAAATAAAAAAATTTGTGGTAACAGTAACAAAGAATCATGATAAACGTAAAAATTTAAAAGAAATCTTCTTTTTCTAGCTTAATCATTACTAAAATTAGCCTTTAATAAAATAATGATATAAGTATTTTTATTTATTATGAGAGAATAAATTACATGCAATATAAAAATCATAGAAGATGAATTGACTTCAATCTATAAATTTTTGTGATTCATTGCTGAGAATTGACCTAATTCATTTATAATTCTTTTTTAGAGTCCCAATAATATCAACAGATAAATCAGATAAATTAAACTTTTATAGGTGTCAACTGTTTCTTTCTCTTTTTTTTTTCCTTGATAAACTCCAAAAATAAAGTACCGTGTTTTCGTCATAGTTTGGCGCGTAACTTTTGTAACTCTTCTAAATTTGGAGCGATTTCATTGCATAGAAATGATTTTAATTTATTTATAAATAAATTATTTTATTCAAAATATATTAAAAATATATAAAATTCAATTAAAAAGTAGATTTTGATAGTATCATAATAAATATAATATTAGAAAAAGGGTAAAATTTTCATTTAATATATGTTTTAGGGCAAATAAAATGAATTTTAATAAAATCTTTAATAAATTTAATAAATTTCATAATAATGCAAATGTAGCTAAAATAAAAATTATAAACAAAATGAAAGTGATGCACCATTTTAAAAAGAATCATTTAAAAATCAAATGAAATTTTATTATTAATTATGTCAAATGAGAGATTCTTAATTACTCAATAGACACATAACTTATATGCTAACTACCAATAAAAATAAAAATACCGGAAAGGATTGTTGCAAAATTAATCATAGAAAGATTCCCGTATTTACTTCAATCCCCTTGTTTTTATCTTAATTCCTATCTTAAGAATCTCCCATGCCAGACCAGGGTTTTGATATCCAAGAGAGAGAGGGCTCAGGTCTCCTCCCGAAAAGTAATGAGCTACATCAACAGTGTAAACACGTGACAAATATGACTTCGTTCGCTCACCAAATATTCAAACAATAGATGTTAATATTTTAGTTATTTCATCTATAGAGATAAATTACATTAGTTATATCTAAAATGAAGGGGGAAAATCAAAATAAAAAGAATTTATATATAAACTCAAAAGTATAAAAAAATTCGAAAGAATAACAATTAATTTAAAAGATCAAATGAATACCACAATTAAGAACAACTCGGCCAAATATATCTATTCAATTCAACGCTTTATTAAATTTGTGGGCTGTGAAATTCGGAGAATGGATATAATTTATAAAACTTTTTGTAGAGAATTCTATAATTTTTTTTATTTACAAAAATTTCTAAATTCTTTCACAAAATTTACAATTTTTTATAGAATTCTTAAATTTTTGTAAATATAGCAATTTGTGTTCATATGTCAGATTTATATCATATCAAAAATTTATAATAATTAGATTCTAACTCAAACAATAATTATATCATATTAGATTAACTTATTTATTAAATATGTTAAGATAAATTAGTTTGTTTAACCTTTTTAAGAATTTTAATTAATAAAATTTATATAATAAAATTATTTATTAAATTTAATTACTTATTATTTTTCACAAAAAATATTTTTAATTATTAATAATATATTTTTTAAAATTTTTTTGTTATTTTATTAAAATATAAATTTTATATTTTTATTATATATAATTATTTATAATTTAATTATTAATTATCTCTCAAATAATATTTTTAAAATTTCAATATAAATTCTTAAATAGATTACATACTAAACAATTTATAACTCTAATTCAACTCATTTATTAATTATGTTAGATGAATCAATCTATTTATAATTGAAATCTCTATAATAACTTCATGTTTGTATTAAATTATTTTGTTATATCAAAAATTGTTACATCTAAGTTTTTGTATCATAAATGTCATTGTTTATGTTATTCAAGATTTATAAAAAAGAAAATTACAATATTTATATGAATAGTAGTACTATCACTTATTTCATTTATCAAAAAAATTATAAATTTTATGTAAAAAATTAGCAAATCTTTTAATAGAATCTCATAAAATTCATAAAAGGATATGTATACTACATATTACCTCAAAATGAGGTAGTAACAAGACATTTGATTCACGAAATATTTTTAACATTCCTGAAAATATTTTAAGGGAATATTATATTCCTATGTTTGATTCAAAGTTTGAAAAAAAATGTTTGGTAATGTCATATTTTCGAGAATCTTTTCAACCTAACATTCTCCTAAAATATTTCCATAGGAAGAAGTGAGTATCTCAGATTCCCATTTAATAGGAATGTGATATTAAAATATTTCCAAGAAAATTTATAATGAACTAAACATAAGAATGTTATATTCCCGTTAATTAAATTCTCAGGAATCACATTCCCGAAAATGCACACTTTCTTAGGAATATAAAATTCCATAAACCAAATGCCACCTAAATTTATTGAGGAATTGCCATGTTTTTCAAAAGGAGGAGTTCCTCCAAATTTCTCACAATTTGTAACGGAAATTCCACCCAAACAACTCACCATTTCCACCATTGTAACAGAATTGAAACGTCGAAGACTAAATAGAGTTTATGACTTCAGTACTAATACCAGAGCAAAGTATTAATTTGTATATAGGAGGATCAAACTTCTAGGCTAGGATTCCGTTACGAACAACATTTGACCTAACCACTTCATTTAAGTTAAAATTTTAGGAGGATTAAACATTGGGTTTTAAAGTTTAGGATAATGCTAGGGTAAGTTGGGAACTCGACTTTTGAAGAAGTGAATATTTTCACCATTGAATTATATTTAATATATTAAATTTTATATTTTTAATTTTAATTCATTTACATTAAAATTTGAAAAAAAAATACAATTTAGCAATAAAGCATTTAACCTCTTTAAATTCCTCGTGGTATTATCCTAAAGTTTAACATGGTAAGTTACCAAAATTCAAATTATGAGTCAAAAGCAAATTACAAATTGGAATAGTCAATCCTAAGGTAACCATAAAAAGCACTATATTTCCCAAATAGGGGATATATTAAGTGAGAGTGACATTTTTATATAAGAGGTGAAATGAGTAAATAATGATTATCAAATCTTGCATTGATGAATAGAATTAAGATATTAACAAAGGTTATATGACCATTTAAAATGATCACGTGATTATTTAGGTTGATTTTATATTTTAATTCTAATACTTTGATATTAAATTTAACAATAAACATGTAAAATAGGCTTGAAATCCACATGTTACCTGTGGTCTTAAGCTGATTGTAAGTAACTTGAGTGCAATCTATTTGCTATACTGGTAAGCCCATGAGTACTCACGAACCTAATTCTTTTTTTTCCAAGTATTTTAGAAAATTTTAATATAATTCATTCTGATGTTCAATAATCTAATATAATTTTTTAATTTTACTTAATTAACTCATTATACAAAAAAAATTAAATTCATCAATTACAATTTACAAAAATAATTAATATCTTTTTAATCAAATCTAATTTAATGTTTCTTTAAAGATTTTGTACCCTATGTCATATCTAAGATTCAATCCCTAATTTTTGTACATATATACATATATATATATATAATGGTATAACTACTTTTGTTAAAAGAGAAAAAAAAAAGAAAGAAAAAGGTCGTCTACCCACAGGCTTAACCATTCTTGCCTGCAAAAAATGTAGACTTATGCAAGCAAGCTAAGGCAAGCCCACACAGACTTGATCCATTTAGCTCATCCCACTTTGTATGACACCAAATAACTATGATTCACTTTTTTTACTCTTATATAAAAATACTCCTCTCACTTAATACATTCTTTTATGAAATAAATATAAATATTTAGTGTTTGCATTTAGTCAGTGATTATGTACTTCCCCTTGTTTTTCATTTGGTTGAATTTTTCTGCTGATTTTTATTGAACATCTGTTCAACAAAATTTTCAAAAACAGCTAGCAAATTATTTCAAGCGTTGGTGATATTGATAGTTACCGAATATAGTTGTAAGTATTTTTTTGAATTATCAGCTTAAATAAAGAATGGTATTTTATTCTAGCAAATTGAAAGCCGTTAATTACTGATGTGGCCTACGTGCTCGGAAATTAGAATAATTTTTCTGAAAGTATCAAGTCTAAACTATTATAAGACTGCAAATGAATTATAACCCAGCTTTTGATCTGCTCATAACATAAGTTGATTTTTCACTCCACAAGACAAGCTTGCTTGTATCATGACATGGGTCAATATACATCTATCTAAATTTTATATAAATATCCAGTGTAGATAATTGCAAAAAAGATTTTAGTCTCGGGTTTTTGCATAAAGATTCTATTTTAGTGCAAAAGGGCCATGTTTTTGTTGGTGTCAACATGTTTTTGGATAGCAATTGATGACACTACCAAGTAATTGCAAATAAATTTCAGGTATTTAAAGAATTAGACATCAATTTTTGACCAACATTAAATCAAGTGTTGTTATGTATTAATTTTAATGTTGAGTCTATAACCATCGTAAACAACAATAATAACATTGATCATTATATAAAAAATAATTGATGTTATTCCTTTTGAAGTGCCATGAGAAATAACATTATGTATCAAAAATTTTTTATAAAAATCATGTATAATGTTTGTAATACCACATCAATTTGCCTAAATAATAGACATGATATATTTCACCACCTTCCCAACCTTAATCACCTCCCTTTGTTCCTTCCTTACAAGATCTCCCTACTCCCTTTATATTTCTCCTTACAGAATATCCTACCCTAATACCCTCCCAATGTTCATCCTTATTCTCCTTATATTCTACCTTATCAAACACCTTAATTAAAAATAGAAACAAACATTTCCTATGACACTACAGAATCTCATTTTCAATAGTTTTAAAAATAAATTGAATAACAAAAGTGTAAAAATGTTGAAAGGTTCTATTCAATGTCATAATCAAGGAAAGGCACTTTGCTAAATATGTCTTAATACTCATTACTCAAAATTTTAAGTTTGCACTTCAATAGTACTTTTGAAACCAATATTTGCAAATAAAATAAGTGTTCATTAAAAATTGATGCATGTCACTACACATTTCATATAAACAAATGGTAAATAATACAACCAAATGTCACAAAAGATGAATAAAGTTAAATTTCTTACATCACAAACTTGTATAAGCTACATGAAAATGATAGGCGAAAAGATGCAATCATCTATAAAACTAAAAACTATATTATAAGCATAAACACTAAAACCAAACAAATTTTTACATTTATATTCCGCATTTTTTCGATAAGTGCAAAATCTCATATATTTAAAGAGAGGCTAATAGAGTTTCAGTCCTATAAAATAATTGGTAAGTACAAGTGTAAAATTAAAGAGAAACATTTTAAGTTTAAAAGGTGAATACACGTTGTTGGATAAAGAATAATTTAAAGGTTGGAAAAGCTACATGATTAAATTTACAATCACTATAACAATTACGTATTATTAAGGTGACACCTAATAGATGCTAAAAATCTTGATCATTTACATAAGTTTTTTAAATTTTTTTGCAAAAAAATAAAAAAATTTATACATTTAACAAAGTTGTTTGTATATAGTTTGTACATTAACTCTAACAAAAAAATGTGGCAAGTAAATTGGTAATAACTATGCAAATGACATTATTAATTATATAATTTTCCATTTTGAAAATTTAAAAAAACAATAGGGATGATGTCCAAATTGTGCCAAATTTATCGCCCACATAGACGATGTGTTGTCTACATATCAATTTGAATTTAAAAAATATGAGTGATATACAAATGACCACATTGCCTTAATAAGGCATGTGTGGCCAAATTATGCATGTGCCCTTACCTTTTACAAATACTGATGACCAAATTTTAGGCTATATAAATGACTAAATTTTTGTGATATGTATAGTCCAAGCCTTTAAATCCAAGATTTGCACCATTTTTCACCATTCTATGTGAGCATAGGAATTGCTTTTCTTCTTCCTCTAAGCTTTTTAGGTGAGTTTCCCCTCCTTTTCTCTTTAACTCTTTACTATATTTTTATGCTTCTTTATTTATTCTTGTATTTATTTTGTTAATTGATCATATTGTATTGTTGCATTATTGATTGATATTTTGGATTGTTGTTTTACTATTTCATTAAGATTGGTTAAAAAAATTCATATACTAGATTCTTTTAATAGTATTGATATATTATATAAAAATAAATTTTTACTTCATGAATCAATTTGATATAATTATTAGTTTGTATAGTTGAATATAATATTTAGTTTGATAAAATTATTATTTTGTATAGTTTAATATGATTATTGCTTTAAGCATTTGATGATATTAATATAATATTTGAATATAAATTTATTTTAATACTTTATTTTATAGGTTGATAAAATTAATATTTTATGAAAGTTGATATGTTTATTATCTTAAACATTTTTTAAGTTTGATAGAAAATAGGATACTGAAATTTGTAATAATTTTGACATTACATTAATCAAATTGTCAAATTATATTAAAAATAAGAGTATAAAAATAAATAAACATAAAATTTGACAATTATATTAATGAAAATATAAAATTTTTAGTGATGTGAAACATTTTAATAATTTAAGAAATTATTTCAAATGCTAAAAATTTAACTAACTTAAATATTTACAAAATCACTTAATTAAATCCTCAAAAAAATTACTGAATAAAAAAATATTTAACACTTAATAAAAGTGTAGCATTAAATAACAACAAAAAATAAAATATGTAATAATTTAATATTATAAGACATATAATTTTTATTAAATTATTAAATTATATAAATTTGGAAGTAATTAAAAAATGGTAACATATGATTTTGATAATTACAAATTGAAAATAAAAGTTTCCTATGATGTGAAATATTTTATAATTTAAGTAATAATTTAAATTACTAAAAATGTAAGCCATAATGGATAATAAAATGTATAATAATTTAATATTATAAGTACATCTTATAGTTTTTACTAATTTATTATATTAAATGAAAGTATTTGAAAAATGGTAGCATTGTATTTTGACAAGTATAGTAATGAAATTAAAAAACTTCATATAACATCAAATATTTTATAATCTAAGTGAGAATTTAAAATATTAAAAATATAAGTAGTAATAGATAATAAAATGTATAACAATTTAATATTAGAAGAATATAAGAATACTAGTAATTAAAAAATGGTCACACAATATTTTGACAATTATAATAATGAAAAGGTTAAAATTTTTATGATATGAAATATTTTATAATTTAAGTAATAATTTAAAATGCTAAAGTATAAGTAATAATAAATAATGAAATATATAATAATAAACATAAGTCATATTATTTTTATTGATTTTTTAAATTATATAAGAATGATAGTAATAAAAAAAATGGTAATACATAATTTTCGTAATTACAATAATGAAAATAAAAAAAATTCTATGATGTGAAATATTTTATAATTTAAGTAATAATTTAAAATGCTAAAATATAAGTAATGATAAATAATAAAATTCATAGTAATTTAATATTAGAAGTAAGTCATATAATTTTCATTAATTTGTTAAATTATATAAAAATGAAAGTTATGCTAAGAGGATACTAATTTATAATAAATTTTGATAACTAAATTAATTAAATGTACATAATGTTTGATGATATGGAATATTTATATTTTTAGGTAATTATTTAAAATACTAAAAAAATAGATAATATTGAAGGGTGAATTAAATATTAGAATATATATCATTCAAATATCAATTTAACAATATATAAATTAATGAGTTTAGGATATTGTTAATATTATTGTAACAAAAAATTATAACAAGTTAAAATTAAAATGCATTTTTACTGTAACATTAAACTTATTCAAGGGTTAGTAGTCTTCCCAGACAAACCAATCCTTAAATTATCCTAAAAGTTTAAATAGTTTGGGACATGTCTTTTAGTTATTATGTTCAACTTATCTACTCATCATTTCATGTTGTAAAAATTTCTTATCTTTTAATTGTTCTCCAGATGTGTACTATATGTACTATATTGGTGTATAGTATATATCTTTGGAGAACTATGGGGAGATGTTGCCAAAATTTCTATGTATATGAAATGTATCATGGATAAGTCAAGATAATAATTGTAAGAACATTTCAAACAAGATAGGACCATACCTTTTAGAGTTAGAGTGATAAGATGGATTTAGGGCACACTACAAACATGCATGCACTATTGAATCCTATGATGCCTGGTGACATTGTAGATTAGTTACAACATATCTATTGACAAAATTTGGATAAATTTATGAGATCGATTATCCAATAAGTATTAGAATGATGTTATTGTATTTGTGAAGAAAGTCAAGAACTTTATCGATGATAAGTGGTCAATAAAATGTCCATGTAAGAAATATTTTAATATGTTGTACCAAATATTAAAAACCATTGAGGCACACTTAATAAATAAAATATTTAATCCATTATACATGAATTGGATACATCATGGTCAAAAGTACGTATCTAGGACCAAGGTTATGTATTGGCACCCCCTAATGATGTTGAGAAAATAGTTAATATCATACATGACTCCATCAACTCTTATGCCATTGATTAAGTATATAACAATGATGGAGATGAAAATAGCGACAACTTAAGGGGGACACATCTTATGATCAAAGCTTTGATGACTTATTTATAGAAGTTAAAATAGAATTGTACCCATTAAACTTCTTAGTTAAGCTTATACATCTAAAAGTGCTATATAAGTAAACTAATAAGTTATTCAACTCTATACTAAAGTTATTGAAGGAAGTACTATTGAAAGATAAAAAATTACATACATCACATTACGATATAAGGAAATGGCATAATAAATTGGGATTGAGATATAAGTTAATTTATGTCTATAAGTACAAGTGTCCATTTTTTTGGAAAGAAAATGCTGGAAATAAGACTTATTCAATTTGTAGGGAAAGTTGTTGGATTAATAAAAGCACAAAAGCAAAAAAAGCATCCTTAAAGGTTGCTATGATATTTTCCATTGACCTCCAAGTTGAAGAGATTGTATGAATCAAGGCATATGGCAAAGGAGATGATATAACATCATACAAGATGATATATGAAAAATAGGGTTGTGTGATATCTTTTTAATGGAAAAGCTTGGTAGGATTTCGATAAAAGGCATCCTAATTTCTTAGTAGAATCAAGGAATATACAATTGGGTTTTAGTACGGATGGATTCAATACTCTTAGTGATATAAGCCTGTCACACAGCATATGGCTAATTGTGATAACCACCTACAATTTACAACCATAGCTTTGTATAAGAGAGTCATTTTTCATGTTGAGGCTATTGATCCCTGGACCATAATATTCAATATATATATATATATATATATATATATATATATATATATATATATATATATATATATATATATATATATATATATATATATATATATATATATATATATATATATATGTCTTATTAAGATCAATTATTAAAAAGTTGAAATAGTTATGGGAGATAGGGTTGAAATTTAGGATGCTATTACCGACAACATATTTAAGATGCAACTAACATTGTTGTGGATTGTAAATGACTTTTCTACACAAAGTAGTCTTTTTGGTTTATTGGATAAGGGTACAAAGTATGTCTAACTTGTAATAAAAATATGCCATCAATGCAGGTTAAAGAAAACATAGCTTATATTAGTCATCATCACTTCCTTCTAAGGAGCCACATATGGTGAAATAATAAATACTTTGATAGAAAGACTAAGAGAAAAATCCCACTAAGGTAGTTTATTAATGACATAATCATAGACCAATTAAGCAAATTATATTAGAGACTTTCTGGAAAACATATGCAGTACAATGGAGTTAAATGAAAGAATGGTGTAGACAAACTTGATTCATTATCAATAAATGTGAGGTTTTCTATTACTTTAAGTTTATTATTTACTGTCAAATGAAATATTGTCTAACATATTTGATTCTTATCTTTTTTTGCAATATATTTTTAAGTACTTTCGTAAAAAGAAAAAATTAAAGGGAAGTAGAAAAAAGACAAGGATAAGGATGGTAAATCCAAAAAATAAAAGACTTTGGTAGCTCATGCTTAGTAAAAAAACAAAAGTGGGAACATCTCGAAAAGACCTTCAACTCATTGCACAAAAGATATCAAATGATAAGATCATTTCATTGACTCTCAGTTTTGATTTCATAGGACATATTGATGACATTCTCACATTTAAAGATCTCTTCTTATAGCTTTTGAATAAGGAGGAGTTAAATGTTTCCATTTTCATGATTTAGATAAGTTGTGTTCATATTTACCTCTTAATCTTCCCTAATTTTATGCACATATTAAACAATATGAATTCTAATGCTTATTCATTTTGAAAATTATGAGTACTCATATCGTAATGCCAAAGAGAGGAGCTTAAGTTCCTATTTTAGTTTCCTAGATCGAAACAAGGTGTAGGAATTAGGGATAACTCAAAATTTTAGAAGTAATACATAACCAAGATAATAACAATGAATAAAAAGCAACAATACTATATAGTACCACACTATCAAAGGCATATGGGTACAAGAATGAGCCTTTATTTAACCTTGGTTATATTTTCTCATCTATTATGTCACTTTGATGTTACTAATGTTGTAGCTACCATTAAATGTTAAGTTTGGTCTATCTAAAGTCGAAGAAAATCTATTAGCTTGACCCATTGGGCCTTAAACCATATAAAGATTTTAATAAGCCATTGAATAAGGCAATGGACATATACTACAAGATACAAAGCTACTCTAAGGTCAAAATTGAATCGGTGGAAGCAAAAGTAACATTCTTATGCATGTTTAGATACTTAATATAGTAATTAATTATCATTATATGAAATTAATAATGTTTGCACTAGTTTATTATAGTGCCCCAAATAAAAAGTCAATGTGGAGTATAAATACTATATGTATAAATACATGGCTAACATAGTCAAACATATAAAAAGCAATGAAAGGATTGTCTTCTTATTAAGTTTTGCATGTAAACATGCATTTCTTCTAAGGAAACATAAAACCTCATAATGCAAAAGATTTAACAATCTTGTAGGAGGAATAGGCTATGTATGTATTAAAAGAGATACAAACACTAGTATAAGGAAGCACCACTAAATATAAATTTTGATTTTGTTTAATTGTAAATGAAAATGTATATATGATGTGTTTTTAAACAACTACTTATAAATGTATATATTATTTTATATGCATTATGAAAGTTGTTTATATATATTTATATATATTGTCGAATGATTTCATGTTCTTTAAAAAGTGATACTCTTTTGCACTAATAAATATGTGTACCTTACTATTCATGTAATGAGTTTAGTTTTTATCTTTAGGATAATAACAAACATACACTTTACTTTTCTAAAAAAAGAATCAATATACCACATTGGTTGTTTATTAAAAATTGACATGAGAATATACAACATCAATTCTATAACAATAATTGATGTGAAATATTAAAATTATGTTTAGGATATTGAAGCAATAAATTGATAAAGTAAAATTCCATGTCAATTTTATTATACAACTAGCATGGAAAGGTAAAGTTATTATTATGTAATACCAAAAAGAAAAAAAACTAATTGGTAAAGACCAACAAAATTAGGCCCAATAATATCTATTAATGGGTAATTAGTAGAAAGACTCATTAATACTAGTAAAAGTATTTATTAGTTTTAGTAGAAAAAAATCTATTAGGAATTGTTTAAGAAAGTACAAGAAAATTAAGGGTATTCAAGATACTAGATTGATAAAGTTTAAGAGTAAATCTATGTTTCTACTTAAAAGTACTTTAAAATATACCTACGATAGCAAAATTGTAATTCTAAGCATGCACTAGCAAAAGTGCACAGTTTTGTTAAGACAAAAGAAGGAATTTAGCATAATTTAAAAACCTTAAGGAAATATGATATGACTTTAGGATAATAAAGCAATTTTTTATTAGTTTAGAATTTATTAACAATTAAAGACTTAATAAAGGATATAGTAACAAAAATTGGAAGGAAATAAAGAATAAAAGAATATTCCCTAAAATTATGCAAGCATACTTGGAGGCTATTACAAATCCTTTTACAAATGGCCAAGCAACACTCATTTCTCTCACACCAATGAGAGCTTTCCCTATGGCTGACAAGAAAAGGAAGAGAAGGAAAAAATGATTTCTTAAGAATTCTTGTAACATTCTAGTTAGTTTCCATTAATGCTTTGAATATTTTTTGAAGTTTGATTGAAGTTAGAAGCATTCTTAATCATCTAGTAGAGGTATAAGCTTATAGCTTCATGGATTCATCTTCTTTTCATAATTATTTTCTTTAAATTTCTCACTAGCTTTATGTGGTCTTAGATGCTACACTTTAGATTTTAAATGAAAGAATCAAGCATTACAAGTATCTTTAAGTGAATAGAAATCCACTCTTTTTTTTACAATTATCTTACTTAATGATATCTATATATAAGATGTACATCTATTTTTGTGGTTGCTAATGTGCTAATTCCATGATTATTCATGGTAGATCACTGACTGTTCTTGTTCTATGGTTAATGATGTGCTAAGGCCATGAAAGTCATGGTAGATTACTTGTAAATGTGTCTTTTGAAAAGGTTCTAAAAAAATGATTTGAGGAAAAATGATCATTTAAAGTAGCAAGCTTTGAAAATATGGTTTTACATCGAAATGGAAGGAAAAAGATGAATAAGCATGACAAGCTCTCGATTTTCTTTCTTTCAAAAGAGAAAATTTCTATTTTCCATAATAAAATCAAGTAAATGCTAAACTATACTTTTATATCGATATTTTAGAATGATTACATCAAAGGTTTTCAAGAAAAAACCACTTGAATAATGTTTCACAAGCTTTCAAGTTCCTTGTTGTTTTCTTCAAAAAAAATTCCATTTTGTGAGAAAAATTTGCTAAACTATGTTTTAAATTATTTAATTAAGAGTTTGTAACAAGAATATGATTAAAATCACATTTGAAAGTTTAGAATTATGTTGAAAATTATTTTTTTTTAAAGTAACTAGCATTCCTACAAATGGTTTTTACTAGTAAAACATTTTAGTAACTTGTCTAACATGTTTTATGGTTAAAGAGTTTAGGATTTAGGGTTTATTTAAAACATAGCTGAAAACTTTCTAGAATTTTTGCAAAAAGTTGCATTAAAATTTGACTTCTTAAGAAAAATATGGCACTTTCTTTTTTACAATTTGATGCTTGGTTAAGGTACTAAGTAGTGTAACATGTTTTGAGCATAAAAAGGATTTAAAAATGTCATTTAAATTTTTTTAATTCTAGAATTTTTTTTAGCAATTTTTGCAAAGAATTACATGTAAAAGGGATTTTTTGAAAACTAAGAAAACCTATTTTGAGGTGCTTTGGTAGTTGGATATCTTGGTAACTTAGCAACTTGTTTTGACTAGTTAAAAACAATACAAGATCATCAAAAGCCATATGTGGATAAGAAGAGGAAAGAACTATAGTTCTAAGAAGGAGACATAGTCTTCTTATATGTTTCTCTCATGAAGGGAAATATGCATTTTGGCAAGAAAGGGAAGTTAGCACCCAGTTTCATTGGACCTTTTGCAATTCATAACAAGTGGAAGTAGTTGCACATCCATTAGAAATGTTGGATAGCTTGTGGGCTATGCACTTGGTATTTCATGCATTCATGCTTTAGAAATATAACCCCAATGCGTTTCATATAATCCAATATGAACCATTACAATTGGATCATAAACTCTCCTATGAAGAGCAACCAATAGAAATCTTAGATTACTAAATTTGAAAGTTAAGATGTAAAGAACTTGCTTCAGTAAAGGTTCAATGACAAAGACATGGAATAGAATAAGCTACTAGGTGAACAAGAAATACACCAAAACTACTCGTATCTTTTTGGTAAGCATTGAGTTTTAATGCCTTTGTTAATATATACATAAGTATATTTTTAGAATTATAGTATGATTAATTCCTTTAGAATTCAAAGGCAATTTCCTTGAAGGGAAGAACTACTACACCCCTTAAAAAATTAAAAATATTTTTATGTGTGAAAATACTTATTTAATTATTATAATTACTTTTAAAATGGAAATTTTTTAGGACATAATAAGATATTGTGGTACAATATAAAGTAAAAATGTTAGGGAAAGGGGGAATTAATTTATATAAAGGCTAAAGTATAATTAAAATTAAGTAAGTATATGAAAGAGATTTAAAAATCACTTTTTTGACTTTGCCCCTACTTATTTTCTTATTTCCTAAAATGCAACCCCAATTTCCTATCCATCTTTCTCATAATTGCTTCATTAACTCTCTTGTCTCTCCTCTTTCCTTTCTTACTCTCCCCAGTCATTCTACAATTTCAAGTTGTTATTGAAGAAAATCATAATCAATTCCAAGCCAAGTTAAGATAAGCTTCTTAAATTAAACTTTTTAATGGAGGTTTTTCAAGCTTTTCACCATGAAAATGTAGAATTAAGGATTTTAGCCTCCATTTTGATTCTTTCTTGAATTTGATTTAATTAGGGCAAGCCAATCATCCTTTCAACCTTTTTTCATCTCCTTTATATATGAGTAATTAAACAATTTCCTTAAAACTAGAATATCTTCTATGGATTTTTGTTGAAGAAGTTATTGATATACAAGAATTTGTCTATATTATTCATTCCTATTCTATGCATCTTAATGTGGTTAATATACTTAATTTTATGGAATTGGCTTTATTATATACTTTAGTGTTAGTTTTCCAATATTTTGAAATTATTTGATTAATGTTATATTTTTATGTTGTTTAAGATTTTTAGCTATAACATGAGTTTTAGATATCAAAATGAGGTGATCTTTATACCATATGAAATCTTAGAGGAAGTTCTACAACTTTCATGTCTTCATTGAATCCTAATTCAAACATTTAAAAGGTTAAAAATAGCTATGAAACTAATGCTTTATTTCTGTCTAAACTAAACCATTTAGGCCATACTTAGAGCTCTGGCTTAATAACTAAAGCCTAAAGTTTTCTAAGATCTGGCTTAATAACTTTTATGATTGTGGTTTAGTAAAACTACATAATTTTGAAGGTCTTACAATAGCTAGAAGTTAAACTTATAAGATTTTACTATAGTGACTATTGTAGTGTATTTTTCTATAATTTAGGTTTTAGATTTTTAAAATAAGCAAGCCTTTATTCTTTGTAACCTTATGAGGCATATAACTTTGTTAATTCAGTATAAAAAGAAAATAAATTAGATGTAGGGTTTATGTTTTCAAAGGTAAGAACATAATTTCATACAACTCTAGGCATATTTCTTCTCTTCTCTAAGTTTTAACTTTTTAAGCCATGGAAGGCTAATTTTTGGATTAATTTGAGTAAGTTAAGAATCATCTTTATTTAGATTATGAGATCTTAAGTTTTGATATTGACTTTTTCTAATTGATTTTCCTCTATATCTAATGCTTTTATCTAATTTTTTAGAATTGCATAAATTAGATTCTAATTTAGTATAATCCGTGTTCAATATTATAATTTATGATATCTATTTAGTTTTATGTTGAATGTTAGTTGGTTAATCATCATTCTTCTTTGTAGTCTTAAGAGGTATATTAACTTAGCACATTAGGTATAGTAAGAGAGGAAATTAAACATAAAGCTTGTGTTTTCAAAGGTAAAAACACAATTTTACACATAACTCTAGATAATTTTGTTCTATTCTCTAAGTTTCTTCTTTTAAAACTATGGAAGGTTAATCTTCTAATTAAATCAAGGAATTTGTAGCTCATCTCTTTTCGAATTATGAATCCTAAGCTATACTTTTAACTTTTGCTAATTAATTTTCCTCTTTCTCTATTGTTTTAATCTAATTTTGTATAATTACATGAATTAGATATTGATTTGATATAATCTATGCTCACTACTATGATTTATGATATCTATATGGTTTTATGTTAAATTTTGATTGGTTAATCATCATTCTTCTTATAAGAATTGAGGATTGAATGATTAAATTAGAAGTTTTTATTTTAACCCTTTAATTTAACTGAATTCTATATTTAAATTAATTTAAATCTAGCTTTATGGATTAGTATAGTTGCTTAATTTTACCAATCTAATTTGATCATATCCAAGGTGGTTATCTAGCATATAATTCATGAATTATTGTAAGGGTTTTAAATGATTATAAGTTAAAAAATCAATTCAAATGATTAGATATGTTGTAATATGTGATTAATCCACTAGGGAGTTCTCAATTACTTGGATCAATTGCATTTTTGTATTGTATTTTTATGTTATTTTTTAATTATGTTTCTAATATTGCATTCTATTTAATTTGAATTAAAACCCCTTATTTAATTTTATTCATATTCTTGTATCTTGTTTGCATCATATTTGCATATTGTTTATTTAATTTCTTAATTTAATTTTCATTTACTTGTTATATTTTCTTATTAAATTTTGTTATCACAATTAGTAATTGAGTATGAAAGGATGTCTTAAGAAAACCACTAAAGGTTTGACCTAGTTTGTTACTTTATACTATAAAATTTTCATTAAACTAGTAATTTTTAATTTTGATTAGGTTCAACAACCATCAAAATTTTAACACCATTGTTGAGGATCCATTTTAATCCATCCCTTTTTCATCTTTTACTAACTATAATTTACATAATTATCTAAGCATTCTATTGATTTTATCATCTATTACTATTTCTTTGCATTTTATAGTATTTATCATCTATCTACATTTTCTTGTATTCTTTATCTGTTGTATATTCCTCCACTTCAATTTGTCCTTTTCCATCATATATCACTTGATTTTACACTTTACTAAAAGTTCTTGGCTCATTTAAATAGCTTATATATATACCACCTACCCTTTAGAAATGGTTTTAGATTGACTATCTCTAATTAAGTTTAAATTTTTTATGGTGATAGAAAATATTTTTCTAATCAAGGTTAATTATAATTCTAATACCTATGAGTCCCCCATTTTTGGCCAAATTCCATCATTTAGACCACTTTTTTAGATTTTTTAAAGATTTTTATTACATTTTTAACTTTTGCATGGTTATAGATTTCATTTTATGGTAGTCACATAATTTTTAAAAATGTATTGATAGGTTATTTAATGTGTTTTGAGTGATTTTTAATAGTACATTAGTATAATGTAGTGTAATGCATTGCAAAACTAAGCAATCTGCTAAAGAATTGTTAGAATTTGATATTGAGATAGATAAAACTTTTTATTTACTTTGTAAGAGTAGAAATACATGTAGTTGTAGCATCCCTATGCCCATTCTAATCTTCTTAACAATTCAAATAATATGGCTAATAATAAGATATTAAAGAAATTGCTACCTTTGATGTTACTTACTAACCTTTAAGCATCCATTATCCTGAACTTAATACTAATTTTGAGTTAAGATCTAGATTAATCTATTCGCTTTCTAGATTTTATGGTCTTATAAGTGAGGGCCTTTATAAGCACTTAAAAGAGTTCCAAGTGGTTTGCTCAACATTAAACCTCATGGGATCTCAGAAGATCATATCAAATTAAGAGCATTTCTTTTCTCACTTGCTAATGCAACTAAAGATTAGTTATACTACCTTCAACCAAGTCCTATCATGAGCTAGAATTATATGAAAAAGCTATTTCAAGAGAAAATTTTCCTTATTTTAAAAGCTGTTGTAATTAAAAAAGAAACATGTGGCATAAGACAAATGATTGGTGAGACATTATATAAGCACTTGGAGAGATTCAAAAAGTTATGCTCAAGTTTCCTATACCACTAAATCAATAAGCAACTCTTAATTCAATATTTTTATGAAGGGCTTCTTTCAATAGATAGGAGTATGATTGATGTTATTAGTGGTGAAGCATTAGTCAACAAAACTCCTATGGTAGTTAAAGATTTAATAGCTAATATGGTAGAAAACTCCTAGCAATTTAGCATTATAATTATAACTAATACTAAACGTGTACATGAAATGAATTTCTCTAATTCAAATTAGTAAAGAATGGGATAAAGATTAGATGAATTGGCATCTATAGTAAGGTAGATAGCCATGGGATAATAACAAATCCAAGCCCTTCATCTTGCTAGACTTTGTGGTAAATGCTCAAGTCTAATTCATCTCACTAATTCCTACCCTACATTGCAAGATGATAAATGTCAAATTCCTCAAGCCTATGCAATAACAATCTTTCTTGGTAAACCTTAGTACCAATGCCAACAACAATAGCCTAATTAGTACCCTAGTTGAAGAGATAATCAAAACTTCAAATATAATACCAATTCTTGCTAAGTTCAGTATCGGCTTACTTATAAAAGAATTCCACCTAATCCTATTCCTAAACCAAATTCAACTTTAACTTTTTCTTAGTCATCCTTTTAAGGTTTAGCTAAGCAAATGATTGGTAAAAACTTGCAACTTTAGCAAAAAATAGAAGTCACAATCACTAATTTACAAACTTTAATTGGCTAATTATTTTTACCTTAAGTGAGCTTAAAGCATAAGGTTTAAGACTATTTTTCTAGCAATATAAAGGGAAAAGAAGTTATGAATGCAATAATGTTTAAAAGTGACAAAAAAAGTTCATATTCCCTTATCTTCCTTACTAAAAGCAATCTAATAACCAAAAAAGAATAAAAAGAAGCAACAAATATGGTGAAAGTGAGATAAATTCTATCCTTAAACCCTTACCCCCTACTAATTTTTTATTCCTTTTCCTTTTTTAAGAAGAGTTATTCCAAACAAAATTAAGAATGAAAAATAAATTTTGGACACTCTTAAAAAAGTAAAAGTTAACATGCCTTTACTAAATTTAATAAAACAAAATTCAAAGTATGCTAACTTTCTAAAAAAATTATGCATAAATAAAAGATAACTAAGGGATGATGAGAAAGTAAGTGTGAGGGTGAGTGTGTCTACCATCATTCAAAGAAAATTATCAAGAAAATGTAAAAATTCAAGCACATTCACCATTCTGTATGTTATAAGGCAAACTACAATTGAACATACCATGTTAAATTTAAAAGCTTCAATTAACGTCATGCTTTTTTTTTATTTTTGATGCTTTAAATTTAGGACCTTTGAAATAAACAAGAGTAGCTATGTAATTAGTAAATAGATATGACATTTACCCTTTAAGTGTCCTTGAGGATGTTTTAATATAGGTTAATGGACTTATTTTTCCAATAGATTTTTAAATCTTGAAAGTAAAAAAATGAGACATCTAAGGTTCTTCCCCTAATCATTCTTGGCCATTTTTTTCTAAAAATAGCAAAAATCATCATTAATGCTCAAGATTAAATGTTAACTATGGAATTTGATGGTATAATAAGCAATTTTGATATTTTTAAGGCTATACATGACAATTCAATGTCCTCTTCTAAAATTCTCAAGCCTTTATTTCTTGAAATTCATCATTTTCATTTTTATAATTCCATTTTTCATATTGTTATTTCTAATGTTACTATTTTTATGTACTTGTTAACACTAATAATGATATGCTTGCTAAATTTCTTGAATTTTTTGAATTTGTGGATCATGTTAATGATCATGAGCGCACTTGTTGTAATAGTGATACTAAATGTGTCGTATGTGCTGAGATTTCTACACTTTTAAGTCATAATAATAGTGGTGTTTCAAATACTGCAAAAAATGATGATCATGTAGAGATTTGACTTTTAGAGGAAAAACAATGTATTTTTACTAATTATTCTAATTATTTTATTAATTACTAAGCATGTTGAATTCATTATACAGGATGATTCTCAACTTTTAAGAAAGAGTGATTTAAAGATAAAAATTGAAAAAATTATGATAAATAATCCCAATTTGTAAAAAAAATAAAAAAAAAACCTCTTTTCTAAATGATATAAAGGCTAGCAATATAGAGGCAAAGGAGATAGTCAATCTCCATGCGAATCCTAGTCAAGGAAGTTACAATTATGTTGTAATTCCTTTACTTATTAGTACCTCAATCCCTTATTAAATAGGTAATTACTACATAATTAGGCCTTCTAGGGCCTAATTAGGATTTTGAGAAACGAAATACTACAAATTCTAAGTTTTCTAAAATTTTCTGTACATTTCCAGAATTGCTCGTCCAACTTCAAAAATGTGAAAAACTACTTTCCAGAACTCCAAAAATCACGAAATTTGTTTCCATGAACACTCTACTCACTGACTTCATCTTGTAAAAATTTGACATCATTTAGACATCACTTGATCTTTTAAAATTTACAGCAAAGTAAAGTCGTTTCAGTTCTTTCTAGAATTCTCAGCACTAGAAGTAGGCCCTTAGTTAAAGAGGTAAATCACCTTCAATTAAGCTCAAATTTAGTATGGAACTTTATAAATATGTTAAATGATTTCCATAAAATTTTCAGACAAAAACTCATCCATTTACCCCCTCAAAATGCCAAGATACAACTGGTACTCAGCATTGTACTGGAACAGGACAGTCCAAAACGTGTAACAATTTCCCATAACAAATGAGCTCATTTTGGGCTGAATTTTGGCACAAAGTACATTGAGTATGTAAGGTTCATCCCTGAATTTTATCATGATCTTTAGAGCACCATAACCCAGTCAAAAATTCATGTAAATAGACCCAGCTCACTACCCTATGAGACTACTGTTCATTTGGTCAATTACTATTTATTTGGTCATTTCCAACTTCACACATATTGCATACTAAATACCTTCTACTCCAAACTAGCACACAATACATCAAATTCTTATATCTCATACAACATAGGAAAAGTTTACATGATCATACAATAATTCAAGTTTACAAAACATACATAATATACATCCTCAATACATAAACAAACTCATCCATATTCAATCCTTGTTAGAAGGGTTTTTGGAAGCATTACCTGTAATGGTTAGTAAACAATATAAAAGTATAAGAAACAAAGTTTCCCAGTAGCTAGTTAGTATAAGAAAAACACATTAAGCTATTCCAGATTCTTAAGGCAATAAAACATACATTTCAAAATTAATTAATCAATCATTTAACACATTTTTTCATACCATTATCATCTAATACCATTGTAGAAAACATGCACTGCATATAGCAATCATCAAGCCCATTTAAGGACTCATATAGATATCTAGATGGCCATTACAGATAATAGTACATAGGCCCCATATACAGTAATTTTACTATCTTCTTGGGGTATTCGGACCATAAGCCTCACATACAATATTTCACTGTCTTCCCGGGGTACTCGGGGCATAAGTACTGCACACAATAATTTTATACATATTTCATGCAATGGCACAAGATACAGAAAAACATGTAAATAGGAAACAGAGTTTAAGGATAAAACTAGCTACCTTTTTAAAAGCTTCTAATGATGATGATTCCTTTGCCCTCACTTGATAATTTATTTACAAATTCTTTGCTTGTTCTACACATAAATACACGTTATAGCAACCATTAGAACACCATCATTCTTTTTCATCATTCCAAACCTTCCAAAACACAATTAAATAGCTAAAACTCCTTTCTTCCTTCTTTTTCCCTTCTCACGATTTTGAGACTTCAAATTAAGGTTTCCACAAGCTTTCATAATTCAAAATTTCACCTTCCATAAACTTTATAATTCACAAGAATCATTCTAATTTCATTAATTTAGCCAAATTCCAAGCAAAACATGTCATACACATACATACACCATTAGGCTTCTAAAACCCTACTTCGTACATCATGATTTCTTGTTGTTTTTACACCAAACCAAAGTCATACATTAACATAACAACATCCAAAAAATCATTAAACATACTTAAATCATACAAACCCTATAGTCAACCTTCCTTTGACCATACAAACATCATAATTTCAAGAAACTAAAAAGAGCACCTTAAAAAGCTTTGAAAAGAGAATAAATTTACCTCTTGGAGTAACTTGAAGTTCACTAAACTTAATCAAACTTGAGATTTCTTTAATCTAAACATACCATGTGATAGAGTTCAATGAGAGGAGCAGCTTTATCTTCTACACCAAGTCCTAATTCTTGAGATTTCTAGGTGAAAAAGGCTAACAAAAATTTATCTCTCTTCTTTCTCTCTCTCTCTCACATGTTCAAGCTTGCTTTCATGGAGTCATCCATGGTTTTGGAGAAGAATGGAGAAGGAGGAAGAACTTTCATAACAATTCAATGGTATTTTGGTAATTTCTTGAATTATCAAGGGCATTTTGATCCTTTCTTACTAATTAGTAAGGCTATTTTTGGAATTTCTTTATAAAAATGACACTTGTCAAGTGTCTATTGGTCACACTTTATGAAATTACGTACTAGATCCCAAATTCTTGATTATTTATACTTTAACCCACACTTCATTTTGTACTTTGCAATATAATCCATAGGGTTACCTGACTATCTGAAAATCCGTAGACTGTTAGACTTAGACAAGTTACATTTCTAGGGTTTTCTAACTTTTTCTGATTATCTATAGTATTTAGGAAAATTAATTCCTTTCCTATTGCTCCCTTTCCTTCAAAATTTTGATTACACTTACACTTAACACCTTTCAACTTGGAATTCACATACCATGCTAATTTAAACGTGCCTTTCATTTCTACAGCCTTAGAATTTAGAGATTCAAATAATAAAACTTAAAATTTTGGACATTACATATGTCAAGCCTAAGACATTAAAGGTAGGTAACCTGAGCTTTTGAGATTTGATTTCTCTATCGCTTTTATTTTATATTACTTGTCATTTATCTTTGTTGATGTTAATATGTTTTATATTAAGGACAATATAAAATTTAATTGTAGGGGAGATTTCTAGTATTTATTTTGTGTTTTGTGTCATCTTTCTTAATGTTAATGTCTTTTATCTTTTTAGATTAATGCTTTTGAAGTTGAAAAAAACCTAAAAAATTTAAAATATATATATTTTTCACTTTTTTTTAGTCATTTTGGTTGTTTTCTATTGACGAAGATTTCACATTTTTCATGAGTAAAATGCAAATGAAGTTGGATAAGATTCATAACATAATTGAATGAATAACTTTGTTTCTTATAGATTTTGAATTAGTAATTTGAATTTGATAGCATGACTTTCTTTTTGATATTTTGAGCCTTATATTAAGCATTTATACAATTCACTTCCTTGTTTATGTGTGATCTTCTTTCATAATTTGTTTCTCTAGAATTTGATTTAATTACATTTATACATGCATGCATAAAAATGATAAAGACATTCTTTTCTTATTTAAGTTAGAGCTAAATAACTAATTTTAAATTTTTATCTTTATTGAGCCCCCTTGAGCCTAGTTATCTTTTCTTTGTTGATTAACTCATAAATATTTCTTTTTCAAATAAAAAACAAACACTTTTACCTAACCTTAAGGATTCGTCAAACATTTAAATTTTTGAAAGATTGGTTTTTAAATAAATGTAAGAGTGTGTGAGTATGTATATTGTGAAAATTTATCAAGTTCGAAGGTTGGTTTAAAATAAAAAAAAGATAAAGAAGACAGACAAGAAGAAAAATATGATGAAAAAGAATGATTAAGAAAAAAAGTGAAAAAGCAAAAAAAGAGAGGAGTTAATAAGTGTTTGAATTTAAATTTAGATTGTTGTGTTGAGTTATACATATTTATAAATTGCCCTTATGCGTATGGTTCAAGTGCTCTATTAATTTCTTTAGTTTTTATTCTTTAATATTTTTCAATTTCTCCTTTCCTTTTCCTTAGCACTATTATAACATTAAATAAAGTTCTTTTGATTTGTATTATACATATAATTTAAATAGTGGAGATTAGAATATATGCAATCTTATGGTAGAATAATTTTATGAAATGAACTTGAGTAAAATACCTACCTAAACACTAAAGACTTTGAGAGTGAATTTTGTGGGAACCTATCATATTGATCTACTCTTTTTAAATAAAGTTGCTACATGGGTCGATTCCAAGTTTATTAAGATTTTTGTTCGTGACATGTTATGTCCCTTAAAAGCTTTGATTATTTCTTGCTTATGGATTTGTGATTTTGAAATCTTTTGAAAGTAAGTCTTTTCTTTTTTTAGTTTTAAATAAATTACATTTTCCCTAAAGTTATACAAAGGCTAAGTGTAGGGGGATTTAATGTGCAAGACTTTATCTATATTATTCCCTCTTACTTATGCCTCTTAATATATTTCATATGCTTAATTTTATTAAATTAGCCTTGTTATGTGCTTTGGTGTTCATTTTCTTATGTTTTGAAATTGTTTAATTAATACTAGATTTTACACTATTTCAAATTTTCACCTATAACATGAGTTCTAGATATTGAAATTTAGTAATCTTTATAGTGATGGAAACTTACAGGAATCTCTACAACTTTCATGTTATGGCCAAAACCCAGTACGAACAATTACAAGGTCAAAAATAGCTATGAAGTTAATGCTCTATTTTTATTCAAGCTAAAGAAGCCTTGATTTTTTAGTCATATCTAAAACTTTAGATGTTCAATCAAGGTGAAACTAGTGCTAAAATTTTCCTAGACCTAGTAACTTTCATGTTTGTTGTTTAGTGAAACTACGTTGTTTTGAAAGGTTTCACAATAATTAGAAGTCGAATTTATGAGATTTTATTACAATAACTCTTATACTATTGGGCTTTTAAAATTAGCAAAACCTTATTATTTGAAACCTTATGAGGTATATTAACTTGGCATGTTGGGTTTAGCAGGATAGGAAATTAGATAAAAGGTTTGTGCCTCTAAAGATAAGAACACAATTCCACACAATTTTCGATAGCTTTCTTCTATTTTCTAAGTTTCTTCTTTTTCAACCATGGAAAGATAATTTTTTAATTAATTCAAGAAATTAAAGGCTCATGTCTACTTGGATTAAGAGATCATAAGATGTAATGTTTATTTTTGCTAGTTGATTTTCCTTTTTCACTAATGTTTTTACCTAATTTTCTAAAATTGCATGAATTGGATACTAATTTGGTATAATCTATGTTAAATATTGTGTTTTATGATATCTGTTTGGTCTTATGTTGAATGTCAGTTATTTATCATCATTCTTCTTTCTAGAATAAAGCATTGAATGATTAAATTGAAGGTTTTAGTTTAATACTTTAATTTAGTTGAATTCTATATTCAAATTAATTTAGATATAGCATTATGGATTATAATTGTTGCTTAATTCTACTAATCTAATTTGATCAAATCTTACATTTCTATCTAGCCTAAAATTTATAAATCATTGCAAGGGTTCTGAATGATTCAAAGTTAAAAATTAATTAGAATTGTCAAATATGTTATAAGTTTGATTGATCCACTAAAAAGTTCTCAATTCCTTAAATCAATTAGGTTTTTGCATTATCTTTCTTTGTTATTCTACATTCTATTTTTAATATTGCATTCTCTTTTATTTTGAATCAAAACCCACCTATTTAATTCTATTCACAGTCTTGCATTTTGTTTGAACTTTGTTTGCATATTATTTGTTCAATTACTTAATTTTGTTTCCATTTACTTATTCTATTTTCTTTATTTAATTTCATTATCATAGTTAGCAATTGAATGTGAAAGGATGTTTTAAGTGGATCACTAGACATTCATCCTAATTTTTTATCTTATGCTCAAAAATTTTTACCAAACTAATTATTCCTAATTTTGATTAGGTTTAATAGTTATCTATTATAATGTGTTAAATGTTAAAATTTGAAGGATTGCTATGTAAATTCTAGTTACGATATGAGTTATTAGTAATTGGTGGTTCAAATATATGTATTAATGAGTAGTTATTAGGAAATTTTAAGTTTAATGTAATATATGTTGAAAAATTAATGGAATGGAACCAAATAAACAGTAGAAATGTAGGTTTTTTGAAAACCTCAAGCCGATTATAGCTTTCAAAGTTGCTATATCACAAAAGTACTTTTTAAATACCCATAATTAACCATATAAATGATTATGGTATCCAAAGTTGCTCTTGTTTTGCATATAATCAACAATATAATTGACTATAGGGCCCAAATTTAGTTTTTGGGCCCTTAGAGTCGATTATATAATTAATTATCACCTTGTAAATTCCAATTTTACTTATTTAATAGGATTTTATGATATTGTTATAATGTATGGTTTATTTAATTATGGAATTAGTTTGTAAATGCAATTATATTTGATATTTGATGATAAAATCCTAGAACTGGATGTGATTGTGTTGTGATATGAAATAAGAAAAGGGGTGGTGATATAATGAGAAATCTGTTATTACCCAAATCTAATAACCATTTATGAAATGATAAGCCTAACCCTAAAGAAGCAAGAATAAGTTGTCAAAAGATAAGGCTAACCAAGAGTTATAAAGAGATTCAAATGCTTTCTTACTTTATTCTTTCATTGATGTTAATTTTTGATGAGTACATTATTGATGTTTACATTGTTGGGTACAAGAGTATTTATGCATGGTGATGATTTAAACAAAAAAGGTACTATGGATACCTTTTTATATTATCACTAAGTAGATTGTTTACTTACTAAATCTTAAACTCACTATTTTTTGTAGATGCCCTTATAAATACTCTTCCATTACCTACACCATAAGAGTAGGTCCTCGAAGACATGATCATGTGCAAGGTAACAATACTAACTATATTATTGTAGATAGAAATATTCTTTAAACCTAGTAGTGTAAAGTATGTAGTTGAATATGAAACACTAAGAATGCTTAAATGTGAATATTTTGGTAATATTTATGAAATGTAGCTTGCAATGTTAGTAATTATATGGTGATACCAAGCATTAGAATCTAATCAACCTAGTGGAAATTAGGTAATGGGTTCCTCACCAATCATAACTTAGATAAGTTGTGACATGTAATAAAATGAAGCATGTTGAAATAATAAAGTAATTTTTAGACAATTTATGTCATAAAAGAATGAAATAAACCTTATTATTTATAAATTTGAATTCTTAATATATTTAATTAAAAGATAGTTTACTAGATGTAAAATTTTGGGCAAATTATATTCATTTCTTGTGAGACTTAGTGTAATTATGCTTTAATCTCTTCTATTTTCATGAATATACATTCATTTTCCTTTTTACTATGGGCAGAAATAAGCTAAGTTGAGTCAAACTTTATCTTAAATAGGTTAAGTTTACTTTGCAAACTATTAGCCTAAACTTAGCCTATTAGTTTATATTAAACTAAAATTCAAACTCAGTAAACCCTATTTAAAAAGTTTGGGCTAATCTATTAGCTTATTTAAAGGTTTATTTATATAAATAAAACTTCAAATAAGCTAATAGGTAGAGACCTTCAAAATAAAAAATAAATTAATAATTAAATTAGATCTTTATATAATTATATGTATTAAAATTATATTAATATTATATATATATATATATATATATCTATTTCATAAATGTATATTATTATATATAAAACTATCAATAATTACATAAGCTTATTTGATAAACATACTAGCTAAACCTATTTATCTAAATAAACCTAGTTATTAGCCTTGGCCAACCTATTTAGATAAAGAGGTTAGCAGAGGTTAAACCAAAAGTAAGATAGGTCATAAGCTTTTGATAGGCAATCTGAATTATTTTTACTCCTACTTTTTATATATACTCATATTCCTTTCATATTATTTTAAAATTTAAACTTACACTTATCTTGGTTTTAAAAAAATAAAATAAAAAAAGTGTGTGCATATTCTTAAAATTGAAAAAAATATTAATGTAATTATATTATATTTTAAGAAAGTAAGCATAATTTATTATAAAAAAAATTCTATATTTAACAACCTGTTACATTAGCATAAGTTGTTGGAGAAATGATTTCACCCTATAATGGCATTTAATTTACAAAATCTTTTCCATATTTCCAAGAATATAGAATTTTCATGTTTAGTTCAATTTAAAAAATATATATTTTAGAAAACGTTTTTAACCTAATATTTTCCTAAGATATTTACATAAAGGAGTTGAGTATCCACATTCCCATAGTGAGAAAATTTTTTATTAATATAATTAGACTTTACCATTATTAACCCCTATTTAAAAAGTTTGGGCTAATCTGTTAGCTTATTTAAAGATTTATTTATATAAATAAAACTTCAAATAAGCTAATAGGTAGAGACCTTCAAAATAAAAAATAAATTAATAATTAAATTAAATCTTTATATAATTATATGTATTAAAATTATATTAATATTATATATATATATATATATCTATTTCATAAATGTATATTATTATATATAAAACTATTAATTATTACATAAGCTTATTTGATAAACTTACTAGCTAAACCTATTTGTCTAAATAAATCTAGTAATTAGCCTTGGCCAACCTATTTAGATAAAGAGGTTAACAGAGATTAAACCAAACGTAAGATAGGTCATAAGCTTTTGATAGGCGATCTGAATTATTTTTACTCCTACTTTTTATATACACTCATATTCCTTTCATATTATTTTAAAATTTAAACTTACACTTATCTTAGTTTTAAAAAAATAAAATAAAAGAAGTGTGTGCATATCTCTTAAAATTGAAAAAAATATTAATGTAATTATATCATATTTTAAGAAAGTAAGCATAATTTATTATAAAAAAATTCTATATTTAACAACCTATTACATTAGCATAAGTTGTTGGAGAAATGATTTCACCCTATAATAGCATTTAATTTACAAAATCTTTTCCATATTTCCAAGAATGTAGAATTCTCATGTTTAGGTCAATTTAAAAAATATATATTTTAGAAAATATTTTTAACCTAATATTTTCCTAAGATATTTACATAAGGGAGTTGAGTATCCACATTCCTATAGTAAGGGAATTTTTTATTAATATAATTAGACCTTACCATTATTAACCCCCTCATTTTCCGACCGCTTATTGTAGTAAGCCACCACTAGCCCTAACCTACAATAATTATCTTCATTGATGTCACCACCACCACTTACTTATGGCCACTATTGGCTATAACCTACCACTAATGTCCATCACCAACCACCATATATTATAGGAAACTTCCATAACCACCACCTATTATAGAAAACTTCCATAACCACCACCTAGTAATGACCTTCATCAACTATCATCCATTGTTGATAGCTATTATTAGACACTACTCACTATAGGTGATCACCATCCTCACCACTTATCACTGATAACTATAACTATTGTTAATCACCACTCACTACTGATGACCACCATTAACTACTACTCACTATCATTAATTGCCTCCAACCACTAGCCATCATTATTTATAAGTTAATTTTCAACAAACATTTTTTTAGTAATCTAATAATAGTTCTAAAATTATAAAAAATTAAAATATAATATTGTAACATTTTTAAAAATATTTTTAAATAAATCAAATATGTTAATATCACAATCCTAATAATTAAATTCTTGGGATTTACATCTTATGAATGTATAACTTTACAAAATAAATGCCACTTATAAGATTTACATTTACTACTATTTTATTATAACAATAATTAAATTAATATTTAATTTGAGATGCAATTCTTAATTAATGCCATGTACAATAATGATATCATCATTAGTTGTAATATTAAAATGATGAAAACTTACTTTGGTAACTAGATGGCCTAGTAACCATTTAATAAGCCATCAACAGTTGTCACTACAACAAATCATCACTCATACTACAATTAAAATCATGGCACAAGATTAAAATTTTTGTAGCTATATTGTGTAGCCATAAGGATACTAGTTGAAAAGTCTTATAGTACAAGTGAGTATGACAAAGAAATTATCACATATAAAAAGATCATATGACATAAATAATTTTTTTAACCATGAATTCACTTGTAGTTGATAGATTCTTCCAGCCATGAGTACAAACAAGGCAAGAAAGGCACATCCATTATTGGTAACTCATATACTAAGAACATAATCATAGGAAAAAATAAAATAAAGTTATTATAGAAACTAATATAGTTAACTAAAATAATTTTTATATATCCAAATTGAATCGATTATCTAGCTAATTTAATCAAGTGTTACCAATTATTTTGTTTGCACAACTACTAAAACCTATTAATGTTTTCAACCCATATCAAGTTAGTGTAAATCATTGAAACTCTATCTATCTAGAAATTGTAAATTGTATTTACAGGGAATCAAACTTGAACCTTAAAGTTAAGAAAAGCCAAGCTTTACCATTTTGCTAATTTACTTCTATATTATTATAACACATACAAAGTTTTAACTGTCCTATTAACTTTAAAAACAAAACTATACATGTGTGATAGAAATTAGATAATAATAAAATACTATAAAAATACATATAAAAAAATACAATAATACTAAAAAAACTTATGATTTTACTTTTAAATATTATTTTTATAGATTAAATTCCTATTTATTTTGTTACTAATTTTTTTATTAAATTTCCCTTTTACAATAGATTATATCAAATTTATCTTTCATAAATAATTAATTAGTTAATTTTATTTTTTATTAATATTTTTTATTAATGATTGTTAATTGAGTTGCTACAAGATAAAAGTAAAATTTTTATAGCTTTTAAGTAATTTTTTATTATTTTTAAAAAATTCCTTTAGCAAAGATTGAATTATATGAAATAAATATCTATATAAATCATAACTTTAAACTATTATGCATATTTAAATTTTAATTATTGATTAAAATTTAAATTATTATAAATTATTTGCTTTTAAGTTTTTAATTTATAATATATATTTTTGTTACTCACAAAAATAAGTTAAATCATTCAACCTCTCACAAATTTTTATTATTAATTTCATCCATGATATATTATTTATATTTAATTTCTATATTTACATTTATTAATTTATTAACCCTTAAATAAAATTATAAATAAAAGGACTAAATTAATTAAATTATTATTTAGAAGGGAAGAATTAATACAAAATATTTATAAGAAATGAAATTGATACAAATAAATTAACAAAGGATGAAAATAAAATTTTAAACTATTTTACATATATCATTCCCTTAAATGTTATTTAATTAAAATTTTTAATACAATAATCAAATTATTATTAAATTATATATAATTTTACATAATTATTATTTTTAATTTTTTAATGAAAGTTTCATTAATATTATAGTGATGAATGTAAAACTTGTTATTACATATTTTTATAATAAAACTTGTTATAACATATGCCACAAATCATATAATAATTTTAGTATTTTTCATAATATATATATATATACATATATATATATATATATATATATATATATATATATATATATATACATACATATATATATATATATATATATATATATATATATATATATCTTCTTTATTAAAACATTTTTTAAGAAAAATATGATGTGATAAAAAATAATTCTTTTTATAATTTTTTACCTTGAATAATTTATTTTTATTTAAGTGATATTTTAAAAATCAAGCCAAACAACAAATTAAAAAAATTATATTTGTGTATATTATATATATGTATAAGTTTATCCTATCAATTTTTAATTGTAATATGTAAAGAAATTAAATTTATTAAATAATTATATAATATAATCTTTAATATATTATAATATTTATCTTGTTGATATATATACATTTTATTATGTAAATTTAATTGATAAAAAGTTAAATAGTTATTTATTATTAAAGAAAAACCATTACATTCAAATAGATATTAAATTTAGAATATATGTAAATAAAAATTCATAGGAGCTTAATATTTAAGATCTTTCTTTAAGGTTCAACTCTTATCTCTATTATTTTAAGAAAAATAATAAATATATATAACTATATAATTTATAGGCGGTTCTTTCTTTTTACATATATTTTATGAATCAAATAATTAAAAATGCTAAGTTATACAATTTTTTTTTATTGATTGGGGATCAATCAATTGATCAAATGAGTTATCTACCAAATTATTATAATAACTATTTAAGTTGATCAATTAGTTAAAGGCCCCTAACTTAAGTGATGAATTAGTTATTTGCTAAATATCAATAACATATAGATATTTGTATTTTTTTAATTATCTACTATATTACAACATGTTACACTTATTATAAATAGCCTTTTCTATATGTATAGTTACCACCAAAAATGATATATTTGACAATGATCTTTTTTACATAATTAATTCGTGACATAAGTTATACTTTACTATGGATGAATTTTTTCGACTTATACAATAGAACAAGTGATATTTTGCATAAGGAATATGTTTTTATAACTTAATTTCTAGTATAAGTGATACTTTACTATAGAGAATGTGTTCATATAGCTTGATTTATGGTACAAGTAATATTTTTCTACGAGTAAAATTTTTCTCTAACATAAGTGTTCTTGTAACTTAGTTTTGTAGCATAAGTAATATTTTGTCATCAATAAAAAAATTTTATAGCATAAGTAATACTTTGTCATGAAGAATATGTTCTTATACTTAGTTTGTAACACAAGTAATATTTTACTTGGGGTAAAATTTTTTCATAGCATAAATTTTTTGATTTTTTTATATATTTGTTTGAATTTTTTTATTTCCATGACAAGAGATAAAATTGTCATGATTTTTAAATTTTCATGACATAATTCATAACATAAGTGTTAATTTGCTATAGTGTGTAAGCATTTCTTAGACCAATTGAATAAAGATTCTACCACTTGGCTTGTTTTATGTTGTACAACCATTTTCAATATTTGTACTACAAAATCCCTTAAATAATTTTAAACCTTTTAAAATAACTTTATGCCTAAAATAATAATTATAAATTAACAAATCACGCATTTAATATATTTTTAATCTAAATAAACAATGAAAGCTAAATAAAGTAGGATTAAAAGCAAAATTAGTATCCAAAAATGCAATTTATGCTATTTTCATTCTATTCATTTAAAATAATCTCTTTTAATCCTTTTAATTTCTTAATTTTCTTAAATCTAGTCTCCTCATGAATGTCTATTAATGTATTAATAGCAATGGTGATGTGGCATATCTTAATTATCAAGTGTTAAATTAGGTTACCAGCATGACAACCCATTGCCTAATTGGAATCATTATTTATCACTTAGTATTTTTTTTTAACTTTTAGACATTTTAATGTAAAATTAAAACTTATATTTTGAATTACAAAAGAAAGAAATCCTTAAAATCATATTCGTGAATTATTTTGGCAATCATTTAAATGTTTTAAGCTTAAGAGCTCTTTAACATAAATGGAAGGAGAACAAAATTGAGTGTTGTCAATCAACTGCTGCTTCTTGAATATTTGCAATTCCCAACGAGACTAAGAGTTAGACTCATTGGTTTAAGGATCCCCTAGCTACTCATCGAGGTATTGTCTAAGTGTTAAGCTTTTATTTGTTTTCCATTGTTAGGTTGTAGTGATTGATGAAATTTATTAGGGATTTTAATATTAGAATTATAAATGACAAGTACTTAGCATTCTTCATTTTTTTTCATATTATTGCTTATTTTTTGTGGAATCTCAATGCTTAGCTGGCAATGGTCCTTATTTTTCATTGTCATTCTTTGCTTTAGCTTTCTTTATGGGATAATGCTATTATATGGCATTTCTTTTATGCATATGCATTGGAATACTTAGCTTCCTTAAGTTTCATGCTCTTTTTCATTGTTTTAAATATAAAAATACATATTTCAAACATTTGATTAAATTTATTACATGTTATTTAACTTAATGAAATAATATAATTTGTTTTTACTATAAAATAAAAAAGATTGAATATTTTGATATTGTTATTTACTATAGGGGAACATTTTATTGAGGAGCCCATGCTTTCATTGGAGACAAAGCTAAAAAATTAAAGAACCATAACCATGATAAATTTTATTCAATTGAGGTAAGGAAAATTGATTAGTTATTGAACTACACATCCTTCAAATATTTATAGTAGGAAATATCAAACAAAGTCTTGTTGCTAGAAGATACCCTTTAGAAAAGGATAAGGATGTGATTGAGTTAATTAAGGTTATCAATGATCATGCATAGATGTTTTAGTGGAGCATGTAGTTGATATTTCAAATATTACGAAGGAAAAAACCCTTAAAATTAATTGTTTTGCCTATAATGTGAATGGTGAAGGAAGTGGTGACTATTATGATGTTGAGGTTGAGTATGAAGCATATGAAGCTAACTTTGATTTGAATGGTGAAGTAAAAGATGATAAGGCTAAAGTCTTTGAAGATAATAATGAAATTCACAAGTCTGATGCTATTATTCATAAGAGTGACAACAAAAAGAATTAGCACTTGAGTAACTTGAATGAAGATGAAGTGGTAAACACAAATGCAAAACAAAAAGAAATCCAAAATGTAGAACTCGAAGGAATCCAAAATATAAGAGAGATAGTTGGGAAAAAAACTTCAAAAACCAAACTTTTTCTATAGATTTGACAGATAAGTTTATCAACCCTAATGAGTTTAATAATGAAGAAAAGACAAACCTAGAAACCCAAATTTAAAAGATTTTCAAGGTTTATAATGCCAATAGATAGGATTTTAAGCTTAGATTAGACTTTAGCTTAAAAAATGTGGGTAAAGATGTCATGCATAATTATGGTCTTTATAAAAGCAAGCTTATGTGGATCGATAAAGATAATCAAAGGTGGTTGGTTGTGAGATGTAAAGAAAGGTGTCCAAATTATCTAAAAATAAGTCTTGACACACATAAGCAAGTATCACCACAAGAAATTTGTGATTTAGCAAGGGACACCAAATCTCTCACTAATTTTTCCATTTAGCAATAGGGTAGTAAGGCATTTATGAAGAAAAGTGAAAAAAAAAATCAAACTTGATACTTTGTACTTCAGTTCCTCATTTGAAACTAAACACAATTTCAAGACCGGTGACTTATGAGGATGGTTTTAGCACATGGAAGAGACATTCCACTAGTATGAGGGTAATTTTGGCAAGCTCATAGTAACAGGAGGTTGTTGGTGGTAGCTATTGCATTTCGAGAAGGGAAAAATGCGAGCACTATTACATTGCTTTGTGATTTTTTCAAGGTATATATATCTAATTTCTTCCCTAAAAATTTCTATTTTTATGAACAATTTTATGTTTGCATTACTTGCCTTTTGCATCAATTCGTTTATGGTTTAGGAATCTCTAGTATGTATAGGCTTGACTAAGTGATGTGTATTTCCTCTATTCTTCAAAGGCTATGCATTGTTTGATCATTGTTTTTGGGTTCATGTAACTAAAATGGGATTTGCGTTCATCTGTTAATTAGCTTAATGTGGTTTAGGACCAAGTTGAAAATTTTTAGTATATTTAAACTAAATGATTTTAAAAAAATTATGTTGTTTGGACTGGTTTGATTTCCTATGAGCATATAGCCCAAAGCATACCCCTATACCAGTAATATCCTTAATAACGTGAACTTTCACACTTGTAACACATTCTATCTCTTGAGTAAGTAATTGAGGAACATTGAGCTTAATGTGACAAAAAAAGGAAGTAGAAAACAAGAACAAGCAACAGATTAATGAAAAGATGTGAATAAAGAAACGAACTTAACTCTTAATAAAACATGAAATTGTGTTTGCATTTGTTAATTTAATATCATGTTTTTGGGAATAATGTTTTTTAATGATCATTGTTGTGTTAAGTAAACATTGCCTATAATTCACTCCCGAACGTTTGTTTTCCTCTCTTGACTATCCAGTCCACTATATGACAAGCCACGAGACTCAAGCCTCCAGTGGAGGTATTGATGATGAAGACTGTGGTATTAACTAGCTCTCCTAATAATGTCCCAGGCGTCCCCTTTATGGGAAAAATCTTCAGTGTTAGACATCATAACATAGAGGTAATTCATAATATGATTCGTAAAAGCTAGTCTCTTCTTGCGAATCACCCCATCGATGATGGAGGGGCAAACACTTTCATAGTCACAATTCCAACTGAATTAAAAGTTGCAGAGATAAAGGAACACACGCTATGGAATATTATAGGACACCTTTTCAACATTACTAAATGGAACCCTTCAACCAATTTAGCTGATGTTGATCTCTCAACAGCCACCTTCTGGGTTCAATTTCACAACTTCTCGTTCCATCATTTCCAGCAAAATAGTATTAAGAAAATCGGTGAGTGTACCGATACAGTACTGAAGATAGATAACCCAATATCCCAAGGTAATGTCCTTAGACATTTTCCTCGTTACGCAAATCCATTTGAATCCCCTCAAACTAATCCTAACTGGAGTTTGGATCCCGAAAGCAGATGATTCAAAAACTTAGGTCCATTTTTGTTATGAAAACTGCAAAATATATGTTTTGGGTGTGGAATGGTTGGTCATGAAGTTAAATCCTGTAAGAACGCTCAGCCGACTAGCAAGTCTACTAAAAGGTACAGGAGATATGGTAACTGGATGTGTATTGGTCCTTGGCGAGATAACACTAGATGTGCGTTGGTCCTTGGCGAGATAACACTAGATGTGCGTTGGTCCTTGGCGAGATAACACTGAACATAAATTTTCTAACCCTTGTAGTCAACAGAATTCCTGTCAACTCTCTGTCTCAGGGGAACAAGGAGACCAACTACTTCAGAATGCCACTGAGGATGTGACACACCAAATGGAAAATACATAAATGATTGAACTAGCACCTTTTATGTTAATGAATACTACTTCAAGTGGTGTTGAGGTCCTACCTGCTGTTAATACTCCTCTAACAGTTTCTGCCTAGTTGAGCTCTAGAAAATCTAAACGAAAGGAATCCATGGAAGGGGATGTCAAAAGATCCAAAATGGCAATCTCGAATCCTCTAAACCTTAAACCAGAAGAGTGCCTCTTCTAAAAGGGAAACAGTCCTACCATTACTAATACCCGAAAGATAGTTAGTGTTACCTACTGGAAGACTCGTGCTAGAACTCTACCGAAATCTAAGGCTGAGGAGGCGAGCCAAATCATGCCCCCAAAAGTGCCATGAAAAATACTAGCTTGGAATTGTTGGGGCCTCAATTTTGCCTTGATAGTCAGACTTCTATGGGCTCTACAACAAAAATTTAAACCGGACATTCTATTCCTCTGGGAAACAAAATCCACTAATTAACAGATTGAAAAGGTAAGCTTACAACTTGCATAATTTTTTTACTGTGGAAAGTACAGGTGCTAGGGGTGGCCTAGCTTTTTGTGGTCAAATAACTCAGATGGTCAGATTCAGACTCACTCTAATCGACTTATCCATGCTCAAATCGCTAACTTAGAAGACAACTCCGGCTGGTTTCTAATGGGAGTGTATGGTTCTACCTATTGTTCAAAAAAATATGATTTCTGGAACCAACTATACAAACTTCTGAATAATATGTTCCATCCATGGGCAATCCTAGGAAACTTTAATACTTTGCTTCATATGCAAAGACAAAGTGGATAGACGCAAGGTCGACGCATCAAATGACTTAGCCTTTGTTCTATTTATGTAGGAACTTAGGGGAATTAACATTAATTTTATCCGCAATACGTTTACATGGAGCAATGGATGTGATCCAAATGGACATATACGTCAAAGACTAGATTGTGCCATTTGCAATTTAAATTGGCATTTAAAATTTCTAAAAGCTATGGTTCAACATATTACATGTTCTGCTTCTGACCACTCTTTGATACTGCTCAACACCTTATATGATAAAACTGTACTACCTCGCCCTTTCCATTTTATAGCAGTATGGTTTAGAGACAAATCCTGTAAGGAGGTGATCAAAAGTGCTTGGCAGAAAAATAGTAAAGGATCACCTGTCTCACAACTAATCTGGAAAACAAAAAATATTCAAAAGGCCCTCTCAAGGTTGTCAGAATCGCAATCCTACCTAGGATTGGAAAGGGGGCTAGGATCGTAACGGGATCGTAAGATCCTACCTTAAGGCCCCCTTATGTATTTTATGTACCCCTAGTGAATTTTTTATGAGAAGAAATACACTTTCATAATTTTTAAATATGCATATATAATTAAAACACACTCATTGTCATAGATTACAAACAAAAAATAGTAACACATCAAGTAGTTAAGCATCCAACATGACAAAAACAAACAAGAATAATATTAAAGAGTCATGATTTGACAACAATCTAATAAAATTCATGATCTTCAACATGTGGAGTAGCCTCATCTTCATCTTCATCTCCATCCTCATCTTCATCTTCATCCTCATCCTCATCTTCATCCAATGGTACTTCCTCCAAATGCATGCCTCCATCATCTTCATCATCACCCTCACCTCCTTCATCAACACCTTCATCTTCATTTTCAAGCACAAAATCACCTTCTCCATCATCACCTTCACCTTGACCTTCATATATGTCCTCATTGCAACTTGTCCATTCACTAGCTATCCATTCATCATCAGAGGGCATATCTTCAAAGCTATCCATCTCAATGGATTTTTTGACTTGTCTATCTTTTAACTTTAAGTTGCACATCACAAAGACCAAGTTATTGATCTTCTTTTGATGTAAACGATTTTTTCATTTTGTATGAACCTATTTTTTTTAAAAATGCATCATTAGTAATGAAAACAAAGACAAAAAATAATAAGGAACATTTGAATGAATGATTGCAGCTTCATAAAAATAATCTTACGATCTCAAAAGCACTCCAATTACATTCATATCCAGAAGAACTACAAGTTAAGCTTAATATTCAAATAGCAAACTTTTGTAGTTCAAGAAATTCAGCTCCATAAGAGTCCCACCACATAGCTGGAGCTTTAATGTCCTTTGTCATCAAAGCAACTTCAGAACCAAACAACCCCTTTCTAACCTAAATTCATCAAGTTGCACATAAATCTTAGCCCTTTCATGTTTATCAAGTATCATTCTTTCTAAACATTCAAATAATCCTTTTGTAACTTAAAAATCAGCTTTAAAATTAGGACTATAATGAAATTGGAGATTCAAATAATATGCTGCTGCATGCAAAGGCCTATGTAGTTGAGACTCCTATCTTGAATCAATAATTTCCCAAATAGGCTCATAGCTACAAACAAGTTGAATAACAATAAATAAGATTGTAGTTCATAGTTCTCTATAAATTATAACATTAAATTAATAAATGATAAAATTTAAGTTACTAAGCTTTTCTTGACATTTTGAAAATTACTTTGGATCTTTTCTTTTGCACGATCCATTTCTTCATAAATGAAACCCATGGTTGGCTTTTCTTTTGAATCAACCAACCGAAGGACCTTGATAAGAGGATATGCAGCTTTAAGACAATTAGTGACATTCTTCCAAAATCTGCTATCCATAACCAAGGATTGGACAATCCTTCCATCATTTGTACCAGCAAATTTGCTAGATTTCCATGTTCTTGAATTAAACATGTTCATCAATGCACCCTTGTTGTTGTTAAGGCACCCTAAAGTTAAATAGGATGTAGCAAAGCGGGTGACAACTGGCCTAATTAAATCCTTGCCTTTTGTAAAGTGCCTCAACATTCCAATAACCATGGTCTTTCCATAAATATATGTTGTGATCTTTCTAGCTTTAGCAATTGTCAACCGATGGATTTTCAATTTTTTCTCAAAATCCTCCAACATCAAGTCAATATAATGAGTAGCACATGGTGTCCAAAAAATAGCCTTTCTCTTCTCCATTAGCATTTCTCCTGCTGCCTTGTAATTGGCAGCATTGTCAGTGATCACTTGCACAACATTTTCTTCACCCATTTGCTCAACAATGCTATCTAGCATCTCAAACACCTTATCAGTTGTCTTTGAAAACTCAGATGTATCAATTGAAGATAAAAAGATTGTTCCTCTTGGGCTATTAACCAGAAAATTATATATAGATCGCCTCTTTTTATCCGTCCAACCATCTGACATAATAGAACAACCTACTTTTTTCCATTGCTCTCTATGTTCTTCAACCAACTTCTTGGTGCAGGCAACCTCTTGATTCAAATATTTTTCCTTAATTTCATGGTAGGAAGGAGGCTTCAATCCAATACCATATTTTCCAATCAATTGGCACATCTTCACAAATTTTGGATTTTTCACACAATTGAATGAAATGGCACTAGTATAAAAAAATTTAGATATTTGTTGACATACTTCCTCCCTTAAATCCTTTTTGAACATTTGATTGATTATAGATTAGGTTCTTCCAGCACTACTAGGAATGGGTTTTTTCAACATTGATTCTATAGACCCCTTTTTAGGTTGAAGTTGAACACTTTCATTACTCCCCCCAGCTGAAGCATTACTCACATCAACATCATCACTGTCATTATCAAAGAATCCTTGCTTTTTCTTAGCTGAAAAATCCATGGATTTAGAAACATGTTCTATCATTTTATTTTTAACATCATCTGGCACATTTGGGCAAGAACCTGTGTCCATGTGACTGCCAGCTAGATGATGTTTTAATCTATAAACACCACCACTCATTGTTTTTTCACAATATTTATATCTGACCTTTCTTGGATTTCCATCAACTTTAAAACAATGTTCCCAGCCTACATCACTCCTATTTCTAGGAAAATTTTTTCATTTCAAATTTAGCCTTGAAGTGGAAGAAGCCATTTAATTGAATTAAACACTAAACTAGGCAGTAGGTGAATGTTACCCGGTCAGCTAGTCTTCAAGTCAGCAAGTGATGAAGTTACCTGCTCAGTTGGTCTTCGGTTATCTGTCTTCACTTGTCAGTTAAAATAAAGCTTGAAACCTCCATTTATAATCTCTCCTCTTTCTTAGTCTCTCTACGCCAGTCAATGTTCTGTCACTCTGTTTTCCAGCTTCTCCCTCTGTTTCAGCCTCTTTCCCTCTGTTTCGATCTTATTCACTTCATTTTCTAGCCTATTCCATTTTTCAACTTCTCCCTCTGTTTCAGTCTCCTTCACTCTGTTTTTGCAAGCCTTCCAAGTTCGAACAAAACCCAAAATTCACAGCTCCAATCACAACTTCTATCTCAGGTATTGACACTCCACTGCATCAGTTCCAACTTCCAAGCAGCAAGGTCACAGTAGCTACAATCAGTGGTGGAAGTTACAGTCGGCGTCAATGTCAGCTTATCACTCTCTTACTGCGATTCTGTGAAACCTAAGTTGCTATAATTGGGAGATTCGGGACTCACTTTTAGTGCAAATGGGTGCAACTGATGGAGGCTTTCGGCAATAAGGTAAGGGATTTTTTAGGCTTGTTTGATTTCTGGAAGTTAAAAAAGAAAAAATCTGTTCAGCCCATGAAAGCCCAGTCCATCATCTCCATCTTCAGAGGATCGGTTGACTCGATAGGATCGCACGATCCTAGCGATCCCAGCAATTCTCCTCTTCTGGCTCGATGATACAAGCTTCTTCCATGACAGCCACCGAGTCGTCATGGAAAAGAGAGCTTGAATTGTAGAATTGTTCGATCCCACTAGTTGGATCGCGATTCTAACAACCTTAGGCCCTCTTACAATAGAATAAATATCATTATGGCTTCTGTCGTACCAAACTAAATAAGCTGCACAAAACCTTGGAAAAACTCCTAAAAGATGAAGTGACCCAAGAATACAAGGACTTGATTAAAGATATAAGATGGAATATATAAGAACAACTAATTAGGCAATCTAACATTTGGTATCAAAACTCTAGAGTCCAACATTTGGTATCGAAACTCTAGAGAACAATAGGTGATGAAAGGTGATTCTAACACTAGATTTTATCACGGATCTATTATCATCCGCAGATGAAAGAATTTTATAGGGGCAATCCACTTATCGGATGGGACTTGGATTCGAGAACGATCCTAAATAGCCGAATACTTCATTGAAGGCTACAAAGACCTCTCCTAAAAATCTACTGCAATTTCCCTAACTGCTTTAGGTGATCTACTACAACCTCAAATCTCGGATGAAGACAACTAGTTATTAGGCCATTCCGCACAAGGAAGAAATACTATCTACCCTCAAGTATACCTGACCTTAAGGCACCAGGTCCAAATAGGATGGTGGCCTTCTTTTATTAAAAAAATGTTAGGATATAGGTGGAGATTAGGTAACCCAAACAATTCAACAATTTTTTACCTCTGGAAAGATGCATTGCAAATTGAACAAAACGTTTATAGTTTTAATTCTAAAAACAAAAGGAGCTTGCACTTTTAATGAGTTTCAACCTATAAGTCTATGTAATGCCATATACAAACTCATCTCTAAAATCTTAGCCAATAGATTAAGACAATGTCTGGGTAAAATCATATCTTTAACTCAATCTTCTTTTGTTCTCAAAAGGTGGACAATAGAAAAATGTAGTGTTAAATCAAGAGATTGTTTTCTCCTTTTCTAAAAAGAAAAAAAAAAGGTAGACAAGGATGGATGGGAATCAAACTTGACATGGCAAAGGATTATGATCAAGTCGATCGTGTAATATCCCGAATTTTCAATTCTATTATTTGAATCTCTAATTCTGAGGCTGTAGAAACGAAGAGCATGATTGAATTAGCTTAGTGGGTGAATCTCAAGTTGAAAAGAATTAAGTGTAAGGGTAAACGAAATTTTGAAGGAAAACGGATAGTAGGGAAAGAATTAATTCTCCTAAACAATATAGATGATCAGAGGAGGTTGGAAAACCCTAAAAGGGGAGGTTGTCTAAGTCTGATAGTGTAAGGAATTTTAAATAGACAGAAACCCTATGGACTAATTTGTAAAAGTGTAGAATCGGGTGTGGTTAAAGTGAAAATAATTAAGGATTTGGGATTTAATGTGAATAACCAAGAGTTTGGGGTGCAATATGTGATTTTAATTAGTGTAACCAATGGATTTGTGACAAGTGTCATTGTTAGAAAAATTATGGCAAGAATAGCCTTACTTTTGGTGAAAAAGGACTAAAATACCCTTGAAAATCTCAAAAATGACCAAAATATCCCTAGAAGCTTCTTGAAAAGTCTTCTTTCTTCTCCATTTCTCAAAAAGCTGCAAGACACCTCCATGAAAGCTCCAAAATGTGCAGGAGAGAGAGAGAAAGAGAGAGAAAGTTTCTTTTGAGTTTTTCACCTAAAAATAGTGAGATTTAAGCTTAGTGGTAGAAGGGAAAGTTGCTCCTCTCATCAAGCTCTATCCATTGATGTGCCTAGAGTGAAGAAAAGCTCAAGTTTGATTAAGTTTGGGGAGCTCCAAGTGAGGATTTTCAAGTTGTACCAAGAGGTAAAAATGTTCTTCTCTGAGAGCTCTTTAATGTACTCTTCTTAGTTTCTTGAGATTTTGATGATGGAGTGGTCAAAGGTAGTTGAACATGGAGTTTAGGATGATTTGAACATGTCTAATGGTGTTTTAGATGTTGTTATGTTGATTTATGGCTTTGGTTTGGTGTAAAAATAGCAAGAAACATGATGTACACATTTGGGTTTTAAAGGTATAATGGTGCATGCGTGGATTTGTCATGATTTGTTTGGAATTTGGTTAAAATGATAAAATTAGGATGATTCTTATAAGTTATGAAGCCTATGGAAGATGAATTTTGAGTTATGAAAGTGTGTATGGAACTTCCCTTTTGAGAAGCCAAGGGGAGAAGGAGGTTTAGCCATGTAAAATTGTGTTTTTGGAAGATCAGTAATGTACACGGGGTAGAACACGGCCCATGTTGTACCCCATGTTCTGAACACGAGGTAGAACACGGCCCATGTTGAACCCCGTGTTCTTTTACGAAGGCTGATCAGTAATGTACATGGGGCAGAACATGGCCCATGTTGTACCCCATGTTCTGAACACGGTGTAGAACACGGCCCATGTTCAACCCCGTGTTCTTTGCTGAGTGAACATTTTGGTTTGATTTCTTTAGGATTTGCATGGCTTTACCTTTAGATCCTTTTCTAATGTTCATATATGTCATTTTAAGGCTTGAAAACAAGATATAGAGCATCTAAGTATGCATTTATTTAAGTAGAGGAAGTAAAGAATACATGGGGATTAGGGAAAGTGATGATGTTTTAATAAGAAACTATGATGTGTGTTTATAAAGACTGAGGAGTGACAACTTGCAAAGGCAAGAGGAAGTGTAAAGGAGTTTTTGGTGAGAGCAAGGGAACATCACATTGGAAGCTTGTGAAAGGTAGCTAGCTTTATCCTTAAGCTGTTTTCTATTACATGATTTTCTGTATTTTATGAGATTGTTATGGAATGCGTATGAGATTGTTATGGAATGTGTATGAGATTGTTATGGAATGAGTATGAGATTGTTATGGAATGTGTATGAAATTGTTATGGAATGTGTATGAGATTGTTATGGAATGTGTATGGAATTGTTGTGTATGGAATTGTTGTGCACGCATTCCGGGAAGACAGTGTGATACTGTATGTGTTTGGCCTATGGCTCGGGTCCTCGGAATGTTAATGCAATTGTTGTGGCACAACCAGGGCAGACAGTAGAATACTGTGTTTGGCCTAAGGCTCGGGATCCCTGGGGATAATAGTGCATTTGTTGTGTGTGGTACCTATGGCCAGGGACCTCGGGAAGACAGTGTGATACTGTGTTAGGCCTTTGTGGCTCGGGACCCCGGGAAGACAGCGTGATGTTGTATATGCGGCCTAAGTATGAGTATCTGTGATGGCCATCTAAATATTGATTGAGATAAGTCCTTGAATGAGTTTGATAATTGTTGTGTACAGTGTATGTTTCTTACGATGGTACGTAATGAGAAGATAAAGAAATGATAAATGATTAATTATTTTCGAAATGTATGTTTTAATTGCTTAAGGATCTGGAATGACTTGATATGTTTTTATGGCAATAGCTAGCTACTGGGAAACTTTGTTTCTCATGTCTTTCTGTATCGTGACTAACCGTTCCAGGTGATGCTTCCAAAGGCTCTCATGACAGAGGACAGTGATATTTTGAAGTTGTATATTAAAAATGTTTGTATAGTTGGTAATATTGTAAGTGATGGATGTAGATATATTGTAAAGTTAAACTTATGTATAATTATATTACGCTTGTTCATGTTGTATGAAATACAGCAAATTTGAGATTTTCCGTATTAGCTTGAGGTAGATGGCGAATGAGTGCGTATTAATCATCTAGTAATTGAGGAATAAGGTGTTAATAAGTGAGGGTGTTACAGATCGGGCTTTCTTAATTCAAATCTTATCCTCATTAGGATTTCATCCTAGATTTGTACATTGGATCCACCAATGCAGATCTATAGTCTCCTTCCAAATTCTATTAAATAGGAGCCTTACAATTCAATTCATCCCCTCCAGAGGGCTGAGACAAGGTAACCCCCTATCCCCTTATCTATTTATCGAAGTCTTAGAAGTTCTTTCAAGACTACTTTTATGAGCAGAGACGGAGCATAAAATTCAGAAAATTTCATTATCAAGATAAGGACCAATAATTACCTACTTAATATTTACAAGTAATATTATGATTTTCCTCAAGACCAATCTACCAAAAGCTAAATCTCTTTGCTCACTCCTAGAATGCTATGAATCTTGGTCAGGCCAGCAGATATATACCACAAAGTCAGGAATATTCTTTTCAAGAAATGTGGGTCCAGAAAGGAAATAAAAGCTAATTAGATTTATGGGAATGAGAGAAATAGGGAAGTCTACACACTACTTAGGTATTCCCTTATTCTTTTCAAGATCAAAAGACTTCCAATACCTACTTGATCAAGCTCAAGCTAGACTCAATGGTTAGGAAAAGGTGTTATCATGGGTAAGATGATATATCATGGTTCAATCTATTTTTCAACAACTACCCATTTATTCTATATCTAAAATCAAGGTTCCTAACATCATATGTGACAAATTAGATTCCATTTTTTGTAGATTCTAGTGGGGCATAGAATTGGAAAAATGACATTACTTTTGTCCAAAACCATGCAATCAAATATGCTTGCCTAAGAGATATAGGGGACTTGGCTTTAAGCTATTTCATCACTTAAAATTCTGCATTGCCAGCCAAGCTAACTTGGAAAATGGTCACCAAATAGAACTTCACTAGGTCCAGTGTTTTCAACATAAATATCTTAAAAGTTATAACTAGTTTTTGGAACCAAACATTAAAGGTTCGTGGGTGTGCAATGGAATAAAAGAAGGGAAAATGTTAATTAATAGTGGAAGATGCTATATCATTAGAGATAGGAGACAAGTTAGAGCCTTTAGTGACCCTTAAGTTCCTAAATGTATAAGTTCTAGACCCCCAATCATTTGCAACATTTAATTTAGTTAATGAGCCACTAGTTCATAAGCTTATGGAAAGGTAGAGGGTATGGAATGAGAATTTAATCATGCATTCATTTTAGTTCAATGATGCAATAAAGATAATTAGAATCCAACCTCGACCATTAGGTAACAACAATTAGTTAGGGGTTTAAATGCAAATAGGCATTTCTCAGTCAAATTAGCCTACCAATCTATCATCCAACATTTTCTTATTCTGAATCCTTCAAAATTTTAGAGATCCCTTTGGAATTCACAGCTTTAAAATCATTATAAAATGCTGCTATGGAAATTTATTAATGGGTATTAACTTTGCTCACCTATATTTCAATGTGTATTAGAATTGGAAATATCCTCTATCCTCTTTGCTCTAATTCTCCTAAAATAGAGATCCACCTCCTAGAATGCTACTCTATCACATATTTTGTTTAGTTCCAATTATGAGACATGTGAATAGAAAAGCTACACTCGAAATCAATGGCAGATTTCTTTGGTGTTATCTTCAAAGGATCCATAAAATTAGAGACATCTCATAACCCAAGTCTACATCTAGACACAATGATCTTTACTACTACAACAATGCACCAGATATGGGATGCATGAAATTCTATGGTGCATAATGAAAATCTCACGAACGTTGAACTACTTTTGGTTTCAATCAAGAGGGAATTTGCTAAAGAAAGAAAACAAACCCAAACCTTCACAAATGCAGACACCAGACCTAAAGTAGAAACAAGCACCCATTTGATCAACTTGACCACATAGCCAATCCAACTACTAGTACCATGGGTGATTTAATTTCGAGACATTTAAATTTTATAACCCAAGTTCACCCTTCTAAGCATTTCAAACCCACCTCTATTTGACAACCACTGCCGACTAACACCATTAAATTTAATATTGACGCATCTTAAAATTATGGTCATGTTTCTATAGCTGTGTTTGCTTCAAATTCAGATGGAGGGGTTTTTAGTTTTTTGTATGATAATTTTGAATGTCTATCTACTCTCTCAGCAAAGTTTCTATCTATTCACAAGGCAATCTTAATTGCATTCAAATTTCATGATTTTATGATCCAAATAGAAAGCAATTGCAAGGTGGCAATCAAAGCTCTAAAAGGAAATATTGAATGCCCATGGAAGGTCAAGCCCACTTTTGAAATTCTTATGAATCTTCTATTAATTACTCCAAATATCTATCTTGTGTGGTGCCCTCAAACTTGTAATACGGTGGCTCATGAATCTGCTAAATGTTTCAATCATACTATAAAATCTAGCATTGGTAAAATGTCTCAGCTTCTTACTATTTTATCTCTTTATGTATCCCAAGACATATCCACCTTTTTTGGTTAATTTATCTTTTTCCTATCAATAAATTTCCCTTGAGGCATGGTTTCCAGCAAAAAAAAAATTTCTTATAATTGTATTTTAGATAATAGTTAATGCAAGTTTTGCTTAATTATTTCAATTGCATTATTATGTATGATCTTTAATGTTTTGTTCATGTGAACCATAGTTCTAATTTGTTTTAATTGATACTAAAAAATGATGTATCTAATTTTTGTTTTTATATCACCATATTCCACATACTTTTATTATTAAAATAATAATTAACAATTAAAGAAGTTCATAATGATATACTATAGAACACAAATTGCTTTTTCATTATTCATTGCCTATTTATTAATAAGAAAGCTATATCTAGAAGGAAAACCTTTAAATTTGAAACAAAATCATAACCTTAAAAGCCAAATTATACAAAAGAGATTAAGTATAGAAACTACAAGGAAGGTCATTGACACTCATAAATGTCCTAGAAAATTCAAGAATATGCAAGCTAAGACCAAACTACTTGGTAAGAACGTTGTTGACAATGTTAAAAAGAATCCTGATGCCAATTACAAGACACTTTAAGAAGATGCAAAGAATGAATAGGGGTCCAATTATCAAGGCATCAAGCATATAAGGTTAAAAGAAAGGCAATTGAATTGGTAGAAGGTATTTCAGAAGAAAAATACAACAAGTTATGGAGTTATGCCAAAGAGTTAATTAAGAGCAACAAAGGTTATTTGGTTGTTATAAGTGTTAACAAACTATCACAAACATTATCTCTAAGATTTGAAAGGATGTATGTCTAGTTTGAAAGATGTAAAAAGGCATTTATAGAATATTATAGGTCATTAATAGGTCTTGATGGTTGCTTATTGAAAGGTGTTCATAGAGACTAATTAATGGCTATTATTAGAAAAGATAAAAATAATCAAATGCTTCTCATAGCCTTCATTATGGGTGAGGTAGAGAATAAGGACTTATAAAAGTGGTTTTTAGATAGGCTTATTAATGACATTGGAGATCTTTTAGAGCATAGGTAGTTATTTATTTAAAATTAACAAAAGTTACATATAGAATCCTTTATTTAGTGAACAATGGTAAATATTAATCTTTGAAATACATTGACTAATGAACAAGAGTTGTAGTATTTGTTTGTATATAATTACTGAATTTTTTATTTATTTTCATTTCATAATTTATGAGCTAAGAACATCAAGTAACTTGTGTATGTTGTTAATATAAGTGAATCAAAAATTTTTGAATTTGTTACTTACTATAATAAATTCCCTAATTGTGCTCCCTAAAGCTATAAATCTCATCACATATGTAGGAAAATTCTATAAATATAACATATCTTATGCTTACTAGATGATATCATTGATTAGTTAGTTAATACCACATATCTAACTTCTATAAGGATTGAATCATGCAATTGCATCATTGGATGAAGGGATTGAACATAAGTTTTATGATAAATATATGTATGCTAATTTTAAAAAGATTTTCTCTGGTGACAAGTGAAAGAACAACATAGGTTAGATGCAAGTTCAACAACTAGGGAAAAATTTGAAATTATAATGGAAAAGATTAAAAGGTTAAATGATATTTTTAAAAGCACTTATGGAATTTAACCCATTAAAATAGACTGGATTTACTTACTTTACTCACACAAAGTGTCATTTGCATGTCGATAACTTATGCAAAACCTTTAATAAAACAATATTAGAGTGTAAGGAGAAACCTATAATACATTTGGTTAATGATATTAGGTTATATCTAATGGAAAGGATTATTAACAATAGTAAAAGAGTAATGAGGCACCATTATATCATTAAATTGAAAAAATTTTAGAATTTACCAAGGAAAAGAGTAATTTATAGACACCAATATGGGTATGAGATGAGAAGGGTGCATTATTTGTTATGGAGAAAAAGTCTAAAAGATATGCTATTAAATTGATCAAAAGAACATGCTCATATAGAATGTGGGATTTAATAGGCATACCATACTACCACTTAGTAGCTACAATGGCATCCATAAGCTAAAAGACTATGTCTATAAATACTATAGATATGATCATAATTATATTTGTTTAAAATGTCATTTTTATTTAATACAATTATTTCATAATTTTTTATATTTGTAATAAGGATATATACTTTAAATCCTACAAGCATATCATATGCCTTACAAATAGCCCCAATGTATGGTTTAAAATTGATAAAAAGCCACTTCAACCACCATAAATTATAAGACATGTTGGAAAGCCTAAAAAAATAAGGAAAATTTATCCAAATGAAAGGCTTGAAGAACCTAACAAGCTACCACAACATTATTCCATTTATGAATTTGGAATATGCTAACAATTTAAACATAATGCATGTAGCTGCAAAAGGAAAATAAGGGATGATAAAGAAGTTGCAATAAAGGCAACAAGGTATTTCAAGCATCCAAAGGGAAAGCATCCAAGTCCTAAACATCAATGTCTTAAGCATCAAAAACATAAACATCCGAGTTTTAAGCATTTAAGGCACAACCATCCAAAAGGTAAACATTAAAGCCTCTAGCTTCAAAGTTTGAAGCATTTATAACATAACTAACCAAAGCTTAAAACAATAAAAAAAAAGGTTGCTAGCTAAGTCTTGCTTATCTACTAAGTTATAAAAGAAAACATTCAACTACAATGAAAAAAATCGTACCACAAAAGTGACCTTCTAAGTAGTCTTTAAAGGTAATAGATTAAAGTTCAATAAGGTGGCTTCTACTCAAGAATTAATAATTAGGGATAAGAGTAATGTGGTATGGATGAAATAGTACATTATTGTAGTCATTTTGGGTCATGCAAATTATTGTAGGCATGTTAAGGATTGTAATTTACGATAAGTATTTTGGCTTTTGTACATGGTTCTCATGCTTTCAAGGGTAAAATTGTTGGAAAATGTTTCATACTCTAATTTTTGTTCCAAATGTATATGGGAATATTAATATGATCCCCTTGCTTTTAATTATGTTCACTTACAATTGTATGTTATGATTACCTATATACAAAGTCATGTTTTATTTGTTTTCCATTATAATCCAACCAATTTGATTACATGTTTTATTTACCACAAAAATTTTGACTTTGCTATGTCATACATAGGAATTCATTAGTAAAGGTTAATGCATATTATAGAACTTGTAACATTGCCACGTAATTATATCCCATTTCAATTGCATATTTTAGTTGCATAATTTGCAATTTGGCATCTTATTTCATTTTGTAGGCAAATTCAATGATGCTACCAACCAAAGAAACTAACAAATGGGCATTACTAATGAATGTGCTTAAACACTGAAAATAAAGTATTTTTTAGGTGTTTCATGTCTTACAATTTGCAAATGTTGCAAACCAATGCCTAATTATCATTTCCCATGATTTGAATAAGATATAGTGATTTTTAAGATAAATAAATACATGCAACTATAATACCCACCAAAAAATCCAATAGTTAGAAATAAATAGATAGTGTTTGAAAGTGGTTAGATAGCAAAATTACATAGTTTTGATATTAAAAAGATTTATTAAAAATAATGGATAAAAAATAACTAAAATTATTGGGAAATTTTTTTTTTTGAAAATCAAAAGAATTTATTGAAAATTAGTGGAAATTGTGAGAACTAGGAATTTAATTTAGGTGATAGAAATTATAAAATATTATTTTGGAATTATTTAAGTAATATTATAAGTTATACAAAATCCAAAGTTAATAGAATTTAGGATTTAATTAAGGTTATTATAAAAAATGTCATTAAAAAGTGCATCAAAGAGCAAAATTGAAAAGAATAAAGTTGAGTTCAAATTCACCCAATAAGCAAACAACTATTCATGGCCCAAATGGCCAGAGAAGAAGATAAATTGAATTCAATTAATCCATTAGAAATAAGCCCAAAATAATTAAGTCATTATGGTAGCATTTTTTAGTAATTAATGATTAATTGGAGAAAAAAATTGGTGGCCTAAATTAGCCCTTTGTAGTGCATCGTTATGGCCTAGATTGGGCCTTTGCGATGCACAGCTATTAGCCTTAAAAAGGGTCAAAGATGATGCCAAAATGGTTTACATGGTTTCCAAGTAGAAGATAAGAACAAATGGTAATATTCTAAAAGGATCTTCTTTAGCTTTTTAGTACAAAAAGCAAGTAAATTTCTTACTTTTTTTTTATCACAACCTAATTTCTAAACTATCATGCCCAGCATAAAGATATTAACTGGACATCTTTACAAACATTTTTAAACCAAATTAATTCCTTAAATTAATTGTTTTTTTTAAAACATGCATGATGGAGAAATGCAAGTTGGAAAATTTATTGATCTTTTGCTTTTTGCAAAACCCTTTCCAAAACTATTTCTTCTTCTAAAATAATCAAATTGGAAAATCATATTTCATAGTTGATGAGATTCAATATTTTAAATACATTTCCTTAAAAATAGATGGTAAAACTAAAAATTTAGATATGTTTCAAAAAATTCCCTTTTTAGATTTATAATAACTTCTTTTGGAGTTAAAATTCAAGATAAGTAGAAGATGTCTTTTCTAATTAAGAAATAGTTAAAACATAATAACTTTGGTAAAATAGAAAATAAAAGTGAAGTGATTACAAAAAATATCTAATCATCAGAAGGTCATTACTTCCACTAAATTCTCAAATAGATAGTTTTTTTTAAGGAACTATTTTTCAAAAAGATGACTTGCTAAATAAAATCACAAAGGATCAAATATAAATTTATGAAACTTATTTGAATAAAATTTTCTTAAGAATATGCCTTAAAGAGAAGGAAGCTTTTTGAATACTAACAAATATTTCCATTTCAAAAGTTCAAACCATAAGACAAACACAATAAAATAAGACCAAGCTAGAAAAATCAAAGAAAAAATCAAATAAGATTATATTTTGATTTAAAATACTTTAGACATAATATCAAATAGATCAAAAATAGTTTCACTTTAAGACCTGAAAGATATTATTTAAGTAAATACTTAGTAAAATACTTAGAATATTTTTTGGAAGTGATTCATGTAACTAATTCACTATTCATGAGAAAATCATTTTTGTAGTAACCATAAAGTAATCAAAATAATATTGAAAATTATATATGTTTAGAAATATGCATTATACATATAATTATATAAAAAAGGAGAATTCCATGGGTTTGGAACCCACGAGGATGTGGTATAATGTGAGCCATTAGATGCGTTGACTTAATCAATAACTTCCCTCATCTAATGGCTTGCATTGTGCCACCCATAGGGGTAACATAGAAATCACCTATAAAAAATTGCTAAAAATATGCATTATATATATAATTATACAAAAATTTACTTAGGCTAAACTATAACCTAAGTGCTAAAGTCTTAAAGTAATTATACAAACTAAGATAGCTAAACTATAATTATACAAATAAACTGTTAAAGTAAATATTTTGAATCAAATGAAAATGATAGTTATCAACTTGGTTTAACTATCAATTATGCATATGGTAGAATTATCAAGGTCAAGATCCTTAAAGTCAACTAAATGCAATTCCATACAAGTGCCATCATAAAGATCTCAATAAGTGCTATCGAAGTCTAGAGCATTTAAAAAATATATCTACATGTAGAGTGAGTATAAAAATTATTCAGTGAGATAACTATCATATAAATTTTCTAATCAATTTTACTTCAAAAAACATTATATAGAAGACATATATCAAATTTCATTTTCTTTCTTATTAAGTAATTTTATATACTACACTATTAAACACTTTAGTAATGTAAGCATTTAATTAAATATTAAATGGCATTGAGGCATAAAATTTTCCTTCTTGTTACTTCAAACCAATCATAACAACAGTATCCCAACTTTATACCTTCCCTTTACTTCACATCATTTCATGTTTAGCTAAATCTCCACCACTCTTCATAAAATTTCATAATCACATAATCATGTCATGTTATAATGTTACATGTAGCGTTCAAGCCAATATCATCATGAATAACATTAAAGCCCCAAAATCACATGTGGCATTCAAGTCATTTCATACAAAGCTTTCACCTGCTTTTTATTCATAAAAGACACTCATCAGCCCATTTTCAAGGTAAGGTCAAAATTCCATTCATTAGTTATAACCTAAATATAATATAGAGTATAATCTAGCAGAACAAGTTTTATAATTGCCTCATCAAATTTCTTAGTGACAACAAGAAATATAGGTACTTTTATTCTATATGCTAGATTATAGTATTACCTTCGAAAGCTTATTAACGTGAAGCTTTAATCATAGACACTTTCATACATGAACATATTAGTATATATATAATTCATAGAATAATTCATGTTATGTTTCATGCATTGACCTTGCAATAGATTTACTATTTCACCACAAAACCTATGGAGCAGTGTCCATTTTTCATCCACAAAATTTCTATTATCATTCAAGCATACTATTATGTTATTAGACAAGTGAAATATTATTAAAATAAAGTTCTCAATTTAGAATTTCCAAGTTCCATAACTTCTATTTCTTAGCAATTTTAATCCTCTACTTTATGTATTATTTTAACTAGTAGGAAAACTATTTTTAAGAGTATTGAAATGTGGCCAGTAGTAAATAAACCACTCAATTCCACCAAACACTAGCATTAAAAGCTAGAAACAGTCACAACTTAGTGGGAATTCTAACAATTGCTCCTATACTTATAAATTCTACTAAAAATAGTAAACTATATTAAATAAAAAATTTTGGTATTCATATTCAAGTATTTAATAATATCATTAATCTCTTTTCCTAAAACAAGTCATACAAGGTATCCTTTTACCCAGTTATCAAAATACATCAAAAAAGACACTTTTAGCTTGCAAACTCTATTTTAAGTATTAAATTTAGATAAAATTTTATGAAAATTTAGTAAATAATGAGCCATAAAACATCATCTTTAAATTATTTTCACACTTAATATAAGTTATACAAGCTTTGCTCAACTTAAATTACTAATATACTTAAAAAAAAGCTCTTTTAACTTTCAAGAACCCTTTTCATGTGTAAATTCTTATGAAATTTTCAAAAACTTCCAGCCCAATTTAAAAGGCTTAATTCATCGTTAAACAATAATTTTTAAATACAAAACATGTTACATAAATATTTAAAATGTTTTACTAGGAAAACCAGCTTGTAAGAAACAATTTTTCACTTGAAAACACTAATTTAAAAAAAAATTCAGCGTAAATCAATAAACTTCCAAATATATTTCCAAACATGTTTTCACCATAAAACTTTAACATAAATGTTAACAAATATCTATAAAACAATTTAAAACCTAATGCAATAAGTTTTCAATACAAAAATAGAATTTTTTTCTTACCAAATAGCAATATACATATGCATTTTAGTGTTGTCCAAAATGAATTTTGCTTATAAAATATCACCCTAAGGATAATCACCAAAACTTTCTTTTTATTTGTAAAAGTCATGCTTTTCAAAACCCTTGCTAGTTTTGACAAAAATTCCTTCCAATAAACCTTTTACTTCCATATGCCTTTCTTAAGTTTTCAAGAAAACATTTTACAAACATTCCACCATGAGTTTCATGAATTTAAAATAATATTAATAATCGCATATACATCTAATATATAAATATCTTTTGCAAAAAAAGCCATGAAGAAAAAGAATAGGTCTCTACTCACACAAAGAGGCTTATGATGCTTGAATTCCTTCACCTAACATTCAAAGTATGTTATACAAAATAATATAAAATTAGTAAGGAATTCTTAACAAGAATCATAAAAAGAAATGAATCTTATGGAAGCTTAGGTACTTATACCTCCACCGAGAAGATAAACAAAGCTTGCCCAACTTTAAAGAACTTTAATGAAACTTAGCAAGATCTCACTAAAATTGTCTCTTAGCCAAGGTTGTATGAGTGTTCATCAAATGGAGTCCAACTTAGCTATTTATAGAGGAAAAGAAAGCACTAAGCAAAAATGAATTAAAGAATATAGTTTTCTCCATGGAAAAAGATGATAGCAATTTTCTTCCCAAATATTTGTCTATATTTTCTATTCTTAGTCTTAGCTTCCTATGCTTAGTCTTTGTAATAGTGTCATATGTCATTATATGTTTGCATTATGGCATATGTCATTTGCTTGACTAACTTTGTACGAAGTTTATGTTGGTGTGTGTCTTAGAAGTTAATCATAAAATGATTGCAATATTACATAATGTATTATATTTTTATTTAGCAATACAATTATTATATTTTGTGCAAATTTTAACTTAAATATAATAATTGTCCTTAGAATAGCTTCGTTATTCCTAAAATACTCCTAATCAAGTATTATTGCAAAAAGGATAGTAATAATATATTGAAACTAGCATGTATAGTGACTGATAATTACGAATCATAGATATCTGATATCAAGTTAATACATGAGTACATTGTTAGTGAACAATGTACTGGACTGACCCATTATGAGAATACTACATGAATAGATATGTCATTAGTTATTCTTATATGACCACAAATGTACATAGTTCTTTGACCTAAAGTCACTACGGTTTCCTATATGAGGAGTTACTCATTTTAATGTCATCCTATGTTACCTTTAATTGGGATGACGAGTAATGCATTAATTGGGTATGTCACGAATCATACAGAAGAAAGTGAGTAATGTAGATGAAATTTTATTATTGTTGTATAAAAGAAAAATATCCTTGGACCCCTTGATTGAGTGAGACTTAGAAATGTATGGCCATACTCAATTAGATCAATATCTAATATTGATCATTTGTTTTAAGTTTACTCAGTATTAAGAAATATAAATTAAATATCGACGAGGATGACACACTCCATGCCTCCAGTTCGATTTAGATATTGCTACAAAAGGGATTATGATGCAAAGCGTTGATCACATATTAGGTGGATGTCAAATCACAGACATTCTTACTACTTAAGTGGGAGTGATATATTGTTAGATACCGCTTACTGTCTATGGCCCAAAGATGAGTCATTGTCAATGTAGTAAGAACCTACAGGGTCACACAAAAGGAGTAAGAATGAGATAATAATTAATTAAATTTTAGTTGAACTAAAACTCAATTAATTGAACTTATTTTCGTGCATACATATATTATTAAGATAATAATATATTTATTCACGTAATATATATGTGATATATATTATATGATATTATTTGATATTAAAGTAATATCAGATAATTATGTTATTAGATATTAGATAATTATATTATGAGATAATATTATTTTCTAATATATAAGATAACTATATAACAATTCTTAATATTAGATAATTATATTATGAGATAATATTATTAACTAATATTAAATAATTAATATATAAGTCCTATCTTTCCTCACTCTCTCTATGATAAGGATAAGATAATAGTTATTTAGTATGATTAGGATTTTTTAAGGCATTATCCTAGTAGGATTAAGATTATAATATGCCTTAGTTCTATAAAAGAACTTGAAAGGCAGCACATTATTAACGCACATTGGCTTCAATTAAACCTTAAATCACTTTAGAAAACGCACATTCCAATCCTAGTGAGAGAAACCAATCCTAGCAACTTCGTGGAGGAGAGAAGTCGTTGTTCACTTCGTATGGATACCGTAGAAATGTTGTACCTTCTAACCAGCGTTTGATTCATCTCGATCTCTCAAAGATTCATTTTGAAAGAATATGAATACAAATAAGGTAAAACCCTAACATTGATTTATGATTTTTGCATAGATCCTAGGAAGGATTTGAATTAAAAATTTAAAATTTCGCTGCATATGTTAATCTAAAACCTAACCATTTCTTACATTTTTCTAATTTTAATTAACCACCAATTAATTTAATCATCTTCATTAAGACTTTAATCTAAAGTTTTTTCTAATCTTTTTGCTAATACCCTTAATATCAAGCATATTCCCCTCCATCTCCTTAAAATTGTATATATCCTCCTTCTTATGCCTTAATTTACATTTTTGACACCTTAAGGTCTTTATAGGATGCTTTTAAATAAAAGTCCCAAGTTACTTTAAAGCCTTGTTAGCCTTGTATCTTGAATACTTTTATTTACTCAGATCTTTCCTTATATAACTCCTAGTAAATCTTTTTTTATTACTAATTCTAATAAATACTTTTGCTAATACTAGTGAGTATTTCTACATATTATCCACAAATAAATGTTATCTACTTTAACCTTTTCAAGTTTAATTATTAGGATTTTTGTTGGATATTACAATTTTACAAGAACAAGGCCATGGCCAAAAAGAAGGAAGAAAGAAAGAGAGAAGAAAAAGAGAGTTAGCACATACACACCTATTCTATTACAATATATTATACATATAAGGGTTAGGATCATAAATCATCCTCTTACATTAACTTGTGATACCTATTAAAGAGTTGTGAAGAAAGGAAAGTTGGATTTTCTTAGTGTTTATCATTATCTTAGAGAGAAAAGTTGCATTTTCTTTGTGTTTATCATCATCTTAGAGAAAGAAAGAGAGGCTCTTTGAGCTTGTATTAAAGTTTTTGCATAGTGTTAAGCTCCAAAGTTCATCCAAGATAATCCAAGATAAGGTATGACTCTCTAAACTCTAGAAAATTCATTTATCTTCTTCTAGTCTTTTTTTGAGCTTTTTAACCCTAAATCCTAAACCCTAAACTCTTTGTATTCATCATCATCTTAGAGAGAGAAAGAGAGGCTCTTTGAGGTTGTATTAGAGTTTTTGCATAGTGTTAAGCTCCAAAGTTCATCCAAGATAATCCAAGATAAGGTATGACCCTCTAAACTCTAGAAAATTCATTTATCTTCTTCTACTCTCTTTTTGAGCTTTTTACTAGTTATGTTTCATTTCATATTGTATTTTGGAATACTATTTAAAGATCACAGGCTCTGTTGGTTTCTCAATTCGTTAGTTTGTCAATTTCTTGATTCCTAATTTTCTAAGTGAGTAGAGATTTGCTTCTTTTCTTTTAATTTTTTCTTTAAGAAAGGTATTATATGCAAAATGTACATTTCTTTCATGATGCTTGTGTTTTGTTATGTCAAAGCTTTGACTTAGTCATGGTGGATTAGTTATTATCTATATGTCTATATATTGCTAGTTGTCATTGATGTTTTTCATGGAAGGTTTAGGGTGAAAGTATTTTTTTTTTTTTTTGGAAAGAAAGAAAAGACTTTGTAGAATCTTTCATTTTGAAAAATGGTTTTTGAGTCAATTTTTGGATATTAAATATTGGATTTGGTTTTTCTTAAATAATAGAGGAAGACAATGTTTAAAAAAGTAAATGTTTTGTAAAATAATTTTGTGAAAGATATAATATATATCACCTAAGTGATTGGAATTTTTTTTTATAAAAAATTTAAAATTCATTTTTAGAAAAGTCCAACAAAAGTTTATGGGTTCCTTAAAGGAACAAGATTGTATTTTTATGCTAAAACAAAGTATATAGTAATTTTGGAATTATTACAAATATTATTTAATTGTTACATCAAAGTGTTTAAACCAAATTCTATTTGAAAACATTTTTGTAAGCTTTTAGCTATCTTAAGGCAAGTAAGGAAAATGTTGTTTAGTTTCACAAAAAATTGTTACATCATATTTTAAACTTTGTCTAAACACTAATACATATTTTTACAAAGAAAAATCATTTGAAAATGGCCATGAAAGCCATAATTTTCTACCAAATAAATATGGAAAAATTCTATTTTACGATACTATTTTACCTTTTATAAAACTATTCGATAAGCCATTGATTAGGGATATTTTGTATTTCATTTATAACATAAAAATGAGTTAAAAAAAATTTTTTAATGTTGTTGGAATTTTCTAGAAAATTCTAGAAACTTTTGAACTCTAAAATGAAAATTTCAAGCCTAACATGTATATTTTCAAACTATTTTGATAGTTTGAGTTCATAAAATTTTAAGGATTTTTTTATATAAAAATGGTTGAAAATGATGTTTAATGCCTCCCAAAAAGGTTAGAAACTTTAATTAAATTCTATAGAAATTTGGTATATAAAATGGAATTTCTAAAAAAAAAATGCATTTCTTTCAAATTATTTTGAAAATTGAGTGAAATGATAACTTATTTAACTTATTTTGAGCAAAGTAAAATTTAAAATGGAGTTTAAAGGAAAAAAATCAAGTTTGGAGTTTTTTAGACGTTTTTAACAAATTTTTTTATTTTTAAAGAAATTTATTAAGTTAATGTGCTCAATAGAGGTTAATTAAGAAATGTGTTCGGAGTAAGTTTCTAGGGTGTTTATATAACTATTTCTCCATAGCTTATATGTTTCTTTTTTGTGACATGAAAAACTCAATTTTATGTGAAAATGATAATTTTCATTATTGCTAAGGTTATGTATAAAATCTAAGTTTGAACGTGTTTAGGTTTAAAAATTAGGAAACTTAGAATGTCCCAATGGTAGATCTTTGATTTTATTGTTAAAAAAAAGATGAATGTTATATCAATCTTAGAATTAACATTGTGATTGAGTGATGATTCAGAATCTTATCTAGTAATTGCCTTGAAATCTATCTATAAAAAATAGATAATGCTTAATAAGCTATCATAAGCCTACTGTATGATTAGTGAATGAGTTTTTCTTTGGTATATGCACTAATGTGTTTATATATAAGAATATTTGTTATTAAAACTCCATGACAATGAACTTTTTCTAAGAAATCTAGCAATTGGAAGCAAAAAAGCTTGCCATGGTCACTTGCAAAGTGATAAGATATAGTGATTCTTTTATGGACACTGGAAAAGTAACGAGGTAATTGCAAATACATTTTGCTAAATTATAAGTTATATTATTACTATTTTTCACTATGTAAAATGTATATGTTTGTTTTAATAATAGATTAGCATTTTGACCTTGCCCTATTATATGTGAAATAGGCTAGTGAGAGCCTAATGTGAGAAAAATTGCATGAATTTGTCTTCATTATAAAAGTGTTAGAAGACCGCAATCAATATTTGAAAAGAAATTATGGCTATATGCCAAATTTATATTATTAGCTTTAATACCATATATGACATGTGACATATATATATGATATCAGACTATATGGAAAGTTTTAGGATTTGGTTCTGCACTCTAACTTCTAGTCACACAATAAGTCAAGTAAGATAAGATTTACTCTAGAAAGATAAGGTTAGGATACGCATGAAATAAGGTTAACCAAGAGTCATAAAAAGAAATTTGCATGCCTTCCCTGCTAATTATAGTATATAAAATTAAAATATATGATACTACTATTATTAAATGATCTTATTTGGATTAAGGTACTCTGTGTGTATTATGCTTTAGTATTATAGCTTACGAACCTATCTATTTCTAGAATGTAGAGAATTATTGGTAAGAACATGTTAAATATATGTTTTGTGCATGACAGAATTTTGATTAAAATTGATTAGAGAATTAATGAGAAACCTTCCTTACTAAGTAATTCATTATTCATTCTACCTTTGGATATCTTTTCAAGTATATACGGACAATGCTAATTAAGATAACTAATGTGGTGATGAGAGTACATCATGAGATTTGGCACATTTAGAGTGGAGTTCCATTTCTCCATTGTCGATAGTAAAGACATTGTGAGTCAATCTCCATATGTCATAATGAAACTTGCTCCACCTATATTTGATCTAGATAGAGCATTAGATGGTTTTTTTCCCTCAAGAAAGGATTAGTAATAGGGGTTGTACCTGTTACACCATTTCTAGATGCATGAGAGGTACATGTTCCTATAAAGCTCATTAACCAATATTCACTTATAGAGTGGATTGCAACCTTAGATCTTGATATTATCCAAGAGATTCCAAATTATATTCTAAATCTACTTGTTAAAGTGTATGATCCTTCACCAATTACAAATCCAACTATTATTCAACCTATTATACCAACTGTGATAACACTTAATCCACTTGCTAATCCTTCAATAGTTCCTATAAATGATTATACTTATGAGTCTAATTCTACCATAGACACATCCTTCTACATGTTAGTGTATATGTCCTAAAACCAATCATATAGATGATTGTAAATTTGAATCGTGTTATTTTAATGATAATTTCAATTATCATATTTATATATATATTATCTACATAATATATTTATTTATGATAATAACCTTAGAATAATTATATTTTTAAATGTCCTTAGTCATATATCATTGTGAATTGTATTGCTTTGATATGTTAAGACTAGCATATGTGAGGACTTATATGAGATATTAAGTCTACACATGAGTAAAAGTTAGAGAAATTATATACTGGACTAACCTACCCTAAAAACACTATATGGATCGTTATGTGAGTGTCATAAGTGATTCTTAGTGATCATTATTAATATGATCCTTTGATCTGAGATTGCTAAGGTTTCCTACATGTGAATTTCATATTTTAATACTACTTTATGTCACTCATGGTTGAGTGAATGCAAGAATAGTTATTGGATATGTCACATATCATACAAAGGGATTTGTATGATCAGGAAAAAATTTGTCCTTCCTATATAACAGAAGTGATATCTGTGGGCCCCTTGATTAGATAAAACTAAGAAAATGCATAACCATGCTTAAATGAATTGACATGGGATGTCAATTATATTTACTTCATTTAACTTACTTAGGAATCAAGAAACCTTTGGATTAGGCTATACAAGAATGACACGGTCCATGTCTCGTACTCAATCTAGATTTTTAGGACAAAAGGATATAGATGATGATCACATGTAAAAATTCAGTTGAATCACTGACTTTCTTATTACTAGGGTAACAATGATGTGTTGCTAGACACTGCTCATTATTTATGATCATTAATGTGATTTACAATCATTACTAATATAATGAGAGCTTATAGGATCGCACATTTAGAATCTAATAGATTTGGAATTAATGGACTAGATTGTTCAGGCCTAATATTTAAAAATTTCATGTTATAATTATAAAGCCTAATAATAAACTTATAATTATACATGGAATAAAGCCTAACTAGTTAGAATTTTTCTATGCACCTATTTAAATAGACTTATTGGGTAATATTATTAATGATTCATATATCCCTAATATAGAAAAACCTAACAAATCCTTTAAATCCTTGGAAGGTGTAGCTAGCACTACGAAATGAAAGGAGGTGATTCCTAATCGGTGGACGTGAGACGTTTGTTAGTGATTCGCAAGTTCGTGTGGACACCTCGGAGTCTTCAACTAAAAGAAAGTCGAAGAGGTGATTTACGAACAAGTCCTGAATCATCAGAAAGGTAATGATCGAATCCTTATTCTAATATAATATTTTGCATAGATTCTTTAGCTGAGATCGATTAATTTCCGCTACGTCTGTTTGGCTCTCGATTCTAACACTACATTCTTCTTACTAAAGACTATGTGAAGACTATTATTGGCTCTTCCAAGCCATCAGTAAACAATTAGTCCAACAACTATTCACTTATCCCTGCTTTTTGGACCTACTAACCCATTTTGTTTATATGAACATATTTTAGTCTAATCAAGTATATTTATATACTAATGTTTCATGTTACTCACTCTTTTGAAATATTATGTGCATAAATTGTTAGACATGAAAATGTATATGATGTTCTATATGCTACATTTGTTTTACAAGTTAAGGTGAAACATAACCACAGATTTTGAAATATTCTATGGTATCGACAAAGCATAGTTTTCCTTACTTAAGGTAAATACATATTTTTCATAAATGAATTCTAGATATGATATACTAAAAGTATTTTACTAGTTTCTAAGAATTTTCGAAGAGTTATTAGTTTGATTTTATTCTAATTAAACTCTTGAAAGGTTTTGTGTTAAGCTTTATGGTAAATTTCTTCTAAAATATCATTTTGGTTTCTTGAGAAATTTTCAACAAAATGATATTCAACAAGTTTAAAAACCTATTTAATTCTATTTTCTTTTGTTTTATCTATGATTCTAGTTTCAAAAAAAAAATTATGTCCATTTGGCTTGAATTTCATCTCCAAAAGGGAATTATTATGTTTCCTAATTTCCTCTAGAAAGAAAGAAAAAGAATTTTCTTGAATCTTTGAATATAACAAAAAAGATTCTATTTATTGGTCTAACTTACTATTTTTATCACAAAAGAGTTAAACACTTTTGTTACTACATTTTTAGACTTTGACATTTTAAAAGGATCGTTGTAAATAAATATTTGAGAAACTAAATTTATATGAAAATGGAAGAAAAAGAAAGAAAATAAATTTTATTATTTAAAGGACTGTACTTCATTAATTGTGCATGATTAATCTTGACATAGTAGAAAAAAAATTAGCCAAATTTTCAATATTGTGTTTTTGCATCATGCATGTTTTCTAAAAATAATCATTTTTAAAAATATTGGTTAGTTAAAAAGGCTTATAAAGATATCCGGTTGATATCTTTACACTAATCACAATAGTCTAGAAATTGGGTCATGACACCAACCAATATAATAGAACTCAAGTAAATCACAATTACAAAACATGAATCATAATATCATTTGTAAAAATTCCTACCAATACAAGCCCACACCACATTGTGAAAGGTGAATATGGCATAAAATAAAGCACCCCAAACCTCATACATTTACCCTCATCAACCTCCAAAATTTAACATTCTCCATCATAATAAAGCATAGAAAACCCTTCAATTACTCATTAAACTAATAAATCTTGACCTTAGCTGATAGCCTTAAATAATAAAAAATTAGCAAAAAAACCGTCAATGGAATACAACCAAAAGCAATAACACAAAGTATTTCCTTTTGATGCAACGCATCAACCTCCCTTAACCTTTCTATCCATCTCAAAAAGCTCAAGTCATGCCAAACTAGGTAGTCACAATCATCCTTCCCCTTATAACATCTATAATAGCTTCATCCAACATTTTTTGTAGTCCATAAAGTCATGAACCTTGCTTTCTCCTCACATTTGCACAACTTCCATTCTTTAGCTTTAGAGCACTATTGATTGATTTACTTGATTTAACTCCTCCATCCATCTTTAATTTTGATCATCTTCAAACTTGTCAAACCCTAGCTCAACTTAAATTTCAATTTGGAAATTACCATTTGAAGGGTAAAAGAAACATGAAATGCAATGGATTGCCATGCTAGTAGCCCAAATAAACATGCCACATCAATACTACCATTAATACATTTCAAACATTTCACAATGGGACCAAATTTGAGCAAATTAATTAATTAAAAGGATCAAAATAGATTCTTTTAAATATAGGGACTAAAATCATATAATTTGCATTTTAAGGAGCCAATTTTGTATTTAACCCAATAAATTATAATAAAAATTAGCTAAGTTTGAAATTATTAATTTAGGATCAAAATCACTTATGTAAAATAATTTATTTATGTTGAGTTTAATTAAAAGATAAAATACTTGGGTTTAGGAGTAAGTGTTAGATTGGTTGAGTGAAAATATGTATAGTGTGTTAGTTTAATTTGAAGATGAAAATGTAAAAAAAAAAAAATCCATCCTTGTACCATTAGATCTATTTCACAGTTAAATGAATTTATTTTTTATGAATCTTATTTCATATTTTTTTTACAAACTTGTGGATCCATTTATGAACCTAAGTCCATTTCAACAATTAGAGTATATATGTAATAGAGCAAACCCCTTTTTTTTGTCTTTATGAAATTTACTTTTTCTTGTTTTTGTCTCTATGAAATATTTAATTTCAATTTGTTCTTGTAGAATATGAATTTATCTAATTTTGTTCTTTCGTGAGTATCCATATAAGCATTAATTTGTTTATCTTCATTCCTTTAGGGAAAGAATTGCACAAATTAACATTTTTTAAAGATAAATTTGATACAAAATATTTTATAAAAACAAAAGCAAGAAAAAGTGAATATCACATAAATGAAAAAGAAGATTTGCATCATGTAATAAAATAAAAAGATAAATTATACTCACCTTCCCTAAAAATTAATATATTAATATAATTGTACTTATACCTATTCTATTTTAAAAAATATACACTAACCTCCCTTTTTCATATACATTCATATCCTTCCACTTTAGTTTTAAACGTATGCTAACATCCCCTAATTTTAAAAAAGAAGAGGGATGAGTGTATATTTCTAAAATAGAAGAATGTGAATATAATTAAGTCAAATCTTAGAAGAAATGAAGGCAATTTACCTAAAACAAAAAGAAAAATTACACTTGTATGTATAATTTTCAATAATATTTGTACATGGAACCTACTTCATTTTCAGTACATGCGCGCGTAGCCTGACTGCCAGCAAGTTGTAAGCCTTCCAGGTGATTGTTGGGTTAATTAATAAGGGATGTCTCAGTTAAACTTGAAAATTCAAGATTAGAATTACAAAAATATGCAAGGATTCATAGATTGACATAAGATGATATTAAAATTTGAATGGCAGAAGTAATTGCATGACTGCTCAATATGCAGTGCACATAGAACACAGGACAGCAAGGAACTAAGATGAGAAAGACCAAGATAAGTTTTTACAGGGCAGGCGTGAGAGAAAAACAATAATTTAAAATGGAATTGCGGTTAGTATTATAAAAGATATTAAGAATGCAGAAAAAGTTTAGAGGATAATTATATTAAACAGCGATCATCATGAACAATGACGAAGAAAAGAAAAGGAAAGTGATAAGAGAAAATTTATCACAGGTATAGAGGTTCTTATACTCAATCTAAACTTTCGACCTACAATTCAGAAAATGCTCAATCAAAATGGAGCACTATATTGGGACTTCACATAGACATTATTTAGGTGGTAAATCATCGATTCATTCAAGGAAACACCTAATAAAGCAATCAAACAGAAAAATTGACTCAGTGGTAGAATAGCCACAGTTCAGAACACCATTTTTTTCTTTTTCCAATTACACTTCAGAACACCTTTGATAACAAAACACACCAATTTGACTAAGCAGGTCATGGCTAAATATGATAATATGAGAAAGTGGGGTGACAAAAATAACGTAAGAATGAGACTCGAACCATCACAATAATGATAGCATATTAGAATAACATTATAGTTTGTGAAATCTTCAAAATAAGGAAGGACTGAACTTTGATACCACCTATACATACAAAGTCGACCCTGAAGACTACTTTCAAAAAGACAGCACGCCAAAAAAGTCCCACAACATAATTCACTTACTAGGGAACTTCATTTCCTAACCTTGGGGGTAATCAAAATAAGAACGAAAAGTATTTAAACCTATTATATTGCTCATAGCGGACAATAGATATCTGCTCTAATTTATTTATGAATGCCAAATCTGCGCTTCTCTGACCACCATCTTGGACGAGGAAACTTCACACCACGACTCATTGCAACATCCAACAAATTAAGACCATTAAGATTGTCTTCTAGCTGACCACCTTCTATAGCCTCTAATTCTTTAAGAACTTTCAGTGCAGTAAATACAGATAACTTATCCCCCTGTTCAGCCCCTTTCCCAGTCTTGAAGTCTTGCTTGTGGTTAGTATTTTCACACTCCATTGTGTTTTCTGCATTCTCTGAGCTTCCAAGTCGCTTATCAGTCCTTTTCTGTATTACAGAAGCTTCAGTTACCTTCTCACCAGTCCCAACCAAATTTTCAGCTTCACATATTTCGACGGTTTCTACCATTTTGTCAACATCAACAGCTGCTTGTTCGACTTTCTGCCCTTTTTGCCCGTTTCCAGTATCCGACTCTGATTTGTTTCCTGCATTCTCTACAGATCTATGGATTGAAGCAGGAAGCTTGCGCAATCCCAATTGCTCATCAGTCCTATTCTGCCTTCCAGTAGTTAAAACACGATGCTCAGTTTGCTTGTTTTTCCCCTCGTCACTACATAGCAACTTTCCAGCATCACGCATTCCATCACCACCTAGGCCATTTGGCACAGATTCATTAGCATCGTCCCTGAACTCCCCAACATTTGTTGCAATCACTGACTGAACTCGGCTTACCGAGTTTTTCTCCATAGACATAAGCTCTTCTCCACACGCATTGTCGCCAACTCCAGCAGAAATTTGTTCACTAACTGTAGTACTTTGTTCAGGTTGATAGACATACCCAAAATCACAGGGATTTTTTGGGTCAGATACCGTTTCTCCCTCGCAGATTGCCATCTCCTCTACCATATTCTGTGATTCGATTCCTACACGACTTAAGGAACGATAATCAAAACCCATAATTTTCCTCAGAAAATTTCAATTTCTTAAACGGAGACTTACCTGGATAATCCTTCTGAGACAATGACTCCCGTTCAACAGCTGGAAACTGGCTAAACTCGACTTCCTGAAACCCTAAATCAGAATCGGCAGCCAATTCCACGGACCCAGTTTCAGCAAAATCAGCATCGGTCGCCCGATTCACCTTACAATGTTCAACGCCATCAGATGAGGACGGCAGCGACGATTGCTCAGGTGGGGTGTGGAAAACATCGTCGTGGAGAGCAGCATTGTCTTTTTCACCATCATCGGAGAGTGAGACCATGTAAACGGCGGTGGACTCTACCGACATTTCACCGGAGCTGTGCAGCAAAGACGATGGGTCGTGGTCGACGACGTCGTCTTGCGAGAAATCGGTGTCGCCGGGAAACGGAGAAACACGCAAGTGATCATCTCGTGGGGATGAAATGGGAGAAAGGTCGGAGATGAAGCCATAGGTATCCTTGTCGTCGTCGTTGTTGTTCATCTCAGCAGCAAGAAGGCGAGAACTGACTATGGAAGTTCGAGGTCAATTGACTCAATTCAAAGCCAAAGGTGTTAACTTGTCTAAATATCTTCTCTTTGCGCAGTAATATAATGGACAATGGGTTTGGATGTTTCTCCGGTTCGAAATCGTAAATTGACAGAAAAGTTCTTGGAGAAATTTCTAGTAAATAAAAAATATTAAAAAATATATACTTGTTGTACTCTTAACGGGATAGAATTCATAGGATTATGAATTTAGAAGAGGGTGAATAAGAGAGAAATATAAGAAAGAAAAAAATAGTATTATTTAAATTATTACACTCTTTAATTATAATATGTATTCTTAATTCATAAAACCAAACATATTTGTAATAAAAGTTACAATTTTCAACGTTCAATAGATTGAATATTGTGATCATTTTTTTCTCATTAGTTGAGAATAATAATATATATTATATTATAATTTAAATATTTAAGAAAGTAAACACTAACAACAATTTTAAAATTGTTATTAGATTAAATATTTTATTTTTATTTTAATAAAATATTTAATTTAATATTTATTATATTATTAAAAATAAATATAAATATTTTTAATTTAATTATTTAAAAATATATAATAATACTTAACAATGATTTCAATAACTCCGGGGCATGTGAAATTTTCACTTTAGTGCTTGAGATATAGCACAAAGATATTAAGTGACTCGTGTGCTTTCCTCTTGAGAGGGAATAATAATAATAATAATAATAATAATAATAATAATAATAATAACAAAACACAACCACCTACGAGGGATTCGAGGGAAGCTGGAACAAAAATATGGAATTGCTTAACGGCGCGTTGGGTTTTAGCTTAAAACATGAGTGGATAAAGGGAAAAAAGGAAATAGAGGCCCCCGAACGGGAATGGAGAAAAGAGTAAATTGATTGGGAAGAGTAAATTGTTTTGGGTGATTTTTATTGCGATACACTATGGGTAGCTTTTATGTTGTTAAAACTAGTATATTTATTAATAATGCTGACACTAAAATAAATAAAAGGAAATTTGTGGGAAAGAAGTAGAAATAAGAAAAAATATTCTTCTATCAATACTATAATAATTCTCGTAAATACAAACTATCATTTTTATTTCAAAATAACTCTTAAAATTTTTTTTCTCAAACATGCTCTGCGGAGCTAACACTAATTTGCTTACAAGCAAAACTAAGACGCACACTCTGTTTCTCTCTCTGCTCTGCAGGGCAATACTCCACCGTTCCACACACCCGGAAAGCCAGAGAAACTATTATATGTGAAGTGGCGTGAAATCCGCTCTTTATATAGGTGTACATTGCCGCCTAAGAGCTATAGAATATTATATGAATTGTTTTGACTTGTCAAAGTTTTGGAACATGTGTTGCCGTGTCAATATTGTGACTTGCTGCTCTGCTTCCCTGTTGTTCTGCGGTTCTGCCATCAAGTTGTAATTTAACTAATTCTAACATATGTTAGTTGAAGAAGGTTGAAAAATTATTTATGAATTTCGCAAAGGCAAAAGGTATTTTCAAGGGAGATTCGTATGTACTTATTTCTATAAAATTTGGATTTGTTGTTGTTGTTGCTTCTCTTCTCGAAACTTAAACCATTTTTAGGATTTTTCATTTTGTTTATTAAAAATAACTAAATTCTCTATTGCAGTAATATCGATTTACCATGTTCTTTAGTAGTAAACAAGAGTTGCCATCCGTGCAAAGCACAGAGACTAATTTTTTTATTAAAATAAAAATTATGAAAATATTTAAATTTAATTTGTTACAATTATTTTACAATTATATGACATAATTTATAAATGAAATTTTTTTAAAATATAATATAAGTGTTAAAAATAAAATATGCAATTCAATAATTTAATTAAATTATATTTTTTATTTATTTAAAATATATTAATAGAAAAAATATAATGTTTTGTATTATATTCATACAATTTAAAGAAATAGAATCAGCCTTTGAGCTGTCAAAACCGAATAAAATTCAAATGGAAGAATATTTAATTTCAAATGTTTTAATTATAAATAGAGAATATAAGTATGTAATTTGATTGATACTTTCTATATCAATTTTTAACATATTTAAGATATTTTTATAATCCATTTAAATATACCATGTTATATGTACACTATTTAGTAAAATTAACATTTAAGTTATAAATAATATTGATAGGCATAAAAAAAGAAAAAAAGAAAATATGCTATTAAAAAAATAAAAAGAGGAACGATGGGTAAATTAAAAAGTAATATAAAAGTAGAAAAAGAATATATAATTAAGTAATTAAATTAAATTAAAATTTTGATATTTTTAAGATAATAATTATAAAAAAAAATAAAATATATTATATTATATAAACATTTCTTCGTGATATTAATGTTTAACTATAAAGAATGTGACTTTATTTTTAAGTAACAGAAAAGTTAAAAATAGATTATATATTTAAGTAATTTAAATCTTATAATAAAAATAAAATCTTATCATGTAATATATATATATATATATATATATATATATATATATATATATATATATATATATATATATATATATGTTATGTAGTGATATTGACATGTAAGTTATAAATATTAGGATAAATATGAAAAAAAATTGTATAATAGAGTACATAAAAGAAAATGAAATAGTATTTGAGTTCTAAAAATCTAATAAAATTTTAATTGATATATTATTAATTCAAATATATATTATTTAAAATTAATATCCAAAAAATATTAATAAAAATTTAGTAACTAATTTTATTTTAATTTTAAAATATTTTTTAAATATTAAAACATGTAATTAATTATTTCAATCAATATACTTATATTAAATCTATGAATTATTTAAAATAGTCTACAATAAAATTAAATCTAATCTATTATATCTATAACTTTTTGTGACATTAGATTTTGATCATAAATAATAGTCACGAACAAAAAAAAAAGTAGAGCAAATAAAAAGATGAAAAATAATAAGTAAATTGGAAAATAATATAAGAATTAAAAGAAAAATATGTAGTTAGATAATTTACCTAAATTAAATATTTTAATATATTTAAAATATTTTTATAATAAAAATAAAATATATCTCATGGTACATATATTTCTTAATAAAATTAGTATTTGAGTTGTAAACAACATAAATAAATATATAAAAGGAAAAGAAGTAAAATATGATATAAAGTAAATAAAAATAGAAAAATAAAGGATGAGTTATAAAATAATATAATGTAATAGTTAAAATATAACATTTAATTAAGTAATTTAATTATTAAATATTTTAATATATTTAAAATAATTATGACAAATATCATGTTGTATATATATTTTTTAGTGATATTAAAGTTTAAGCTGTAAATAATAGAATTGAATATAAAATATAAAAAGAAGAAAAATGTGCAACACAACAAATAAAAAAGAGGAATTGGAGAATTATAAAATAATATAACAATTAATAATAGAATATACACTTAATTAATTTAATTAAATTAATTTATTTATAATATTTTTATAATAAAAATAAAATATACTATTTAAGTAATATTTGTATCTACTTCATAAATATTATGAATAAACAATAAAAAAATGCAAGAAAGTAGATAATGAAAAGTTCATAAGTTGTAAAATTTTGACCATCCCAATAAATGTATATTAAAATTTGAACATAGTGCTTAAAAATGATATAAAAATATTATAAATTTAAATAAGTAAATAAATTTGATTTTAATTTTCATGTATTTTATAATTAATTAATTTGATTACTACTTTCTATTTTAAAATTTTAATTTATTTAAAAATATATTTATAATAAAATTAAATACATTATATTTATATTATTTTTTGACATTATCATCCAAATTATAAACAACAATAGTGAACATATGCAAAAAAATAAAAACATAAAATAGAAGAAATAAAAAGTAATAATTGAACTGTAAAGTAATATAAGATTTAAATATAAAATATGTAGTTAAATAGTTTAATTAAATTAAATATTTTAATTTATTTTAATTATTTTTATAATAAAAATAAATTATATAATTTTTTAGTAATATTAACATCTATGGATAACATTAGTAAATATATATAAAAGAAAAGAAGAAATGTATGTCATGGAGTAAATAAAAAATAAAATGAGTTATAAAATAATATAAAAATTATAATCGAATATGTAATTAATTAATTTAATTGGATTTATTCTATTGAAATATTTAACTTATTTAAAAAATATATTGTGTTATACCTATACTATTTTCTAATTAAATTACAAATATCATGAGTAAATATGAAAAAATATAATAAATTAGATTAAAAGATGAAATGATATGCATAAATTTCAGTTAAGTAATAGAATAAATAAAAAGAAGGGAAATTATATAATAATTTGAAGGCAATAAAAATATAAGTTCAATAAAATCAAATCTCTAACTTAATTAAAATATTTTTATAATAAAAATAAAATATATATATTATGCCCTATACTAGAAATAAATAAAAAATAATATGTTTATAACATAATGGTGTAATATAATAAATAAAAAAAGGAAAAATTATAGAAGAATTTGAAAGTAATAAAAAGAAAATAAATATAAATATATGTATAATAGAAAAAGGAAAAAGAGGGAGAAAAGAAAGTAATTTGAAGACAGGAAAAGAGAAATAGAAGAGGAAGCAAAAGTTTTGAATACGATTGGTAACACCTTCTATAGATGCAGCCATAAGAAACACAGAGAGTATAAGAAGCAGGAGAATGCCGAGTTTAAAGCTCTGATTATCACTTAATATAAATCAAGAAGGAAAGTGAAGTCTAGAGGAAGCAAAGAAGAATACAAAAGACAACGTGGAGAAAGAAGAAATATATGATCAATTCCATTAAAAATCGAAATGAATCGTTGCAAGGCATATTCTCCCTTTTATACAAGTGTAACCTGCTCTAGGGATGGAAATGTTGAACCGATCCGCTTATAGTCGACCCACCCGAATCGAAAATTTTCGGTCGGCGTCGGATGATATAAGACAAATGGATTGAAGCGGATTAAAAAATTGGATAATTTTAATGTTTCGGTCGGTTGCGGGTGAAATGGCTTCTAATCGCTTGGACCTAGACTCAACCAAGTAGCTTCTTCTTCCGAAACAAGTTTCTATTTACCGATCTTGAGAGAGAAACCGGGAAAGAGAGAGATGGCTGGCGTAGGAAGAAGGGACAACATGATGAACTGTGGAGGAAGCTTCCCCAATCAAAGAAATGGAGGCCGTCCGATGTCGAGAAGGGGTCAGGTCAAGATGGCAATAGTGGTGGGTTTGGCAACTTCCGTTGCCTCTATTTTCTCTCGCAGCAGAAGATTAGCTTCCGCTGCTCACCTCACTCTTTGATTAGACTCAACGAATCCAGAGATTCTTAGATGTAGGGTATGTGCTGTTCGGTACCAGTGAAGTTGAATCATAGATCGATCAATCGAAGAATCAGTGTATGATCCTGGACGGAAGCTAGTCCTTAGAGAGAGAGAGAGAGAAAGGGAAATTGAGATCCGCGAAGGGAAATTTTGGGCAATTTTATGCAGACTGGGATTCTTCTCCCTTTCTTGTGTTCATATGTAAAAATTTTGGTTTCAATAATGAATCATTTTGGTTTGTATGCCATCCTCTTGCTTTACTAACATTCTTTTAGTTCTAATGAAAGTCCTTTTCTTTTCTTTTCATTTTTTTTCCTTTGAGTAAATATGGGCGTTTGATGAAGTCCGATACGAGGTTGAAAAGTCTTTGGAAAAGAAATTAGAAAGTTAATTGAACGTGAGTTGCTTTAATTAAAAGGACTCGAGGATTCATGGAATATGTTCTAAATTCAATTGCTAATCTTATTTTTATGCATATATCATTGGGTATTGTTACAGCAATTCTACTTCGTAAGAGATAGATTATTTTTATTTTTATATTATATTTAATATATTAAAATTTATATTTTAATTTTAATTAATTTATTTGATATTAACTTAAATCGACCGAACCTAGTTGAATCCACTCCAAACCAACTTAGTAAGTTAATATCGATTTAGGCATTCCAAGCGGTCGGTTTTGGTTAAGATTTAAACAAAATCGGTTAAGGGCAATCAGTTGAAATTATGCTTGCTAACCGATCCTATCCGACCGATTTCCACCCCTAACTTGCTCTTTTTCAAATAATTCACTAGGTTTCAATTTCAACTTTGACCTATAAATTACATAACAACCCAATAATAAATAACAATGAAAAATAAAACCTCTGTAGAAAATTTAGGTTATAATTCTTGGAATTTAATTCTGAAATTTTAATTATAAACAAAATTAGATTAAATTTCCATTATGGGTCATTTAATACATAAGCATTAATGTGTTAACATGATTTGGTTGATCATTAATGATAATTAAGATTGGGCAAAATATGTAATTATTTCCAATAATTAAAATAGTTAATATTCGATTATTCGTTAGTTTCTACCCGTTCTATTATATTTTTTATAAATAAAAGATCTCTACTCCTACATTCTAATATATGTTGTACATTCCCTATCATTATCCAATAAAAAGAAGAGTTAGGAAGAATGACTTCTCTAACTAGGTTTGCAATGTAAACAGAAGAGGAGAATTGGTGTTAATCAAATATTGGCTGAGATCAAAATTTGTGGGACTCCTAATATCTTCATCATGGACATAATTGGAAATGCTAGATGCATAGGTATTAATGAAAGTTTAATGTATATAATTTATCTGCATATAAATGATGGTAGAGAATTGTAAGGACAAAGGGGCCTTGGCCACTTAAAATTTTCTACAACTTTGTAATGGTATTGTGCAATTATATAAAATAAAAAATTGTGTATCATTTGCTCACCCTTCAAAATATTTTTGACTCTTCATACATTTAAAATTTATGAAGTTTAAAACATATAGTTATAATATTTTATTAATTCAATATGATATAGTTTAAAGAATATCAAATGATTTTACAAAGTTGAAACTCAAAATACTGCTTCAAAAACTTATTTGAAACATACAAAAAGGGAAAAAAAAGAAATAAAAAACAATATTAATGATTTTGCTACTTGAAGCTAACTAGTTGAGATATATTATGCATGTCAGCCTTTTTGTCTTAAGTTAATTTATTGGAAAAGTTAAATTTAAAATACTTATAACTTTTTTTAAATCTTTTGAATACAAACAAAGATAATAGCGAACAACTCCAATCTCTAATAGTAAAGATGTAGGCCAACGCAATTTAACTTTGATCAAATTATGTCTAACTTTTTTAAAATTATTTATTTTAATTCTAATTAATATTTTCAATATATTTATGTATATTAAATATTTTCATTCATTTTTTTACAACTATTTTTGGACTTTATGTATATCTTAATATCATTCTCTTATTCTTTATATTTTTTTTTACCTAACAATGTTACATTTTGATACCATAACAACAATATATTGAAAACTCTAAGTATTTGCTATTTTTTTATAGGATTCTAATTTTACAAAGTTTAAATCAGTTAACAAGATTGCTAATTGTCAAAGTAATTAAATGAATTCATTGAATTGTATTTTATCTTAAAACATATATACATGCATAGTAAATAGTAATGTTTGAATTTTTCATTTGCATAAACTTATAATATTATTACTTCTTGTTTTAATGTTTATATAAGCTAATTTGGTTTATTCAACTAATTAATTTTTTTATGTCAAAAAGTAAGACAATCAATAAATTTTTAAGGAGGAACATCAATGATAAAGATGATAATAACCCAACTAAAAATTTACTACTAATCATATGATAATTCACTGATAACTTCAAATCCTTAAAAAATTAAAGAGATGTACTTTAAATAAAGGTAATTTCTAATATGTTCTAATTTAATTGTGTATAATTCACTTTCTATTAGATTTTTTTAGCAATAAATAATTATGAAATCAGACTTAAAAAATTTAGCAATACATAAAAATCTAAGAATTTTTCACACATTAAAAATGAGCTAATACTAAATGTACCAAAAATATTAATTTTGAATATTTTATATCCATTAGATTGACTTTTATACCATTCTATATTTAATTATAGCTCGTGATTTCTATTCAAAACTCAATTTTAGATCTTATTTTTAGTTGGTATGCCGATAAAAAAAAACTTTAATCGATTGGAACCTTGGCTAAAGAGGTGGCAAGTAAGCTCCATGTCAATGATCATAAAGGTACTTCTGCAATACGTGGCAAACACCTATCAGTAAGGGAGGCCCATAGCCTCAATTTAGGATAACCATATGTTAATGGAGCACTTTAAGGGGAGTTACTCATACACACTCCTAAAAGATAGCACTTCGTAACTGCCCACTATACTTCTATAACTACCTAAAAAATGCACCATAAATTCACACATCTCAATAAGCAAAATGGGAATTTTTTGCTAATTCAACACTAAAATATACAATTGTACATGCACTCTGTGTTCTAGCACTATGTTACTTTTCCTAATTTTATAGTTATCATTACTGCTTCTTTGAGTAATGTAAGATGCCTTATCAATAAGACTAATCCACCTAGTAAGTAGATTAACTTGTCCTAGAAGTTTTTGACTAGGTTAATATACTCTTGCTTATAAAGAATTTGTCAAAATGTTAGAAAGTTTGAATAGGTGATCATAATTGAATTGCTCACCCTTTATTTTCTTTTGCACAAGTTTTGTATGTTATAAGGTGAATGTATTATCATGCTCCTTATCTATTATTAATTTTATAGTGCTATAGCATATTTTTATTCAGTGCTTTAACTAGTATACTATGTTCATAAACCCTATATTGTGATCATGAAATAAATATTTTTAATTTACTGCATTATATGGAATATTTTACTTTTAAGGATAAACAAATTAGCACACCCAATAGAACATAGTTAAGGTAATTTATACTAACCATTTTATGCGATTAAGAAGTGGTAAAACTATACAATTAAGAAACATAATTATATCTCGAATTGGTTCAAATTTCACTAGCACACACCCTTTCAATTCTTGCCTTCTATGAGATAATCCTTTATTTCAGAAAAAATGTGTAAAAGATACTGAAGATAGTCAATAATAAATTTTTTTTATTAAAAATACTAAAAATATAGGCCCTCAGAACAATGAACAAGATCATTCAAGCCAAAGCTAATAAAGTTAGAACTTAAATCGAAATTAGAAAAATAGGTATCAAAATCATAATAAATAGATAGGCTAAAATAAGAATGAAAACTGACTAAATAACGATAAAAAAGCCAATGTTATAAAGGCCTATCAACCTTTCTCATGGAATGTCCTATGGCATATTAGCAATTAATGAGAATAATAGGGTAATCACATTCAACAACCAAGGATATCATACTAACAAAACCAATTTGCATATAGGAGAGTTAGTTAATCTTAGAAGTTATGGTGTGACATCCCAAACATTACAATTTTTTTGCTAGCAAATGGACAAAAAAAAACCATGACATGGTTAACATATTATGATAATAGATTGCAACTATTTTAAGGCTTATGTTTAGGAGGAATATCACCAGTGAAAATTAGGTGACCTAAACACTCGATTGAATGCCAATAACCTTAGGCTATCACTAAGATAAAGAGTAACTTTTTGATAAAGAACAAACCAAAGTTAATACTTTAAAATCATAATTACTTGAGATTGATCATATCAATTGTATGAAAATACTAGGCAAAGGTGAATAACTAATAACAGTAGCCTAATGTAGTCCTTGTAATTAGGGAGATAGAATCCAAGGGCATCGAGCACATAGAGAGAAGCATGGCAATCATACTCATCAAAACCCACAAGATTAAGGCCAAGTGAATCAACCTAAACCTAGGTTGTAAAATCAACAAAGGCAAGATCCAAATTTGTATATTCTAATTAAGTAGTTGTTAAATCAATTTAGGGCCAAAATGTCTACACAAACTATCATAGTGCTTTAATGAAGTGGAATCATCAACTTGAACTACCTAAAGAGTTCAAATTGCTAAAATTTACCACATTTTTTAGTAAAGATAACCAATCAATAGTTAAATAGATTGCTAGATTCATAGTCGAATGCTAAGAGCTCACATTTCCCATTGTCCTTAACTAGAATATCATTCTCTTAGTATTTAGTTTACCTCCTAATTTTGTCTATTCTTGAACTCAAATGAAGTGGTTATTCCATAACCAATTTTACTATAGAGAAATCAAGGTAAGACTAGTAAACTTGTTTACTATCATGGTAAGACTAGAAAACTTGTTTACTATTAAGAAAAAGCCAATTAAGTTTGCTAAAAAGGATATTTTCAAATTCTAGTAAGCAAGAAGCAAGTATTTCACATAAGTAGCAAAAAGTGAAATTATGAAAATAGCAATGGCAAGATTTGATTATACCACTAACAAAATGCTCATCAATCAAAACGTAACTAACATAACCAAATTATTTAAGAAAAAATTCAAAAATTAAATAGTTACAATGGGAGAAAAAATAAAAAGCTGCATCATGCCACTTTATAAAAGAAAAGGTAGCTTATGTTAATGATGATATAGAAGATGAAAGCAACAATAAAATACATTTAGCCTAACTTAAACCTAACCTTCTTTATACATATTTATTATTAAAACATGCAAAAAATTGATAAACTGGACCATATCAACAAGAAAATATATTCATTCAATATTAATAAAGCCAATTAAATTTTTAACTTACTTCTAAAACGTAAACAAGTGAAATTATTTGAAAGTCATAGAATTCCATCGAAAAAAGAGATAAAAGATAAAAAAATATTATAAGTATCATAACATGTTCGGATATGATACTAATAATTATGTTCATTTCAAGGAAAAGATAGAGAAAGCTATTGGGCAAGGATAGCTGAAGTTTAGTGACAAAGGCAAAAGGAAGGAAATAATGATTGACAAAGACCTTTTCCTTATAAGGTCAAACTATCTGAAGCTTTCAAATGAATTCAACCTATTTGATATAAATATGAATGTAATAGCATATTATAAGTATAATAATCCCTTAAATGCATCCTTAAAGCCTACCCAATGGAATGTGGATCTAAATCTAATTTCATAAGAAAGATTTAATATGAAGGAGAAGTGTTGAAGATGTGTCCACATTGTGAGAAGTATTATGATAAGTTGAAAGATATAATGTATGGAAAGTGGTTAAAAGATAGCATTAACCAGGAAATGCATAAATTAGCCAATGATTAGAGATAAGCCTTGAAGAAAATTAAAGAATTTGAAAATAGTAAAGGCAAGCCAAAGTTAGGTTTCTATTGATTACAATATAACCAATTGAAGAAATAAATAAAAATTAGGATTTGCACTAAGAAGTCAAAAAGAGATCACTTTAAGGGAGAATGAATCAGGAATAAACTAAAAGATGAATGAAAGCAAATATGAAAGCTATAGCCAAAAGAAAGAAGGAGTTGGAGGTATGACTGCTATTATAAAAGGCCTCTACCAACTAAGATTTGAAGATAGGAAAGTAATAACAAGCTGTTTATAGAAGGCAAGAAAGAGAACCAATATATGCCTTCTAGCCCCAGTGAATCTAATAACTCATAGTCGATAGAGGAGTGAAAATAATCCCTTAAGTAGTAGCTCAAGACTTAAACATTGAAGATGGATTTAGACATTAATGTGGTAACTACATTACCACTATCATTCATAATAATTAGCTTAAACAAATTTGAGGAAGACTCTAACAATGAAAACCTTATAGCCATAGCTCAATTCAATGAAGATGTGAGTGTTGAATTTAGACAACTAAGTAGATGAAGAAATACCTAAGATTTTTGCATGCAATAGGTCATATTAATATTTAGCCTAGGAATAGGATTCTAATTGATGGAAGGGTGACAATTAACCTAATACCATGATCTATGTATGTTTAACTAGGGAAATAACCGAAAGATATAATGCCATCCAACATTGTGGTGATTGATTTCAATGAAAAAATCTCCAACTTAAAAGAGATGATGGTGGTCAAACTTCAAGTAAAGTCTACAGTCAAGCCTACTCTATTTGTAGTGATGCCTTTAAAGGCTAATTATAACCTACTACTAGGTAGAGATTGGATTTATATAATAAAAAGTAGTGCTTTCTATGTTACATTAAAGGATGCTTACCCAAAATGAAGGTGGTACAAATAAATGTATAGAAGCTAATGACAATCTAGGCTATGTTCAACAATGTTATACTGAATTTAAATGTCTAACCTTAATGTGTAACTATTTCATGTGGTTTAATGAATAGATCAATTAATAGTGGAGATAATGTTCTAGATGCATCAGGCTTTAAAATTATCCCAAAAGATAAAAATATGAGATTAACAAGTGAGATTAATGTATGAATACTAAAAGCAAATTATTTGATCATCAGTTTATGATGTTAAGCAAGCCTAATCTTGGGTCCTAGACTATATATATGATGATAGTCCAATAGGATTGCTAGAGTTATCAATCAAAGAAAATACTAAAAACAAATAGAAACCTAGGATATCCTATAGAAAAATTAATATAGGAACTGATGAAAACCCAAAGTCAATGTTTATTGGTACTACTCTACTTGAAGATATCAAATAAAAAGTGATTAGCATACTTAAATAATACAAAGACTATTTTATTTGGGATTATAATAAGATGCCATAATTGAGTTAAAACTTGATAGAACACAAATCGTCGATCAAAATGGGTTTCAACCTTTACAAATTAACTTTCAATGTTTCACACTTAAAGCTATGCTAAAGATAAAAAAGGAAATTGAAATATTACTTAAAGCTAAGTTCATAAGAACCACAAATATACAAAATGGCTTTCAACATGGTCTTATTTATGAAAAACAACAATAAGTTAATAGTATGCATAAACTTTAAAGATTTAAATAATACCATGCTAATAGATAAATATCTTATACTAATTATTGATATTCTCATAGATATAACATCAACATATGTTGTGATAATTTTAATGGATAGTAATGTTGCAACAATCAAATGTTTACAAGTGAAGAAGATAAGCCAAAAATAACCTTTCAATGCTCATGAGCAATAGAGGTCTATGAATGGCTAGTCATGCCATTCAACTTGAAAAATGCCAAAGTCACTTTCCAATAAGTGATGAATACAATCTTTCACAACATGATTAGTAAACCTATGGAAGTATATATTATGGAATTATTGTCAAAAGGCCTTCTTATAAGCAATATGTAGAAAACTTAAGGGAAGCATTCAAGCAGATATGATATGATAACCTAAAGATAAATCCACTAAAATATGCATTCAGAATCTTAACTAAAAATTTCTTAGATTTCCTAGTATATCAAAAGGGCATTAAGGTAGATAAAAATAAAATCAAGGCTATAATAGAAACCTTGCCACTCACCAACAAGAAGGAGCTATAATGCTTTCTTAGGAAAGTTATTTTAATAAGAAAGTTTATATCAAATTTGTTCATTCAAACCAAAAGCTTTTTTACCTTTATTGAAGTTAAAAAAGATTAACCAATTTAAATGAAGGATTAAGTTGCATTTAAAGATATAAAGAAGTACTTAATCAACCCTCATATAATGTCCTCCCTTATCCCAAGCCAACCTCTTAGATTATATGTCTCAGCCTTTACTAATGTAATAAGATGCTTTCTAACCTAAGAAAATGATAAAGGCAAGGAAAACGCTATTTATTATCTTTCAAGAATGTTGAATGTAACTAAAGAAAAATATTCAACAATAGAGAAATTATATCTCTCCTTGTATTATTCTTACATGAAGCTTAGGTATTAATTATTGCCTACAACTGTATAAGTATTGGCAAAAGCTAATGTCTTTAAATGCATGTTATCTTGGCCTTTTATTCATGGTTATGTAGGAAAATGTGCACTTTGCCTGATCGAGTTTGTAATAAAATATTACCCCTTTAAAAGCTATTAAGGGTTAAATGATGGTTAATCTAGCGGTTGATCATAAAACATGAGTGATTGGTTACGTTGGCAATATATATTAGAAATTATATTTTGATGGTACATATCATAAAAGTGGTATCAGTGTAGTTTTGTTGATTATAACTTTAAGCAAAAGACCACTCAAGTTTTCCTTCTTATTACATTAAGTGCTCTAATAATGAAACAAAATATGAAGTACTTATAATTGGTTTGGAATTATTAATAGAGTAAGGAGCCCAAAAGGTTAAAACTTATAGTGACTTGCAATTAATCATCAAACAAATAGCTACGAAATTTAATGCTTGAATCCAAGTATGGTTAGATATTAGGCCATTATTGTTAAAATGATGGTTGAATTCAATGATATGATTATCAACCATGTCCCTAGAATTGAAAATGAAAAAAACTAACATCTTAGCATGAATTGCCTTAAGCTATTGGATTAGTTAGGCCTTACTTATGGAGATGGCCACCCATCATTTATGTTTAGAACTTATGGTAATGTAAGAAATGCTAAATATAAATGTTGATAGCAGGTTAATTGATTAGAGAATACTTTTAATCAATTATGTAGTCAATCCATTAAAAAATTCTAGCTAAACATTGCAAGAATGATAAACTATAGAAAAATGGATTTGAAAGCCAAAGTGATGGTAGTTATGATCGAAGTTCATAGAGACATAAGCAGAGCTCATCAAGCTAGAACTAAAATGAAATAGGCGTTGATCCATAAAGGTTTGTACTAGCCATAAATGATTAACAATTACATAAGTTGTACTAGGAGTGCGCAAAGAATATTATAAGCATAAATCTATCCAAAGGATCCTAATAGCTTATTTGGAATACATAATCAAGCCTTGGTTATTATATGGTTAGGTCATGGATATTATTAGCAAGATATGCCTCCCTTTAATTAAAAGACATAATTACATTTTAGTAGCCATTGGTTATTTTGGAAAATGGGTAAAAATAGTAGTATTCAAGGAAATTAAACACAATGATTCTTAGAATTCAATAAGAAAAAAAATAGTATGCAAGTTTAGCTTACAAGAAACCATTACTACTAGTCATCGAACTATATTCACAAGTTAGAAAGTTAAAGACTATATCGAATCTAGAAGAATAAAAATGCTAACATCTACCCTTTATTATGCACAAGCTAATGGTCAAGCTGAAGTAGCCAATAAATGGGTAATTAACTTAATTAAAAGGAAAATTAGGAATTATTCAAAGAATCAATAAGTAATTCCAAATTTAGCATTGTGGGCAATTAGGAATATGCCCAAGGGAGCAACTAGCATGAAACTTTACAAGTTAGTTTTCAACCACAAAGTTATACTTCCTATCAAAGTTACTACACAAGCATTAAAAGTTTAGGAACAAAATAAATTAACTTTAAGTGATTATTATGATTTAATGGTTAAGAACTAGAAGGCTTGGATGAAATTTAATGGAGTACCTTGGATTCCTTAATTTGAAATAAAGAAAACTTAGCCAATTATTATAATAAATAAGTGAAAAATAAAAAGTTACCTAATTATTACAATAAATGAGTGAAAAATAAGAAGTCTATTCCAAGCTAGCTCATATAGAAGGTTATACTAGTAATGATTAAGTCAAATTTTGAAAAATGGTCACCTTATTAGGAAGGATTATTCTTGGTTAAAACTTATTTTGATGAGAATGGTTACCAAGTTCAAAATATTAAAGATGGTTAATTTGAAACTATAAATGGTAAATGCTTAAAAATATACTAGCTAAGCATATATAAAAAATGGAATGGAAATGATGCTAGCATAAGTAACAATTCTTAGAAGAAAATTCACTTATAATAATATTTATAAACCAAAAATAGCTAGAAATACATAAGAAAAGTACACAAGTTGGACTACTTCTTAGCCAATTCAAAAAATAACTTTAAACTTTACCATTAGCCTACTATAGTTTCTTTTTGCTCTTATATGACTTGGCACCTACTATGTAAGTCCACTAACCTACCCTTTATAGCTTTGAGTTTGTTAAGCTTCATCTTACATTTATTTAGAAGAGTTGATTTTACATCTATTAAAGTTTTAAAATTGATTTCTAATTTTCACTTCAGCTTTTGTGTTATAACTAGCTTAGCTTGTAGATCCTCAAGATTGGTGTTATTCTTCCTCATCTTTTTGACACATACTTAACACTTGGTAGTATACTCATCTTTTTTCATTTTGCCATTCTTGAAATACCCAATTAAGCCATTCCGAGTTTACTCCAAGGACAAGCAGGTATTCTTCATGTTTGTCATTTTGCTCAAGTTCTTAATTATTTTGAGCTAAGCTTTAATGAGATTGTTAATAAAGATCTTAAGACCATATTTAGCAAGTAAAGCAGCTTGCAAGAACTAGAATAACTCATCCATCCTCTATCGAATATCCACATCTTGAAGGAGGATATTTAAATCTTACTTTACAATAATTTATAGTTTAGTCAAGGCTTTCTTAAAGGCTTTTTCTTTTTTTTTTCTTTTTCTTACTCTTTCTTTGTCAAGGAAAGATTTAACGATGGAGAAAAAGAGGAAAGTATGTCATATCTAGCATAATCTAAGAATGGATCCTCCTCATCAGTATCATTCCCAGCTATGTCTTGAGCTTAATGAATAGCTTTTTCCAAGTAAGGTTCATGTCGAGTCATTATTGCTTCAAGATTCACAGCATTGCTTTGCTTTATCCAACTGAAGGAATTTTAGTCTCAGCTTGATCATGTTACCCTTCAATTGAAACTGGCTACTGAAGAGACAAGTTTCTCTAACTATCTGTTATGAAAGGTGTAAACTCTCTACTACTAGAGATTAAGATTGAAGTTAAGGATTGATAGTTGTAAGCACTCATGAAGTAATTGGTGCCATCATAGTAGCTTGTTTGCCTTAAAAGAGGAAAAAAAGATTTTAAAGGTATAGCCAAATCAATAATTACAAGTTAAAAGTTAAATTAAATATACTAAAAGAGTCATAAGGTTGGAAGGATTAGATTGAGTTAATTAAGAATTGCTTGCCGAAGAATGCACATATGCATTTCAAAATTGGCTAGCTACCAACATCTTTTTTTTATGAGGAACAAAAGTCTCCTTAGATGGTAAGACAAATGGCTCAGTGACTCAACCAACTATAATATCCGAGGTTAATAATTAAAACTTTATAAATTTCAATGCTTTTAAATATTTTTTTTTGTTTATTATTCGATTAATATTTAATTTTAAATTTCTTTTCCCTTTTAAAAGGTCAAGAATATTGAAAATAATATCTATAACAATATTTGAAATATATTATTTTTGTATGGCTATAGTTGAAATAATTTTTATGAGTATAGGTGTAAAGATTTATGATATGATCAACTTGTATTTTATAAATTATTTTTAAAAATTGAGGGAAATTAAAATATTTATTTCTAAGATTTTTAATTTTATCAAGTTATTACAATTATATATATCTTAAAGGAAGATTGAAAATAAGCAAATTGATATTTTAAAATAAAATAATTTTTACAAAAAAAATAAGTTTTGAAATAAACTAATGGCCAAGATCAAATTGAATTGATTTAAAGGGCTAAGATTTTATAACGGGATGAGTTTATAATAGAGTGAGAAGTATTGTATTAAAATCCTTAGTTATCTTTTTTTATATTTTTATTTCTTTACTTTTCTGGAAACCTTCCTTTCTCTCTTTTTTGGCCTTGACTTCTTTTTCTTTCCCTTTTCTCCTTCGTTTGCCATGTTCTCCTTCTCTCTAGGTCTTCTTTCTCTCCTCTCTTTCATGGTGATGTTTCCTTTCATTCTTCTTTGCTATAGAATCATTGCCACAGGATGTTTCCATCATGCATAATTCCTACTAAATTACTACTCACTAGTATACTAAGGAGTTATGGATCGAAAGGGTTTACGATAGTAAATAGGAGATGGAATATTCTTGATCTCAAGTGGCTTTCTCTTTCTTCACTTACTTTCCAGTCACCGCTTATCCTCTTCTCCTCCATGCTAGCTTAGCACTAACTTATAAATGCTATGAATGGTAGCTAAGCTCTGCCCTTACCCTCCCTACAATGGCACCACTATATCACTGTTGCTCTTTCCTTCACTAGTTAACCATTGTAATTGATGGTTTGAATAGATTGTAAGACATGACCTAAACTTTTCAATGTTATCTCCTTTCCATCTAAGGCAGATTGAGCAAGTCTTCGCCACTAGTAGAGCTCCAATGAGCCATCCTAGAGCATAATAAGTTAGTTTTCATCCTAAAGCTTCAACATTTTGCTATTTTAAGCTTGGTTTAAATTATCATAATAGTTTATAGAATTATACATATATTCTGGAAAATGCTATGGATGCACAATCATATAGGATTTGTACTATAAGATGTTAGCATGATATAATTGAAACATTGCTAGAATATTGTATCTTAAGATTTTGAAAGGATTGAGGGTTAATTCAGAAGATTACCACATATATATATTGAAGTTCTTAATGAACCTAGTAAACATGATTTTTCTGTGTTGTAAAATGCTCGAGGAAAATGATTAGGGCATATATAGGATATCACATTCTAATATTTTGAATAAATTACTAATGATTTAAGAAAGCCCCAATCATGTGAAGTGTAATTTTAATTATCTTGAAACAAAAATTAAAGGCATTATAGCTAAAGTGATGTAGTTAGGGTTTTCTAAGACTATTAAGTATTAATAATACTACTTATGTAAGTTGACTTAAAAGTCTTTATTAAATAATATATTTTAATTCCACTAGCTAGTATTCTAAAATATAAGAAGTGGTGATATAGAATAATATAATTGAGGGAATAGATACTTTTTATAACATTAAGTTCTAATATTTTATCCATATGGTTTGATTTAAGAATCTCTACATTATGATATATTCTTAGTTTCTTAAGGTTAACCTAAGAAAAAATAATAAGATGCATTATAAAAGGTTAAAATGTCATGATTAGACCTCAAAATAGTAATTTAGAAAGAAAATAAGTAAATATGATGTATTTATAAGTTATTCTTGTAATTTGTGAAATAAAGAAGAAAGGTGATAAGATGAGTATAGATGCTTTGAAGCTTCCTGAAATGGATGGATGACCTCACCAGGTAAGTGTATATCTCACCCTCAATTACTACTTTAATAAAATGTTAATCAAATGTTATAATTTATATTCTTATAAATGATACATAATATATATACATTTCCATGTGTGACTTCTTTAGAGTACAATTATATAGTGTAAATTGTAATTACATTATCATTATATCCATATATAAATGATATGAGGATGATTTCTATGGTAAGAAATCAGTTATCTATTTGAATAAATGTGGAATTTCCATATTAGGGAGGCATGGTGCTACCAGTATTATTTGTTGATCGATAGTGAGAAAATTACAATGGTAAATGATATAGTTTATAGTATAATTAAGTTTATATTGTATTTACATATTAAAAAATATATTATGATCTACATTGTACTATAAATGAATGTTATGGCTATGTAAGAGAGCATAACAGTGTTGATATATATATGATTATGTACTTTTTATTGTCCTCTAATGATAGAATGGTTACTTGTGTTAAGATAGCTTGGAATTTATGGCAGGTAGAGTTAACTCTAGTAAATTCATGACATTGTGAATTATGCCAAGAGTGGCATTCAAAATGAGTAATGTGACAAAGATAATAATGTGAAAGTTGAATAGGAGATTCCTAACGTTAAGAAAAATATAAAAGTGACCTGGAAATTAAAAAGTGGCTACATATATTTAATATAAATGGATATGTGATGCAATGTAATATTGAAATTTTTTATGATTGAATATTACTATTGATATGATTGCAAGAACTTGAGATAATTGCAATGATTCATTTAAGTTTGAGCCTTAAAGGCTATTAATGTATGTAATGACTACCCGAAATGAGTTGTGCGCGATACAAGAATGATATTAAATACTAATGAATAGTTAAGATTATTGTGATTTTTTATGTAAAATATAAAATTTAAGTTGTATACAAGTGAACACCTAATTTAAGACTTAGTTTTATGGGTTTTAGAAATTCAAAAGATAGGTTTACTAATATTTTCTAATTTAGTACATGATTAACCTACAATTATCATATATATATATATATATAATTGATCTCTTGTAAGGTAGTGATAAATATATGCTTAATAAGTTGTTGAAATTCATTTCACTTTATTTTCAATATTTTTAGATTAAAATAAGTACCTTCAAGCCTTAGTGCATCTATGGAGATTAAAGATTATCTTGTTATAGGATTTTGATAGTTGGATTAGAGCCAAATTTTGAGTTAGAGATATTGTTGATTTAATGTTAGATGCATTGAATTGCTTATCTATGTATAAGTTTGGAATTGTATAATGTTGTGTGCATATATGATGTTGTTATATCTAAAATAAATACAAGTTTTGTATTTTAAGGTATGTAGCCTTCGGGAAGTGTCTAAAAAACAAGGTAAACTCTATCTATTTTTCTATAAAAATTAAAGTATAATTTGAGTCTTTTTAAAATAGGGATACTTCCATTGAATGGAACAAGAGAAATCAGTGTTGGGCTTTTAGAAATCGAGTATCAAGATCCATGCATGTCATGATTGAGATTGGGTCATGACACCAACCCTACTTCTAGAATTGTAATGAAGTTCCTTTTTTTCTCCTAGTCATTAAAGAAGTATTCTCAACACTATATCTTATAAAAATTTCTTCAATTTCTTCATGTAAAAGTTTTTTTTGATCCTTTTAAGCAGCTTAAGCGATTCAATTTAAAAGCATGCTAGGAATCTCAACTAGAATGGCAATACTTTAAAGTAACCAAGTGCTAAATAGGAAAAATTATTATCAAAAGAAGAGACAAAGTACATTGCCTCTTGGATTTTTTGGTTGCTTATATTCAACCTATGCGACAAGCAATCATTCAACCTAAAAATAAATGCTTGCATTAGCATGCAATTATAGGAAAGTAATGGAAAGCTCAAGCTTCAACTCATCTTTTTTAGGAATTAAAAGTATATATTTTGTAATGCTAAAAAAATAGTGCTTGTCTTTTTTTAAGGGATTCTTCAGCATCAAGTATAGTGACCCACATATGTCAATAATTATAAGTAACTTTATAATAATTTTCAAAAGTAAGGATTTCTTGATAATACATACCTATTCTCTTCTAAGACACATTGACCATCTACACAACAAGGATTCATGTGAGCTTTATATCCACCTTCATAACAAAATAATAGTAGGTATGAATAGTCCACCAATCCTAAAAATGCTTGTATGAGCATAACAAGGTGAAGAAATATATAGCTTAGAAGTATTTAATATACTTTAATTTAACACTTTTGTCATAAGAAAATCTTACTAAGTTAAAGTTTAGCCTTGATATTTATGATCTAAAATTATAACTAGTTGACCTTATATAAGGTCAAGTTACCTAGCCACCATATTTAACAAATATCATTTAATTGATAGGTTCTTTTCTTATGGTAAGCATAATAAAAAGTTAACCCAAATTTGGATGCTCTAGGTATTATGAGGATTGGAATCATCAGTGAACTAGGCCAGAGCATTGGGCTGAAAAGAAAAAATAGAAAGATGAATGATAAGGCAATCAATAAAATAGGCATAAAAAGATAAAATATACTAATGGAAAAGTTTTAAAGGGTTAAGTCTTTTGTAAAAAGGTTGAAGAATGGCTTTAATGTATTTAAATCCTAAAATAGAACCTCCTAGAGTTGCTTTATAATCAATAAGTAAGACAAAGTGTTCCAAGTATATGCTACTAACCATAGCTAAAAAATCCAAAAAGGTAGCCCAAATTTGAAAAGGATTGCTATGAATGCATCATTAGTACAACTTGATTTAGATTTTAATAAAGACTAACTAAGATAAGTTAACTTAAAGTCACTTGTTGACCTTTATGTAAAAGAGTTGCTAAAGGAAGATAAGTAATAAAAAATTTTAAAGTAAAAATACAAAATAAATGCTTGCTAAGCCAATAAAATAAGAAAGTGACATGATTAACATCATAAATAAAAGACCCCAATTGGTTAATAAAGTTTTTTAGAAAGGTTAAAAATGCAAATGTTTTAGAATCTAGTTTCAAAAAGGTTCTAAAATCACTATTAGTTTTTAAAGATTGGGTATTTTTTCACTAACAAGTAAATTACTAGTCAAAACTAAAAGATTAAAAAGTGTAGCCCTTATCATACCACAAGGCAGATGAAGGTTATTAATTGAAGGGGACCAAAAGTGATAGTTGAACTTATTAGTGGCTAGTTACCCTTTTGTACATGAGAAGAAAGTTGAATAAAATTATAAATACATAAACTTATCCATACTTCTTCTTTCACTATACTCACTTAATTAACCTAAACAAAATAATCATTAGTAAGGTGATAGAAGTTTCTAAAAACCTTTAAACCCTTAATTACATATAGATAAGCAAGAATCTCATCGGCTATAAATACATGTTTTTGAGAGAAAAATTAGGAAGAATTAGCATCCATATTATCAATAGTGATAGAACATAAATAGTTAGGGGAAGCTTCATCCTCACACAATTTAAATGAAGAAGAAAGGATTAATACCTTATTTGTTAATACAAAAGCCTTAAATAGATTAAAATCATCCAATCTCAATTGTTCATGAGCACTAGAAGATGAAACTTAGGAAGCCATAGCAATTTGGAAGAGTTAATGATAAAAGAAAAGAAAAAAATCATAAGTTGTAAAGAAACAAATGCTTTTAAGAGGAATTAGATAAAGGTGTAATAAGGGTAACAAAAGGAAAAGAAATGTTTAAATAAAACATAATGGGTTTTAATAGGCTTTAATAACAATTTACTTATTCACCTTGAAGAGTCGTGATTGTGGATTCCTCAAAATTATCTTTCCTCAAGCCCTGTGAGTTACAGACTTTACAAAATAACACTAGCCGACTATATATCCTTCCAAATAAAAGTAACCTATAAGCTTACCAATAATAATGGAAAATATAACTAGGATGGAATGATGTCATTTTAATATGAAGCACTGACATCCTTGCAACAAAAGCTTAAAATAAGAAAAGAGTTTAAGATAGTTAATCAATATAGGTTACTTAATTATGATTAGTGTAAAAATGCTAGAGGGAAACCCTAATCAAAGATCTTAACACCTTACACTTCAAGAAATAGTATTTTACCTAACAATCTCAACTATAATAACAAGTGTTTGATATTCACTTAAAGTTGAAATCATCTTGTTCTCATTTCAAAGAGTCTTAGCATGTACCAAAAAGAAAATTTTATCAATTATTTTCATTCCCTTTAAGATTTAGTCCAAGAAAACAAAACTAGGGGGCCTTTATTATGTCGATAAAAAATTGATTAATTAGAACATCAACTAAAAACATGGTGAGTAGGCTCCACATTAGTGTTTATTAAGGTACTTTTGTAGTACATGGCAAATACCTATCAATGAGGAAAGCCCATGGCTTCAATTTAAGATGACCACATATTAGTGGAGCACTCTTACAAGAGCCACTTGTACATACTCCCAAAAGATAGTCTTACGTAGCTACCCCCTATTATTTCATGCTACTAAAAAAAAGGTACATATAAATTCATGCATCTTAATAGGCAAGAGAGGGATTTTTTCCAATTCAACACTAAAACATATAATTTTACATGCACTTTGCATTCTAGCATTCTGCTAACTTTGCTAATTTTGCAACTATTGCTACTACTTTCTTGAGTAATCATAAGACACCTTATATATAAGATTGATCCACTTAGTAAGCATATAGACTTTAGGCCTAAGATTTTTAGACTAGGTTGACATATTCCCACCTATAGAGAATTTACCCAAGTGCTAGAAAGATTAGATACATGATTAAAGTTGAATTGTTCACTCTTCATTTCCTTTTGCACAAGTTTTGTATGTTACTAAAGTTTCTTAGTTCAGTGCACTCTATGGAATATTTATTTTTAAGGATAATCATTAGTGTATATAGCATTACTTTTAAAAGTATTTTGAATTTTCCCCTTCCTAAAATATCAACCAAGATCCACTACTATATATAAATATTGTGCCTATTTACATGATTTGGAGGTTCAAAATTTTCATTAAAATTATAATAATCAATATCAGAGCCTTCAAATCATGTAAATATGACTAATTTTATGTTCAAATTTTGGTATGGATTATAATTTTATGATTTTGAATAATAATCTACTTAAATAAAAGCATGCTATGAATCTTTGAAATTATTTCATAGCCTTCAAATTAATTATTTTATTGTTATATATGTCAATATAAGTATTCACTATATGGTTAAGATTTTCCTGAGAAATTTTGCATGTACATTTAATATATATATATATATATATATATATATATATATATATATATATATATATATATATATACACTTTGTTAGCATTAATATGCAAAATAGTAATTTTCAATATGCATGTCTATAATGGTTTTTTAGTTTTATATGTTTATTTGCCATATATGTTAATTGAAGTGTTGAAAGAATGTCTATGATTTCACTATCTTATATATATAGGAAATAGTTTCCAGTGTACATGAATTAAGTGTTTCCAGTATATATGCTTGCATATATATTAATATACATGTTGTATTGTATCATACCTTTTAGGAGCATGCATATTATTTACAGTAATGCTTTTGCTTATATGCATATTATTTCAATGTGCATTTCTCAAGTTATATATATATACACACACATAGGTATATTTATATGCTTTGCATTTTTTAGAAAATTAAGTTTAGATTGCATAGATATTACTTTTGTATGAAAAGGGCATATTAATTTGGAAAATGCTTGAAAAGAAATGCTTAGTTTTACTACAAAAAAAATCTAGAAATAACGATAAATGATTTAAAATTTTTCCATTTATTTTGGAATGTTTCTTGAAAGAGTGATAATTGCCATTTATGAAAATGCATTTAAATGAGCAAGAATCAAGCATTTTATCGTTTAAAACACATTATTCTTTGAAAAGCCATTAAATTAGTTTTTTTTGGAAAAAAGTTTTGAATTTCCAATGAATTTATGTTGCATTTTTTGGGAAAAGGTTTAGCATTAAATTGCATTAAGGATTAATTATATGTAAAAATACATTTAAAATATACAAAAAATATGTTTTTTTTCAAGTTGCAACCAAATCAAACTACCTAGTTGCTGACCTAATTATTAGTTAAAAGAGACTTATGTGCGCAATGCCCATACATGCATATGGAGAGAGTAAGAAACTTATTGTCTTCTCACAAATTTTAGTAGTGAAAATTGCATTATTAGCTCCACTCTTCGAGCTTGTAATTATAGCTTTTTTTCTTTTAGATTTTTCTAGAATAAGAATTTTTTTAATTAATATTTTTCCATTTTATTTAAGTGTTCATTTTAATTTACTTCAGCCTAAAATTCTTATTATTGATTTCTATGATTTGGGCTTCCATAAATATTTTTTGTGGAATATTTTCGTTATTATTTTCCTTATAAATTAATTTTGCATGGAAATATACATAAGAAAATATATATTATAGGAATCACTTTAGGTTCATGTTCTACCATAAAATTTTATGTAATTAAGTATTGGCCTATCATGGACCTAATTACATAAAATTTTATAAATTTTTAATTAAAATATTTGTTGGACTATGGATAATGTTATGTTAATAATATTTAAATAACCTATTAGTATAATATTATTAATATAACTTGTTAGCAATATCATAAGTGTAGAATTAAATATTATATTTTTAAAATTTTTTAGCATCTTATCAATGTTAGGTCTTATAGTATAATACTTAGATAATAATATAGTTTAATAACAAAAATTTAAAGTATAATTAAAGTAAAACATATGTTCATCCATTGAAATTTGTTTTTGTTAATTCTCTTGCCTATACAATTGAGTACAATTAAAATGTTGAATAGAATAAATCATAAAGACTAGGTTAAGTTAAAGAAACTTTGTTTAGTAGTCTTTAACTTAATTCTAGCCATCAAGGAAACAAAACTTGTTATTGATGATAATTTCACTATGAAACAAAAAAGTCATTATAAGAAATGGATCCAATCAAATAGGGTCTTTCGCATGATGATGAAACACATGATAGATAAAACTATTAAAAAGAGCATTCTTAAGAATGATAATACTAATGTGTTCATGGATTTTGTAATTGAAAAGTATAAGAAGTTTGACAAGATTGCTTGAGAAAACCATCTATAATGGTATTAATGGAGTGTGGGAGCACATAATTAAAATTAATAAAATACTATAATAAATTAAAAAGTATGAAAATTGAACTAGGTGATAGATATTTAACTTGACAACTGTTAGAATCTCTTATGTCTCAGTTGATATTTTGAAAATGACTTATAACACTGAGAAGAGTGAGTGAAGCATAAATAATCTCATTTAAATAGTTATTCAAGCTAAAAAAGATATGAAAAAGGAAAAAGCCTAGGTAGTTAACTACATAACACATGGTTTAACTTCAAAACAAGGTATGGGGTTTAATTAAAAACAAAATAAAGGTCATTATACCTATAGAAGGGAGAAAGATAAGAAAGCTAAGACTAATGGACAAAGCTATAAGCTTAAAAAAGCCTAGTTTAAAGATAATTGTAGATTTTTTAAAAATATAGCCATAAAAAAGTAGACTATTTCAAGTATAAGTAGGCCAACAAGAAAAAGAAAGGTAATCATCCAGTTATAATTGTTTTAAGTCTAATATGGTTAATGTGTCATTAAACACTTGGTAATTAGACACTAGTGCTACAATTCATGTTACAAACTATTTTCGAGCACTAAGAAACCTAAGGAAACTAAGTGAGAGAGCATTAATCCTAGGGCTTGGAAATGGAGATAAAGTTAAAGTAAAGCATATTGGAATAGTTACACTAAGTCTACCATTTAAACATAAATTGGTTTTGGATAATATTATTTATATACCAGTTTATGAGGAAGAATTTGAGATGTTAGATTTTTTTATCATTTTGAAAATGGAAAATTTAAGTTATCTTATAAATATTCTATTATAGGTATTGGTTCATTCTATGATAAGTTGTATGGAATGATTTAAATTCCTTTTTCACTAAGTTCTTGAATGTTATTATTAAAAAGAAAAAGGAATAAAATCAATAAGATTTTCTTAATACTTTAACACAATGGGCTAGGTCATATTTCTTAAGAAAGGATACAAAGACTTGTAAAGGAGGAAGCATTACATGATCTGGATTTCTCATATTTTGGCACATATGTAAATGACATTAAAGAAAAACTTTTGATTAGAACTAGAAAAGGAAAGAGAAAGAGAAGCAACAAAGAAAGTATCTTGGAATTGATCCACCTGATATTAGTAGACTTATTGGGCTAAGTACTATAGGTGGATTTAGATACTTTATCACTTTCATTAATGATTACTTTAGATATGATTTACTGTAATAACTCAATAAGAAGTCCAAATTATTGGAAGTCTTTAAGTCATTCAAGGTGACAATTGAGCTTAAATAAGGAAAGAATTTATTAACTTTGATAAAAGTGGTAATTATTATGATACATATAATGAAACTGAAAGAAATCAAGGCCTTTTTATGATATCCCTATAGGAGTATGGAATTAAAACAAATTACACTATACTTAGGACATAAAGCTAAAATGGAATTATAGATAGAAGGAGTTAGATACTTATAAACATGGTGAGGTATATGCTAGCCTATACTTCGTTGCTAAAATTCTTATAAAGTGATACATTGAAAACTACTATGTATATTTTGAATCAAGTGCCTAGTAAGTTAGCTCCTAAAACCTTTTATGAGTTGCTATATAGCAAAAAGCCTAGTTTAAGGCATTTTTCTTATTAAAGTTAGAAAGTTTAAATGAAGCTACATGTCCCTTCCATAAGTAAGCTTGATTTAAGGATAGTCAATAGATTCTTTATTGAGTACTTGTAGTAGCTCAAAAGGTAGCATTAGTGTATTGAGCCAAATAAGATAGTGAAAGAGATTCTTTTGAGAAGATCTCATAAAGCTTGTAAACCTATGATTCTTAATGATTATATAGTATATCTGTAGAAGTATAAGTATCATATCAATAACAATATTAATCCTACAATGTTTTCACAAGCAATTTCTAGTTCAAATTCTTCTCAATAGTTAAATGCTATAAAGGATGAATCGGCTTTAATGTAAAGAATAAGACACAAGAGTTGGTTAATTTACTTGTAAGGTGTAACCTAGTTAAGTACAAATGGGTTTTTAAAACTAAGAGAAATGCTCGAGATAAAGTCCAAAGATACGAGGTTAGATTAGTAGTCAAGGGCTACACTTAGAAGGAAGGTATAAATTATAAAGAAACATTCTATCTAGTGTCAAATAAAAACCCATTTCAAGTTATAATGGTAGTGGTGGATCACTTTAATTTGGAGTTATATTAAATGGATGTCAAGGTAGCTTTCTTAAATAGTGATTTATTAGAGATTATTTATATAAATTAGCTAGATGGTTTGTAAAAGAAAGGTCAAAAACACCTTGTATGTAAACTTAGAAAATCCATATATGGCATGAAACAAGTATCTAGACAATAGTACCTCAAATATGATGAAGTAGTAACTTCTCTTAGGTTTAAAGAGATTGATGCAGATTAGTGCATTTATATACTAATCATTGCAGGAAGTTTTTTAATACTAGTTTTATATGTTGGCGTATAATATTCTCCTTGCTAGCAATGATGTAAATATGCTAATTGAGATGCAATAAATGTTGTCAAAATATTTTGATATGAAAAATCTTAGGAATGCCTTATATGTTTTAGGAATAGAGATTCATTGTGACATATATCAAGGTTTGCTTGGTTTGTTTTAGTAGACGTACATTAAAAAGATACTAAAAAGGTTTAATATAGCTATATACTCTAAAGTTTCAATACCTATTTCAAAGGATGAGATTTTCTCAAAGTTTCAATATCCTTAGAATGATAATGAAAAAGAGCAAATGAAAAATGTCCAATATGCTTGGCTATAGATAGCCTGATGTATGCTATAAATCTCGTTATAGTTTATGCTATTAATGTATTAGGGAAGTACCTAAGTTTTCATAATCAAAGACATTAAAATGCCACAAAAAGAGTTATAAGGTACCTATAAGGTACAAAAGATTAGAAGCTAACTTACAAAAGATCAAGAGATCTTATGATTACAAGTTACTCAAACTAAAATCTTTTTTAGTTATGTAAAAGATCATAAATTAACACCTAGGTATATTTTTATGATAGCAAGAGGAATTATGACGTAAAAAAGTGTTAAATAGTCCTTTATAGCAACTTTCATTATAGAAGTAAATTATATCACACATTATGAAACTATTCATAAAGTTATGTGGTTAAGGAACTTTATGATTAATTTTAACATTATTAAGAGTATTTCAAAGCCTCTAACCATTTATTGTGATAATGCTACTATTGTGAACTTCTCTCAAAAACACAAAAATTTTACCCTTACAAAATATTTTGATGTGAAGTACCAGTTTGTGAGAGAGAAGATATACAAATATATTTCTTGTATTGAATATATTTTCATGAATCATATGCTCATGGATCTACTAACCAAAAGCTTAATAGTATGAAATAGGTTTAAGTAAATCTTTTGATGTTCTATGTTAGTAAAAGTATTTTGATTTATATTTTTATTTTGAGATATACATTAATAAAATATTCATATTTTATTATACATTGTTAATTGTACACATTTTATGGGTATGGCATATTGATAGAGATATTTAGACCTTATCCCATTGTAATATTGAGGACATAGATCCTCATTTCACATCATAGGTAGATGTTAGAACATTAGGTGAAGATCTACTTATATTCAATTTTACCGTCATATAAATCTTGTTGTGCATGCTTTATGTTAATTTTCCTATTGGATATTAAGTTTTGTTTAGTCAACAAGGTATAAATATACAGTATATATAATGTTAATATCTTTATTTGATATAACTATAATGCACTATTGGATGCTTATAACTTGAACTTAAACTTTTGGGTGTAATGTTACCATTTTTTATTGACACATTGCAATGGTCACAATTTCTACATTATGTGGTTCAAAAGAGAGATTGTCAAATTTTAATTCTCAAATTTTAATTATAAAATAAATTAGATTAAATTTTTACTATAGACCATTTAATATAGAAACATCAATATATTAATGTGATTTGATTGCACATTAGTGATAATTAAGATAGGGCAAAATAATGGTAATTATTTCTGGTAACTAAAATGACTATCAAGTCATAGGTTAGTTTCTACTTAATTTAGTATTTTCTATAAATACAAGGTCCTTACTCCTACACTTTCATATACTTCGTACATAAGTGTCCAATAAAACTAATCTCCCAAAAGTAGTCCCAAATGATCAGAGTGATTAGGAAGAGTGACTTTTGTAACCAAATTTGTAAGATAGACAGAAAAAGAGAATTGGTGCTGATCAAATCATGGTTGATATTGTAATTCATGAGACTCTGGATATCTTCATCAAGAACATAGTTGGAAGTGCAAGTATTGATGAAAGTTTAGTTAATAATTATTATCTACGTATAAATATTATGCTTATTTACATGCAAAATTTTTCATAAAATTTATAATAATAACATGGGTGTAGTTCTTGTGCCAATTAAAGATTGAAAAATTATTTGTGAATTTTGCAAAAGGCAAAAAGTATTTTTCAGGTGATATCATAAAACTTGGATTAGATGATGTTACTCCTTTATTTACAGCTTGAACTCTTTAACGACTTTCCCTTCTATTGATTAAAATTTTTGTTTATTGCAGTAGTATTCAATACAAAAAGTCACATTATTTTCAATCGAAAATTTCGTTGAAAACAAAGGATCTTTTGTCGGAAATCCTAATTTTTTATGCAAAAAATTTGTCAAAAAAGTACTTGATGAAAAAAAATTTTCTGGCAAACGTTTCCATTGGAAATATTTTCAATGGATTTCCTAACAAAATATTAAGGTGTGTCTATGGAATTACTCTATCAAAAATCCATTGGAAATAGTGAGAACATTTTCATTGGAAATCGGTATAAATAGTGAGACTTTTAGCAAATAACAAATTTAAAATTTATAAATAATGAAATACTAATATTTAAAATTTAAAAATAAGAAGGCATGTAGATATAAAATGCATAAATCATAAAAAATTAATATTTAAAAACATTAATCACGATATAAAAAATAAAAATACACAATCGAAATTAAAAAAAAATCAATCAAAGTCCAACTGGATAAAATTGTTAGTGGTAGTGTCATCACTATCATGACAATGCTGGATTTGGGTTCTAGTGGGCAAGAGGGGGTTCCTAACTATCCATTAAGCATTTGTTATACATACGTAGATGGTGGACACACCAAAAAGTCTTTCCAATATTTAGGAAAAAATTTCTAACAATAATTAAATAACATTAACTAAACATTTTTATTAACTTATTGGTTAAACTAATAAGTCATTCTAATTAATTAAATAAACTTAGTCATTAATTAAATATATCTAATTAACTTATTGATGAAATTAATAGGCCTTTGTAATTAATTAAGCAATTGAATAAATAAAATTAACTAGATATTTCTAATTAATTATTCAAATAAATAAATTAACTAAATAAAATTAATTAAATATTTTTCAAACAACTCACTAATGAAATTAACAAGCCTTTGCATTAAGGATTTATATTTAATCTACTATCTTTGTAAAAATTTTTTACACTATCACCCACCTATGTGTTAATATGCTAATAAAAAATTGTTAAAATCCCTTTATTGCAATTAAATTTTTTAATTACTATTAATTTTTTAATTACATGTCTTCTTTTCATCTATTGATAGTATAAAATATTTTACATTAACAATAGATCAAAGTTAAACTCTTGTATTAAACTATGCAATTAACTAAGAATTTTAATTTAATCTACTATTAACGTAAATTAGTTTTATACTATCATTTACTCTTTTATTACCATATCAATAATAACTTTTAAAATTCTTTAACTATTAATAAAAAATTTTAATTATTATTTTTTTAATAACATGTTATTTTTTTATTTAGTGGCGGAGCCAAGAACCTTTTTCTCAATGGATTCAAGTTTATGAATTTAATTTTTAAATTTAAGATTATACTTTGATATATATAGAAAAACATTTATATCCATACATTCTATTATGACTTTTGTGATAAACTTTTATATTTTTCACAACTTTTTTATGAAAAGGTGTAATTTTTATGCAACTTTAGTTAATGGAATTGTAAGTTTTATTTAGTTATTAGACACAAAATTCATATAAAATGTAAGTTTTATAAAAAAAAATTAAAGAATTTTACATATAAAATTACAAATTTTATGCTGAGCTTCTGAAAAAGCATACAAACCTTTTAACATATATCAAAGCATTATCCTTAAATTATAATCAAAACAATGTCAATTTATGAATCCTGGTTGAAGAATAAAGTTGTAAGATAAAGTACTATTTTTGACCAAATTTCATATGTCAGAATTATTGAATGACCAATTAATTATTAATGTCATTAAAAATTAAAATATACATATGCCAATTACATCTTGATTTAGATGTAATTTTTTTCCTTTTAAAATATAAATAATGTGATTTTAGGCCCTTAGTTTAAGATAATCTATTTTACTCCTTAAATGTCTAATTAATACAATTTTGGTTCTCTTACTAGATTTTCTATCAAATTTTCGTCAACATCTATCGACTTCTGTTAACTCTTATTTAATATCTAAATATTTACTATATTATATTTCAAAATTTTTATAGATAATAAACTCTTAAAAAATTAAATTTCCATATATAACTCATTGATTTTGTTAAAAAAAAAATTCAATATCCAAACAATAATTTCTTTCATACTTACATAAAAGTTATTTTAGGTTAACATAGAGGAAACATTAAGTGGAAATAATCTGGTAGGGATAAGAAATTGGCAAAAATCAAACATGAGAATCAAAACTACCAAAGCAAGGCTTAGGGAGATGAAAATAGATGAAAATAATCTCATAGGGAGATGAAAATAGATTATTTCAAATTAAGAGACCAAAATCACAAATTTTATATATTTAGGACCAAAGTTACATTTAAGCTTAATTTTTTAAAAGAATAAAAATTAACTTTCTAATCATTTATTTTAATTCATTTAAACTTATTATAGATATAGTAAATTTTGATTAAAATTACTTCTACTTATTCATTAATCTACCTAGTTCTATCCTATCATTAGTAGAATTATTCAAATGCATTTATATCATGTTTTAAAAATCTAATTACAATTTACTATAATACATTGGTTGAATAAAAACAGAGATTACTAATAAGTTTTTCTATAAATATTAATTGAGTAATAATAAATAAAAATTATAAATTTAATGATTGATTCACTATTAAAGAAAGCATATGATTCATCACTTAATCTTATTACATTTCAATGGATTCAAATTTTAAAATTTTATGTGTTCATTTGTAATACCTACTAATATATTTTATAAGAAGTTTGGAGGTTTAGTGCTTTTAATTGCATATGCTCAACAACATGTGGCTCCACCATTGTTTTTATTTACTGATAGTATGAATAATTTTACAATAACACAATAGCATTACATTAAATTTAAACTCATTAACTAAACATTTCAAATTAATTTTAAATTTAAATTTGATCTACTATGAGTATAAAATATTTTATACTATCAGTAAATAAAAAAATATATTATAAAAAATAATAATAATTTAAGAATTTTTAATAGTAGAAAAGGAGCTTTAATAATTTTTATTGACATAACAATATATGGATAGATAATAATGTAAAATTAATTTATACTAACAGTGAATAAAATTTAAATTCATTAACTTTTTGATAAAACTAATAAGTCATTCTAATTAACTAAATAAAATAAGCTATTATTTAACTAAACAGTTCTACTCAACTTATTGATGAAATTAATAATCCTTTGTAATTAATTAAGTAATTAACCAAATAAAATTAACTAAATCTGTCTAATATGGTAAATTAATTAACAAATAAATTAAGTTAATAAAATTAACTAAATCTTTCTAATCAATTTATTAATGAAAATAATAAGCATTTGTAATAAACTATGCAATTAACCAAATAAAATTAACTAAATATTTTTAATTAACTTTATAATAAAACTGATAAGCCTTTCTAACTAATTAAAAAAATTAAGTAATAAACTAAATAAAGGAATCAGTTAAATAAGTTAATTACGTAAGCCTCCCAAATGAAATAAATAAACTAAGTAATGAATTAAATAAAATTACTTAAATATTTTTAATTAACATATAAATGAAGCTAATAAGATTTTAGAATTAACTAAATAAATTAAACATAAATATTTCTAAGTAAATGGAAAAAAAATTAACTACCAACCTCTATCAGATTACAAAAAAATGGAAAGGAAAGGCATTCTAGAGATTGCAGCCCAAAAATTGCATAAAACACCACAAAAATATTAAAATCATTTGATAGAATTAGCAAACAAAGTGATAAAAATAATTTAATTGGTTTATAATTTTAAAATTTACCTCTAAATTATAGGAATAGAGCAATAATAAGCATTTGTAATAAATTATGCAATTAAGTAAATAAAATTAATTAAATATTTTTAATTAACCTTATAATAAAACTGATAGGCCTTTCTAATTAATAAAAAAATAAGCAATAAACTAAATAAAGAAATCAATTAAATAAGTTAATTACGTAAGCCTCCCAAATGAAGTAAATAAACTAAGTAATGAATTAAATAAGATTACTTAAATATTTCCAATTAAAATATAAATGAAGCTAATAAGATTTTAAAATTAACTAAATAAATTACAGATACATATTTCTAAGTAAATGGGAAAAAAAATTAACTACCAACCTCTATCAAATTACCAAAAAAATGGAAAGAAAAGGCATTCTAGAGATTGTAGCCCAAAATTGCATAAAAGACCACAAAAATATTAAAACCATTTGGTAGAATTAGCAAACAAAGTGATAAAACTAATTTAATTGGTTTATAATTTAAATATTTACCTCTAAATTATAGGAATAGAGTTCATCAAACTTCAAGAATACAAATTCGCACCAAAGGAAAAAAGAAATGTGAGGAGAAGAGTCTTTAAACATTATTTCATAACGTTTGAAATTTCTAACAATTTTTTTGGTAGAAAATCCATTGGAAATAACGAAATTCTTTGCATAAGTTTTCATACAAAATTTTTGATGGATTTTTTAAAATTTCTAACTAAAATAAATTCATTGGAAATATCAAAACTTATGAATTTCCTCTATCATTTTGCAATGGATTATTTTCTTATTTGCGATAGAAAATATCTGTAAAAAAAAAAAAGAAAAAAAGGAAAGAGTAAGAATTCTAGTAGTGATTGATTTACTCGGTTCATTATTACTAGTAAATAGTTTTGAGATTAAGCATTTAGAAAATATATTTATTGATTTGAGGAAGAAAATTGAGGGATATTTTTTAAGATTGAGCAGTTGAATGAAACGTAAATAATATAATGATTATTGTTGTCTTTGTAGCGAGTATTTTTAAGAAACTAAAAGGTCCCAGGCACAAGCAAAGATGACTGAAAGTAGCAGGTGTATATTGGAAAGATTATTAGTACAGCGTGAAAATGGGGAAAAGGATAATAATTTATGAAGTTTTGTACTGAAAAAATAACTTATGACAATAGATGTATCCTTCCTTAAGTTGTATGCAATGGCAGGGTTTCTTACATGACATCAATCATTAGAAAGAGCAGCAATGTTGAGGATATGCATGCTTATAATGTGTTGGAGCCAAAAAGGAAATGAGGGTGGACAAATACAAGACATATGCAATGAGAATGTCTTGTGGGGTTTTCAAGGAAGTTCACAAGGGGAAATGGCATTGTCATTTTGATGCACTCAAACTCCAAAATCTAGTTGTCATGGATGACTTTCAAGACGCATTGAAGAGTTTCCTGATAAGAAAACTTGTGTGGCGATCACATTGCCATTTTGATGTATTCAAGTTCCAAACTCTTATTTTCATCCATTACATTCATGACATATGCAAGAATATGTGGATAAATCCTCACTTATTATTTCCATCATTTCAGGTATCCTAATGATGAGGCTACCCTATTGGCCCTATAGCTATCTCCACCATCAGAGAATTTCAAATAGGCCTCAAAGAGGTATTACATCTAATTTTTTTCTTCTCTCTCATAGGCTGAGGTATCAATTTAGGAATCTGTGAGTGCAATTTAACAAAATTTCACGTTACCAAATTCATGATAACCTTTAATTATTATATAGATTGATAAGGCAAGACCAACTGTTATTATTATTATTATTATTAGAGATTGTGTTGATGAAGATTTATTATCGCATAACTAAATGATCTTGTTTTTCCAATCGAGATGTTTCTAGAATTTGTATTAATAGCTAAATATTTATGATGGTTGGGTTATTAAGGCCAATGAAGTGCTGAAAAATTAGCATGTCATGTGAGCTAGTCCGCAAAATTGAGCACCAGAATCAGCTGGAGGCATTCATCAATGCGATATCAGATTTTGATTAGTTCTATTTTTAAAGTGCAATTATAAAGGCCATCTACTTGATAATGTGATCTTTTTCTTGGAAAAAATTATGAGTTTTGCTTCTTGCTTTTCTATGACATGCAGGGAGTGGAATTGTAAAGTAGACATGTCATTCATGATTGGTTGAGAAATATGGAAGTAAATATTATTCAAACGCAGACAATTTTTTCAGATGTGCCATAATACCAATAACAGCATTACAGAATTAGTTGCTACTTTTCAATGGTCAAACTATTATCTCCGTTTGATCATATTAAACATTAATGATTAAATATTGAACCATAACCACCGGGGAAATCTTTCTTAATTTCTTGCTGCGTCAAATTTCTTAATTCTGGAAGGAGAAAAACACAATTTCCCAAAAAAGATGTACTAATAAATTTGTTTCATTTTCTCCCTTTCAAATCTAATTAAAATGCATCCTTGTTATCCCGACTATTTAATTTGGCACATAGTTATTACAAACAATATATGCGTCCAGATGATAACCAAAATGAAAGCTGGAAACTTGAAATTGATAATAAAAAGAGTATGATTTGCATTTTATCGATTGCTGAAGTAAATAACATAATACCACATATTTCAGAATCGTCAAATCTGGGTGTTTGCTACATGCTCAACTCCATTCTGCTTTTCCGGTCTGTTCAAGAATCAATAGCAAAAACTTTGGCTTACAAACTTCTCTTAGCTCTGAAATTTACAAGCTCGCACTCATACTTTTCAACTGTGCAGCCCAGAAAGAAAGTAACAGCCACACAAATGACTCCCCTGCACATCTATATTCCAATATTTGGTTGACCTCGAAGTATGAATCTTTGTCCTGAAGTATGTTCCCTGGAAGTCTGTTGAAAACACTCATCTACTATTTTGTAACGTTTTCATAAATTGTTGGAGGATCATTCTGCAACACTAATCTATAAAATCTCCCTGCTTGTTGTACAATGCAGGTGCATATGATTCCTGTCACCATCACGAGGGAATACATGAATTAACAATTTGTTTGTTTTGCGGTTCATAAAGGAGGCAGACTTACAGATAAACAAAGAAGTCATATTTATAGCAAATCAGAAGCTGTGTTTGGTTAACATACTTCAGCTACACCATACCAATGTATGCAAGTGTGAAAAAAGAGAAGAACAATGTGTTCAATACTCATGAAAAGAAGTATTCACTTCTAAGTAGAGCCTGTTGCAGGTATCTTGGTAGAATATGATGACTCTGGAGGATATGGTGACTATTTAAAATGAAGTTCACTCACCATAATCAAAGGCTGCCCATGTGTCAGTTACATTACAACATCAATAGCTGTCATACCTTGTCACCATCACGTTTTTGCTCAATTGAAGATCTCGCTTGCTTAGTCTGCGAAAACACAGACACAAACATTAACCAATTTGTAAACAAAATGCCACAGCAAAATAGAAAAACCAGCAGGCAAATGAAGAGTAAAAATTCAAAAGATACAGCACTCCACAAAAGGAGGCTTGTAATGGAGCCTTTTGACGAGCTATCACACTCTGCCACTAATTTCAAGCATATCTAGCACAGAAGGTAATTCACACAATATAAATTAAGTAGTTTATGCAACAAAAAAATAGAAGCCAATATCCTTGTAAGACGTATGTGAAGTCAGGCTCTAAATTCTTTTTCTTTATAAAAATATTCAACACACTTGCCTATCGGGGACTTTATCATGAAAATATATCCTATATGCAGTAAGAAAATTTTACAAGTTGAATAAGAATCCAAATGAACTCCAAAATCTCATGAAAAGAGAAAATGGCCATACTATATATATATATATATATACATATATATATTACACACTAGAATCCTATTAACAAATATTTATAAGACCTCTCAGATTGGCTCCGAACAAAAGATTCCAAAATCCAACTTAAGACATTATTTTTTGTTGCAACAAGGTTATTCTTTTTACATATTGGAAAAACGAAAAACAAGAGAGCCTTAAAAAGTCTTGTATCTTTCCTTCCATTTTATAATTTCATTACATCATCACTGGCTAAGTTGCACGAACAAATGCTTATGCTCATACATTGTGGTCAACAATTAGATGCACATGTTGATTAAGTAAACAACTTCAATCTTGGTGAGTCATGGAAAACTCATGTATGGATATATAAAACAAAAAATTTCATTTCACTCCATAAAATCATAATTCAAATCATTAACCGACAACTACTGCCACTCAATTGAATATTGAAATCATAACTGATAACTGATACAATTTTTCTAAAAAATAAAGAAATATCCACTGAATAGCAAATGCCATCAAAATATCAAATTGTGGAGTATCATACAATCAAAGAATGCTAAGTGACTGCACTATTCTCACAAATATATATATATATATATATAGAGAGAGAGAGAGAGAGAGAGGGACTGAAACTACACCACATTCATACCCACAAACACAAGCAAAAGCCCTGACTTCTACTTATTAAACTGTTAACTAACAATTTAAATGACTATGAGACAAATAAAATAAAATTAAAATTAAAATAAAAAAGGTAATATATATGTATATCAATAAAATACATACACACACAAAAGAAGCAACTTCATATCCAATTTGCAAAACCAAAATCCATGGTTTCACAACAAATAAAAAATAACATTAAAAAATGGGACCCTTTATTTGTTAAAAAACAGCCCAGCAGAACAATATAGGAACACAATAAAAAACCACAGAATCCTTCTAACTGATAGGAGATGCATAGAAGGGGAAAGAGTGAAATGAAAGGAAATTTCTTTACCTTCCAATGGATCCGGTTGTGCGTCTTCACTGTCTAAACTGTTAAAATTGACATCTGAAGAAAGGACAATCTCACAAGAAGGAGAAGAAAATGAGTGTCACGGGATCATCTGCCAAGAGGTTATTGTGCAAAAAATTTTCCACTGGGTTGCTTCGAAATATTTTTGGCTAGGCCATCCAGCCTCTCTTAAATTACCCATCAACTACTAATATTAAAATTTGGATCAGATGAGGCCAAGACCCTGCTACATCATCAGTTGCATGCGATGCAACATTTATATTTGGTTGCACCACAGAACCTCCCTTTCAACAAATCCATTGACATTAACTTAGGAATTTATAAGCTTCTCTAACAAGTAACAACTATAATACAAAATGACAGCAAAGAACATGGGTGAAGGAAGATATCCAATTATATAAAATTACAATTTTTATTGCTTCCTTCATAGGTTTTAACCTCTTTCTTTATATCCAACTAGAGCCTGGAGATTTTCTCATTCCTTTCCTACCTATCATCTTCCTAACCTTTTTTGCAGCATCCCATTTTTTCTTTGATGCATAGATATTTGCTAAAAGCACATAATCCCCAGAACTTTCTGAATCTATCTTAAAGACATGACTGGTTGCAATCTCAGCCAATTCCACATTACCATGAACCCTACAAGCTCCTAATAAAGTACCCCAAGTTGTTGCATCAGCACCCTGCATTCTCCTTGATGAGACTATATGCCTTTCTAGTTCTCCAGCCCTCCCAAGGAGATCAACCATGCAAGCAAAGTGCTCAGATAAGGGCTTAATACGAAATAACCCAGTCATAAGCTCAAAAAATCTGCACCCTTCTTCAATTAGAGCAGCAAAACTACATGCATTGAGGACGCTGACGAATGTGGTTTGATTTGGCTATATTCCTTCTTTTTGCATCTTTAAAAAATGATCTAATGCCTCTTGCAACTTCCCACGATCAACAAGGGCTGTGATCATTGCAGTGTAAGTTATCAGATCTCGGTTGCTCATTTGATCAAACTCTCTCAATGCAAGGCTTATGTTTCCACATTTTGAATGCATATGGATCAATGTATTGGATACAAAGAGTGTCCTGTATGAAATAGAAATATATAAATAAATATATAAATAAATAAAATAAAACTCTAAGCATTTCTAACTTGAAAAATACTAGTTGAATTTCCATCTATTCACAACACTAATCAGAACTGCAAATGTAGCACAATTTGATTTAAATTGAGACCACTTAGGTAGAGCCAATATGACTCAGATTATGTTATGGGCCCATGTATAAGGGGAGTTGTGAATAGAGCAAGTGTAAATAACCCCGACCTATCGATGAACTAGTTGGCAAGTTAGCACCGCATGGTGAAATAAAATGTCTTACCGCAGCAATCGTCCTCCACATGGTCTGCTAATATCTTTGACATTTCAATATCCCTTAGTGACATTTCAGAATACTGCAGCCACTATTGCCATATTATTAATCTTCAAACCAGCTTCTGTCATTTTCATATACATACTAATAGCTTCCTTTGCGTATCCATTATGTGCATAAGAAGCCACCATTGCCGTACAACATGATGCATCTGGCTTCATTATCTTGTCAAACACCCTTCTTGCTTCACTCACATCTCCACACTTGCCGTAACCAGATATCATGGCAACTCTTGTAACTACATCCTTTTATGCATCCCATCATATAATTCCTTAGCCGCTTTCATGTCTCCACTATTTGCATACCCAGCAACCATAGTGGCCCAAGAAAATGAATTCCGTTCCCCCATGTTGTCAAACAACTGCCTTGCATCAACCATCATTCCCAACTTTGTATACCCGCAAATTATCGCCATCCATGCAATCACATCTTTCTCAACCATTCCATCAAACATATCCCCTGCATCTCGTACACACCCACATTTTTCATACATATAAGGGGTTGCAGTTTGTACTATGTAGTTTCCAAATAATCCAGTTTGCAAAACTCTTGACTGTACTTGTTTTCCTTCAAATATTACCGGGATTCGTCCACATGCATTAAACACTGATGAGAAGGTGAACGCAGATGGTGAAACCCCTGCACGGTGCATTGTAGCGTACAAAGATATGGACTTACAGAATTGGCCATGTAAGACATGGACCCGGATAAGGGAGGTCCAGATGAACCCATTTCGGCAACTGGGTATTTGATCAAATAGATGACATGTATAGGGAAGATTACAGCTTGGAAACTGCAAAACTCGAATGAGAACTTCACCCAGAAAATAGCGGTAGTAACGAGGTTTGCTAGGAAATTTAAGCAAGAGAGCTTGACTTTGTTTGAGATGTTCAATGCTTTTGCTGGTATTGATGAAGCCACTAATTGAATATAAAGAGGTATACTTGGCCTTCACCAACTTCAGTCATGTTCTCTTCAGACCAGCTTCAGCCAATTCCCCTGCCAAACAAACAAGTCAGTTGTCGTATGTATAGTTACCAAGACAAAATGATATATATATATATGAATAACCGGACATTGTCCCGTGCCATCCACTTCAATTTTTAATTGATTATTATTTATTATCTATATTATAAAAAACAATTTTTATTTACTTTTATTGAATTTTCATATAATGAAATTTAAATTCATACTAAAAATTTAGCAAAAGAAATTATAATCATATTATAATATACAAATCTAGTCAAAGAAGCCTGTTTCCATTTGGCTAATCACTGTCTAAATAATAAACATATCTAATCACGCAGATTTATTTAATTTTTGATTTTATACTAATTGATTTTATTCTAATAAAATGCTTTTAAGTTCATTATACAAAATTATGAAGCAAATAATAAAATCAGACTTGAGTAGTATAAATATCTTAGAAGAAGGATGATATACATCTTACTATGTTGTAATCCAGGCAATACATAGTAAGTTATTATTCTTAGAATAATGTTACGAGAAGTTTCACATATCCTTATTCTTGTAAATTTATGAACAATTTTATACATAAATAAAAATATAAAAATTAAAGGAGTGAAGTACTATTTTTAGTTGAAATCAGACGGATTGTAATATCCAAAAATAACAACGTCATTAAAATAACAGATATGGGCAAATGGTTGAAGGAAACACATGAATTGGAAACTGAACATTGGATATCAAAGGAAAATGAAAATTGTTGACATTATAAACTTGAAGATTTTGTTGACATTTATGTTGTGAGCTGCACTTGAGAAGAAAAGAGTTGGCGTCATAGCCCTGGCCTCCGTACAGAAGTTCTTAGGCATATCATAAATACAAGAGCAAACCTTTCTTAGAATCAATGCACTGTGGACAATGATAAACTGGCTTTAATCAACATGTAGAAACCCAATGTGTTCATAGTTAATGCGGGTGATATTAACAGATGGATTTTGACAAATTAATTTTAAGTGCTCCAAGATTCCAAAGAATACTGAACAAAACATTCAAGTAAATCAGATAGCCAGAGGTATAATAAATTTCCATACTGAATTGCAGCAATCACAGTGTGCCTGTGTCACAATTGTCCATTGTCAAACAAAATCATCAAATTTTGTTCCTATTAAAGTGGAAATTGCAGTCTGCAAGTAAATAACATGGACATCGGAATTAGATTTAAATCCGATTAATGATATCATTAATCCCTTGTGATTATAGAGCAGTACACATCAAACCCAATCAATGCCTTCATCTATTTCGATTAGGAGATTAATGTCACTTTTTACTCATAATGGTAGCCAAAGCCTCACCAACACCATGGTTATGCATCATTTAAATTTTCTATTTTTCACTTCCAAGTAATTTATCAAGAGTGGAAAATTAATTTTTGGTACCAGGTTCCACTCTCTTGGTTCACTATACCAACTAATAACACTGCAAGAACACAAAAGCACAAACTAAAAATCATTGATCTCAAAATTATGATTCTAAAACTTTTATGTTGAATTAAGTAGACAGATAATATATTTAGTTTTCATCAACCGCTGAGATCAAATATGAAGAAAATCGCAACTGCACTTTACAAACCATTGAAATTTGATCTGAATTAATCCAAATTTGCAAGCCCAAAAAGCTACAAATGAAAATGGTAAAAAGGAGGGCAGAGAAGAAAAAGGGAAAGGGTAAATAAAGTATAATCTATCTAAAGTACCTGAAACATCTCAAAGGCTGAAGGAACTTCTGGCTCTTTGAAGAAATAATGTTTTGTCCCTTAAATTTAGTCCTGTCATCTGCATGCCTCTCTTTCCTTGCTCATAATTTATTATACCGAGCCGGTTTTATGCACCAACCATTTCTAAAGAGTTTAAAACATAAAAATGGTATAAACTGAGAAATAGAAAACTTTAAGTTAGCTCCTCACCACAAACTGTCAAGATACACTTATTTTATATCAGAGTATAATCTTAATGGATCATGACTTACGCACAGTGAATCTACCAGAGTTTTCATTCCTAGGTGTTTTGTCATTCAATTTTTAGGAAGGAATTTATTTTCTATCTATCTACTGCCACCGCGAAATATAAGCTAGGTATCGCAAAATGATTCTAGTCTCCCCATTGTAGAAAAAAGAAGAAAGAGAGAAGGACTATTGTCAAAGAGAACAAAACATTGATCCTATATTTTGTCCCTTTTAAGACAATTCAATACGATCAAGTTCAAGAACATATATTAACAGTCTTGTACAAAATAGCAACCTTAATGTACAAAAAATGAGATGATACTCACCTTCTAATAGCACCAAGTAAGCTCATAGAACAAAGCCAAGACACTAATCCCTGGTTTTCTGCACCTGATTTGGTTTTAGGTATCGGTTTGGTGGTGGTGCTCCCACCAAAAATAGTTAAGACAAAGGAACTCCTTTAGTCAGCCTTCTGTGAAATACAACTTGTCGGAAAGACATATAACAAAACACAAATTAGAAAACTTATAGTACAAATAATCAAATTAGAGAACAAAACGATACTTCTGCAATGCAACAATTCCCCCGCATAGGAGCATTATGTAGTTTTTAGAACAACAAAAACTTTTAATACAACTATTAAGTTGTTAGTAACTTGAAAGAATTCATGGAATTGAATATTTAGGTCCAAAGTACCTTTCTCTCTGCTAGTCATGTTTTGTATCTTGCAAAGAGTAAAAAGTACTCTTATTATCTTTAAAATGATTTGTAGAACAATAGTACAAAATAGTGAAAATAAGCCATTGATTTGCAACTCTCATTATGATTTTAGCTCTCTCTATCCTCCCAAATGATTTACAATGCGTTTAAGGAATGAATAGAAGTTTTAAATCATTGGTGCTTGGTTAGCTTTTATATGGATCAGTGATGTTACTGAGAAACTGCGTTATCTATCTACAACTTCCTAAAGGAATTGAAGATAACTAAAACTCACTAAGGTCCTATTATCATTACTCTGTATGCCTTTCTGTATTTTTCTATGATCCCTTTAGCTAATGTGAACATTAAGGATTAAGGATTGTACTTTGATATTTGGCATTGATTTGAATGGTTTGGTTACATGATTTAACTTAGGCTCCGGACAGCATTTAAGCATTTTTCATCAATATATATATGCAAAATGTCATTTGCATGTATATTGATAAAAGAGTGACATACTACTTGTATATATGTTAAAAAAAATAATATCTATAACCCTTAATAATAAAGGAAAGCAAATTCTTTTTTTTTTTTTTAACTTTCTCCAAATACTTCATATTATAAGCTAGGTATTGCAAAATGATTTTAGTTATCTGTGTCCTCCCAAATCAACCCTCCCCACTGTAGGAAAAAGAAGAAAGAGAAGAATTATTGTCAAAAAAACAAACGAGTGATCCTATATTTTGTCCCTTTCAAGACAATTCAATACTATCAAGTTCAAGAACATATACTGACAGTCTGGTACAAAATTGTAACCTTAATGTACAAAAACTAAGATGACACTCACCTTCTAATAGCATCAAGTAAGCTCATAGGACAAAGCCAAGACACTAAACCTTGGTTTTCTGCGTCGGATCTGGTTTTGGGTATCGGTTTGGTGGTGGTGCTTCCACCAAAAATAGGTAGAACAAAGGAACTCCTTAGGGAAGACAAATAACAAGACACAAATTAGAAAACTTATAGTACAAATAATCAACTTAGAGAACAAAATGATACTTGTGCAATGCAACAATTCCCACACATAGGAGAATTATGTAGTTTTTATAACAACAAAAACTTTTAATACAACCATCAAGTTGTTAGTAACTTGCAAGAATTCTTAGAATTGAATATTTAGGTCAAAAGTACCTTTCTCTTTACTCGCCATGTTTAGTATCTTGCAAAGAGTAAAAAGTACTTTTATTATCTTTAAAACGATTTGTAGAACAATAGTACAAAATAGTGAAAATAAACCATTAATTTGCAACTCTCATTATGAGTATACACATGGCACAATTTGAATTGAATTGATGGCACTTACATACTCTAACTCAAATTGGCCCCACATAAACATGTGTAGTTATAAAGAGGGTTGCCTATGATGATAGTAAAATAAGCACATATCAAAGACTAAATAGTATGTCCCTTGAAAGCATGCATTGTTTTGCATCCAAGATTTAATCTTTAATTCTTTTACGTGTACATCCATTGTTAAAATCACTTCTACCATTACCCAAAAAAAAATTGAACTGGAAAATTATAACTAACTTAGTGAGTTTAAGACTAATATGACATATATAAGAAATGGATAAATTTTAGAAAAGTAACATAAAGAAGAAATGCATTAGGATGTTTTTCCTTAGGATAAATTGTTACTAAATTAAGTTTAATAGTTACTTAAAGGCTAATCCTATTAGTAACTTAGAGACTAAGTCTATTAGTTTCTTGTATGCTAAGATAATTAGCCTATCCCTTGTAACCCTATATTTTTTAATATAAATAGGCATTCCTTTCCTCAATTAAGGATATGGTCTCACAATTATTTCCTCTCTCTTGACTCTCTTAACATAGTATCAAAGCCATCTAAGTATCCTTTTTTCTACCCAAATCAAAAGAAAACCAAAATAACCTCAGCCTCTTCTTCTTTTTCCCTCTTTTTTTTCTTTTTTATACATGATCAAGTTATAATGATACTGGTAGCAACTTAGTGTTGCATTTTCTTAGAGAACTAAGATTATGTCACTTTTATGGGATAGAGGTGTTATTTGGTTCTATTAAGGCATTGTTTAGTCCTATTTAGTGGCAAGTTAGGGTAGTTTTCATGATTTGAGTTGATGATATAGTAGATCAATGGCTTTTAATGGTAAGTGACTAATGCATGTGCAACACATGTGCACCACACATAAACATGCTTTCCAGCACATACAGGCACTTAGTGTCTTCTTCAGCCCCTCCCTTGGTGGCTTCCACACCTCTCTATTAGCTAGGTTTATGATTCAAACACTATTTACCTATAGTTCTTTCATTATTTTGCATTCTAATTGGTGCTTTGAGCTATTTCTTTGTTGTCATGGCTAAAACTGGCAAGTCTAATTCTAGTTTAAGGGAAAAAAGTCAAATTTCAAGTCTCTCTTTTCTAATTTAATTCATACTACTGCAAAAATAACTGATCAAAAACTTAATGCTAGCAAATAAGAATATCTTGTATCAAAAAAACTTATTGAGTATTTTCCTAAGGATGTTAATAGATCTAATCACTTGACTAATAACCCATCATTTGATAACATAAAAACTCGATAGGTTATAAAGGACCAATGATTATTTATTCTAATAAGCAACAGCTTGGAAAAAGATGTAGAAAATAATAGTGTGCACTATAAAATAGTTAAAGTCCTGTAGACATTCTTAAATCTCTATTTCTAGGTGAAGATAATTTAAGTTACATCAATGACTTATATGTATCTCTATTTAGCAAAATATGCAAGGCAAAACTATGCCTCAACTTTATACTAAGTGAAACAATATCTATAAGCAATGGTATAGTCTTTTCCTATTATCGAAGATGTCAAGGTAATGTGCAGTTAACAAGAACAACTAGCTACTTTATCTTATCTTATGAATTTACCTACTAAACTTAATCCTATTCACCAATAAATTTCGTCTAGCTTTGAATAATTAACTTGATAATCTATTTTTTCTCATGTTATTCAAATAGATTAAGAGTTATCATCAACTTCTCTAGCTACTTCTTTGGTTGTCTCTTCTACTTTACTCAATTCTAGTATTAGAGAGAGTCATGGTGGTGGTAGACGAGATAAAAGAAAAGATTGCAATATGCCTAATAGTGATATTTGTTTTTATTAAAAGCAATTAGGTCATATGAAAAAACCTTATCCTAAGTTAATTAGATAATATAAACCGCCATCTTGATTTACATATACAACTATTAGCACCTCTACACGAGAGCTTAGGCACATAACCTTGACTAAAGATAAGTATAATCATTTAGTTTAACTTTAGCTTTCACAACAACCACTAATCTTATAGCAACCACATTCCACATGCTGATCTAGATGAGTAATTCTATTGCATGTTTTTTCCATTCCAAGTTTAGGTAGATAATTGATTAGAGGATCACTGATCATATGTTAGGAGACACATGTATTTTTTTCTTCTTTTACATCCTTATTTTCTTTTCTCACTTTAGTTAATAAGTCAATTGCTTCTATTATTAGGAATGGTATAACTGTGTTACCTTTGATATTTATTTAAGTAATGTTTTATATCTTCCTAAATTTTCATTAAACTTAATTTCAACTAGTTAAACTACATATACTACGGTGTCTTTGTCTGCCTTGGTTACCATATTTTTTAGGGCCTTTCAATGAAGAAGATTTTTTATAAAGCACGCAAATCTAGTAAAATTGTATGTGCTTGTGATGATTTCCCTTAACTGACTCAATCACCTATTACTATTGCTACCATCATTACTCCATTTCAATTACATTACTGATTAGGTCATCTTTTATTGTCATCCTTAAAGAATTTATGTCCTTATCTAAGTTCTATTTTATATTTTTATTGTAAATTATGCTAATTTACTAAATAGCATTGTCACTCTTATGTTCATAGAGTCAATAAAAAGGTTGTATCTCCTTTTAAGTTAGTTGATTCTGATGTTTAGGTTACTTATCTAATTGTGTCTAAACTTGATTATCATTATTTTATTACATTTGTTGACAATTATAAAGAACTACTTAGCTATACTTAATGAAAAATTATTTCGAGTCATTTTATATTTTTTCTACTTTTCATACTGAAATTATGAATCACTTTCATACTTCTATTCAAAATTTATGTAATAAAAATGCTAAAAAATATTTTTCATCAAATTTTCTTCATATTTATTTAAGAATGGTATTATATATCAATCTTTTTATGTTATTACTACACAATAAAATAGGTTAGCCTAATAAAAAAAATATCATTTAATGGAGGTGTCATGTGCACTTCTATTTCAAATGAAAGTCTTAAATTATTTTAGGTAAAAGTTATTTCTACAATTTATTGTTTAATCAATAGAATGTCTTCTTCAATTCTTGATGGTAAGGTACTTTATTCTCTCTTGTTTCCTTCTTAGTCATTACTTTATCTCATTTACGCATCTTTAGTTATACTTGTTTTGTTTATAATTATTAATCTCAAATTTTTAAACTAGATCCTCAATCTCTAAAGTATATTTTTCTTAGGTATTCTCGCATTCAAAATGGTTAGCATTGTTATTCTCTTAATTTAAGATGTTATTCTATATCCTTTAATGTCATATATTTTAAGTCAATTCCTTTCTTTAATTCTTTTATAGTTACTAATCCTTTCCTTGAGTTTGAATCTATCAATAATCATTTCTTTATGTATATTATTGCTTCTCAAAACTCCATTCTCTAACAATCATTAAGTTCGTTTATTCTCATAGAAAATAGGTCCCCATAATAACAATACCACCATTAAGTGCCATGCTAATTGTTGAACAACCATCAATTTCATCTACTTCACCAATAGCTTCTTCCTTAAAAGATTCACTCCTTTCATCTTTTAACATTGATGTTCTTACTGCCCCTTGCAAAGAAACTTATAGTTACACCCATAAAGGTTGCCTTCCTACTTCTCATCCTATCTTTAATTATGTGTCATATTTCACCTTAATTGTGTTTTCCTAGTCTTTTATTGCTTCCTTAAATCCTATTACTATTCCTAAAAATATTTTAAAAGTTTTTTCTTATGATAGGTGGTGTGTTTCTATAAATGAAGAAATGAAAGTTCCTAAGAATAAAAATACTTGGGAGCTTATACCCTTACAAAGTGGTAAAAATCCTATTAAGTGTAAGAAAGTGTACACAATCAAAGGCAACTCAAATAGTTCTATTAATCAACTAAAAGCTTAGTTAGTGGCTAAAGATTATGTAGAAATTTATGATATTGATTACTTTAAGATTTTTTCTCCTATTATAAATAAAGCTATACATGGGCTAAGTAACTTACTTAGCCTAATAGGCCAAACCTGAAAAAATATAAGTTTAAGTATTTTTTATGTCTCAATAGACCATTAGGCTTTTTTTTTTTATAGCCTAACTATTATTCATGCCAGGCTCGAGCCAAGATAATAAGAAATGGGGCAAGCTAGCTTAGTCTGATTATGTTAATTTATTTTTAATAATATAATTATATATTATAAAAAAATATCTAATTATTTTTAATATAAAAATTAATTTAATATAATTAAATATTCTACATATTTAAATATCCTATTATCTCTTTAAATGTATATTTTTATTTTAAAATTTTATTTTTTGCTTAAAAATAAAAAATTATAATATTTTTATTTTCGAATCAAGCTAAATTTTTTTAAAAATTAAACAGGTTAGACTCAAGCTTGAGCCAAATATTTTATGCAATTTTGCATAAAAATCCTAACCCAAAGCCCGATGACATAGCTTATATAGATCTCTAATCATAGGTTTACTATGAGAGATAATTATGATCAAAGGATAATGATTTGAATATCATCACACTAAAAAATATCTATAATAATTTGGTGATAATTTTGCTTTCACAAATAAACTTTTTCTTTGTTGTTGCTATAATTACTAGATAGTCATATGCTTATTTTTCCTTGTAATTTGAAACATGGTTTAACCATATGCTAATATCTAGCAATGCAATCTCCCTCTTGTGACATATAATCTAATCCAATGTGTTAATTATATGGAATTAGTATAATGGGAAATATGAATTTTATTTCTGTTGAATTATTTAATATTGGATTGAAGAATAGGGAATGTGTAGTGTAATATGAAATGTCAGCTTCCATTTCATTAAGGATATTTTGTATTTATTTTGAAATTAAAGTAATGCAGAGTTAGTTTTCATTTCATTTATGGGTTCTGTATATATTTAAAATTGAGAGTAGAACAATAAAAAGTGTTTTAAGAAGCTATATAAAATAGAGGGGTGTATATAAGGGAACAAGGGATTTGGTGAGACAACATATCATATTAATTGTTTAATAAACCTAACATGGTATATAAGGCATTCCATATTAGATTTTCAAGACCATCAACTTTTAATATTAATTTTCAATTATAATTCTTTAGTAAAAATTAACATTTTATATTTTAATAACTAATATTATATCCTAATGCATAGGTGTCCACATAAAGGATACTATTCATAGCAACTCATCTAGGAAATTGAAGAAAGAACACTTAAATGACCCAGCAGTTGAAAAGGTTTTAAGCTCATTGCTACAATTATAAGTGCAACACAAAATTTACTATAACAAGTCCTAATTCTAGTTGGGAAACTCCACAAGATAAAATACATTTATATTCTACCTTAGAAGGGCCCAATATTCATAAGCAAAAAAGAGGTCATGAAAGACACGAGATCAGGGCAACTAAGTCCATGAAAAATAAGGAAGAATTTAAATTAAGAGATATAATGCAACCAATATTCTTACTAGGTGAGTAAGATAGGAAATCAAAGATAGTTCAACCAAACTTTCCTAAGTAAAAAATAGGGCAAGATTACAAGGCAGAGGAGCTCACAATATGATAAACAAGGAAGATGAAAAAGTTATGGCTAAGGAAATGGGTCTTATCAAGCCTCCTTAAGAGCCATGAAAACCTTATCTTAGAACTAGCAAAAATTAAATAACTCCTCAGTAATTTAATCTTTAAGGGCAATTTAATCTTTAAGGGCTCTAGTTTGTTGGTATAAGCTGGAGTTAGTGTTTATTTCCTAAGCCAAGGCAACTTTGGAGCACATTCAAGAAGTAACTACAAAATTAACTTTTCTTAATTTCCATATGGTGGAACTAATAAGGAAGAGAGGTGGTATGGATTTGTTTTAGGTTATGGATATAGATATTAAAGTGAAACAATGTTAAAGACTTATATTAGTTAAAGTTAAAAGCCTTAATAGTCAACAATATCGGAGTGCTTCTCGATATATAGGTCTCTTTACTAGAATGATAAATAACTATTACAAATAACTTTATATGATATTTACCTATACATGAATATCCCATAGGTAATAATGGGAGATTATAATGCCTTTCTTTATTTGAATGACAAGCAAGGAAGAAGACCAATGGGCAATTCCCATGATATTACCTTCAATAAGTTTATTCAACATATTGGAATAATAGATATAGAGACAAATAGACAATAACTTGCATGGTTTAATAGGAGAGTAAAGGAGGCTAATATAAAAAAAAGGCTACATAGAGCAATATGTTGCATCTAATGGCATTTACTTTATCCTAAGAAAGGTTTAACTATGTTAACTTCACACCATTCTAATCATCAACCTATTCTCTTAGATACTAAAGCTGATGTTGATTATAACCTATGGCCTTTCTAATTTATTACTGCCTAGCTTTGAGATGAAACTTGTAAAAAGGTGATTATAGAGGCATGGAATATGGAAGTAAAAGGATCATTGGCATTTAGAGTCCATAAAAAAATTAAAGATAGTTAAGAGGAATTTGAGCTAGTGGAATTGAAAGGTGTTAATTACTGTCATATATGGCTAAAAGCATTGAATAAAGCCCTAGAACAAATTCAAAATGAACTACCTTCTGAGTATAATCCCATTAAAGAAAGATACATTAGAATAAAGATTAGAGAACAATTCAAAAGGTAAGAGGAAATTTAGCATCAGAAACCAAGGGAGTTGTAGATTGAAAATGGTGGCACAAACTCTTAATTTTTTTCATCTCTTTATAGTGATAAGAAGATAGGGAAATAATATTGTAGCATTAAGATTTAGTCAAGAAGATAGCTAGAAGGTAAGAAGGAGATAGGCACTTATTTTGAGCAATGATTTAATACCTTATTTTATACTTATTCACCAATTATACTTGATAATCTAGATAAACCCATCTAACTAATTATTTTGGATGATGAAAATACATAAATGGGTACAATACCTTCAACTCAAGAAATTTGGGATGTTATTAAGAATATGTACCCATTAAAGGCCCCTGGCCCTAATGGTATGCCAGGTTTGTTTTATACTTCTAATTGGGAACCCATTTTAGAAAATGTGATTAAAGCTGTACAATATTAAGTTAAATATGACATATATTGTTTTAATTCCAAAGCATAATGCAACTAAGATGTTTATAGATTATAGGGCGATTAGTTTATGTAATTTTATTTATAAAATTATTTCAAAGATTCTAGCTAATCATATACAAGTGGTGTTAAGATAGCTCATATCCCTAATGCAATCTACATTTATACCCAAGAGGTGGATAAATGTTATCATGGCTCAAGAAATAATCTATACTATCAGTTAAAAAAAATAAGGCAATGGAGGATTCATGGGTATTAAACTTAATATGCAAAAAACATATGATCAAGTTGAATGGAGCTTTCTCATGAAAGTTTTGTAGCTTTTTAGGTTTCATCCTAAATTGTTCACTAGATTCACCAATATCTTTCCACGTTATTATTTTCGAACTTGTTAAATGGTAGCCTATTTAGAAAAATCCAATCAACTAAAAGCATTAAACAAGGTGACTCTTTATCTCCATATTTATTCATCTTGGCATTAAAAGTATTCTATACAGTACTAATAGGGGCCAAAGCGGAAGGTAAAATTTATGGGTTTCAAATGGCCAAAGGATATACTTTAATGTCCCATCTTATATTTACAAATGATATTACTTTATACTTACTAGCTAATATGGCAAATGCAAATGCAATCTTGGGTTGTATTTAAACATATGCAAGGTAGTCAAGCTAAAAGGTGAATTTTAATAAATCAAGTATTTTCTTTAGTTCCAATGTCCATAAAAAGCACAAAAGAGACATTATGTCATTATTGGAGTTACAACCTATAGGAGATGATGCTAAATATCCTAGAGCACTTGAGTTTTTATCTTTGAAGAAAATAGCACATTTTAAATATTTAGTAAATAAAGTAAATGAAAAGTTAGATAGTTGGAAGTAGAAATCATTATCTTAGGCAAGTTGAGCAATTTTGATTATGTTAGTCCTTTAATAATTGCCTCTCTATACTATGTCTATAATAAGTATCCCTAAGGTAACCTGTAACTAATTAAATAAATTATCATGAACGTGTTGGTGGCAAGCAAATGAGAGGAAGATTCATTATTACACATTTATTTCTTAGGAAGAATTATGTAAACTAAAATGATGTGGGCTTTTAGGCTTTAAGGCCTTTAAAGATATCAATATTCCTTTATTAACTAATTTGACTTGGAAGTTAGCTACTGGCCATGAAAAGATATGGGTGGAGAATTTTAAGAGGAAATACCTTAGTAGGAGAAACGTTTTTCAACTACAAGTAGATAACCAATATGATTCATAGATATGAAAATAATTAATGGAATGCATCCCTGCCTTCAATTTCAAAGGATGTTATATTATTTAAAGTGGTAACCTTTCACTTATAAATAACTACCCATAGGTCCTAACCATTCCCAATTTTTTCCTAGCTTTAAGAGAAAGGATCCAACTATCAAATCACATGAGAATTTGTGATTTGTGGTTACCTAATAGTAAATAATGGGGCACTAATATGGTGAAAAAAATTTTTATCAAGAATGATATTCAATGCAGGTTACTGGAAAGAGGAATTAATGAACTAAAATTGATCTTGGAAACCTCTAGTAAATTCTCAGTACAGTCAGTCTACCTTGTTAGAAACATGGTAAGGTCAAATAAAAGGATCAATAGAATTTGGTAAGCTTTATGAAAGGCAACTATCCACTATAAGTTGCATATATCTCTTTAAAAGCTTAGCAAAGAGTTGTTGCTAACTAGATGTAGGCTACAACCATAAGCTAATTTAACTAATGTTTACTACTTCTTGTGTTTAACTACAAATGAGATTGATCTACATATTATCTCTTAATATGAAGTTATCTTTTATGGGTTTAAGTATTAGGTGTAGGGTTGGAAATTAGGTAGGTATGGGCGGTTAAATACCCCTAAATTAATTGCCCGTTCAAAATTGCACATTATAAAATTAGACCCACAACCGCCCATAAATACTATGTTACCCACTTGAACCCACACTTCACGGTTACCAACGGTTACCATTGGATGCAAGTGGGTTAAAAGTATTTTAAATAGAGATGCCCTAAACACTAGTTATTTTATAAACTCATTCACCACTTACTTTTTTATCTGTAATATTATCATAAAATAATCTAGATCTACGTAAAATATTATTATTTTCACTTGCAAAATTAACAGAAAAAAGTAGTAAGCATTCTCCGATTAGATGAAATTAGTTATACATAAATTACTATTATACTTTATTAAAGAAATTAGTGAAGTTAAAATTAAAATTGAAATAATATATAAATAGAAATGTAATCTATTTTAAAGATTAACATTGCTAGTTTTTATTTTAGTTTGTTTAGATAAAATGAATAAATAAATCTAGTGTATTTTTCAAATGTATAGAATCCTTAGATAAATAAATTGATTATACATAGATCACTAAGATTAGGTTACTTTCTATAATCAAGATGGAGGACAAAAGTTAAGTATTTTTTCAATATTTGACATCTCTATTTAATGACTGATGATAAAGAAGAAGCTAACAATTTTTTTTGGCAACTAATGTCTAAAATGAAATCCTTCTTTGAATATTTGTGGGTGGGTTGTGGTTAGTATTGGATAGTAAATTTTAACCCACATCCGCCCACATAACTAAAATCTTCTTTTAAATTTTGCCCATTTCTACCTATTATAATATCTAATCCAACCTAAATAGCAAAATTTTTTATTTGGGTGGGTGGTTTATAGCAGTTGGGCTTAAAACTTCCAGCCCTAATTAGGTGTGCATATTTCTAATATTCAAATTATGTCTAACTTAGATTATTTGGAAACTATTTTACACCTAAATGATTAGTTGCTACATCATGTAATGACACTAGATTTGATTTTCAAAGTTCAAACAATAGTTGCATTTATACTCAAGCACCCATAGGAAGCTTGAAATGATTTAATATTCATAGGAAATTCAATCAACATGGGTTGATTAATTGCATATGTGAAAGGTGACCTAAGAATAGAACAAAACCAAGTCAAATAGGAGAGTAATCCATAGGGCTCAATGTGTATACCCCAAATATGGATACATCCTCCACTTGCAATTATGAAACTAAATGTAGACATTACTTGGTGAGAAGAAGCTATTATTATTGTGGTTCAGGTTAGGATGATGCTATAAAAATGCTATAAATTTAGTTTGAGAAGCTCCTATTCAATCGATTGATAATATAGAGGCCTTAGTTGTACTCAAAGCATGTCAAGTGGCAAAATAGCTACACCATACCAAAGTGTTCATTGAATCTTACTGTAAAATTGTCGTAGATGCAATTTTAGGTTTTGTTTTAAATCCTTGGAAAATACTAGGATTAATGGAGGACATTAGGTTTTATATGGAGGTTTCTTCTTGTTTATATTTAGTTTAGATTCCTAAGACTACAAATTCTATTATTCATAAGGGTGCTTAATGGGCTTTTACTATTTTTAAAAGTAGGTTAGGTTCCATGACCAATGTTCCTCCTAGGGTGGAAAAGGCATATATTCATGACACTATATTTGTTTTTGAATGAATGTTTTTCTTTCTAGTAAAAAAAATAACATTATATTTCATTGTATTATATTTTCGACAAAAAAATAATGATGGTTTCATTAGCAGGAAAGATGACATTATTTAATTCTATATATCAATTATATAACTAATGTCATAACAAATATATAACAATGTTCAATTAGATGTTAGTTGAAAACTAACATGTAATCTATTAAATACTTGACATCTATTTGCAATTTTGTATGGTGTTAACTTTTGGTTTTTACTATTAATGATTATTAACCCCTATCTTGATAACATTTTAATCATAAAATGATCATTGCATGACTTAACCTTAAAAAAGAAATTTTTATGTATAATGTTATTTTTTAATAAAAGAAAATAATTTCCCTCTGTGTGCCAAACAAGAAAAATGTATTTGTTGTTATGTTGACAAACAACAAAAAAATCAATTCATTTTCTAGAAATTCAATTTTCTTTTTGGAAAGTACTTTTCATAAAAAATTTTGATGAAACAAATGGACTTTTAGTCTTTTTAGCAACACACCACCTATTATCTTTTCTTTGGACACTTGAACTTGTCTCACCTTCCTTCACACCAATAAATTCCTCATTTTGTGATATTTTATGAACTTAATATAAAAGTTGTAAACAAGATGTTATAATTTTTTAAGCCTTTTATGAAGTAATTAAGAAATATTATAATTTTTTAAGCCTTTTATGGTGTTAATCGATATTAATTTCCATAGAGTCATTCTTAAGTTTCCATAACCTCTCTTAACCTAAAGAGTTTTCTCTATCTCAATAATAGTTCATCTTCCCACCTCTTCATGACTATTCATCTCCCTTTGAAAGAACCTTGCAACTAGCAATCCTTTATTTTATATAATCCTTAAACCATCTAATATTCTTGCAAAAAAATATAAAAAACAAAAAGCACATAACCACTAACATCTTAACATTTCAACAAATAGTCATTACCACTTGAAACAAAGGCTTAGTTTATTATTTACTTAGAAAGTTCTCTTTATCTCCATGATAATTCATCTTCCCACCTCCGTATGACTATCTATGTCTTTCTAAAAGAACCCTGTAACTACCAATCCTTTTTTTAGATAATACTTATATCATCTAATATTGTAGCCAAAAAATGGAAAATAAAAGCACAGATCCACCAATATTTCAACACTCCAACAGATAGGCACTAATGTTTGAAACTAAGGCTTAGGTTATCATTTACCATGGAAGGGATCATAATAATAACAACTCCAACATTAAACTTAAAAGGAAAAGATTCAACAAAATTGGAAATTAGATACATTCCTAATATAGGAACCATAATAGCTAGGAGGATATATAGCACTGAGAAATTAAACAAAGGTATAGTAAAAAGCATGATAATGTTACACCTCTAGTAAATTAGAATTTTATTTTATTTATTTTATTAATATTTATGTATATATGTTAATTATTAAATTATTGTGGACATATTTAGAGTAAATAATTATTAAGAGAAAGTAAAAATTTATGATGAAAATAGGAAGAAAGAAATGAAATAAAGACTAGCGTGAAATTAGAATTAAATGGTTATATATGGAAGAGAGTTAGGAAGCATTTTTCTCAAATTACCCCATGAACCACTTTGTAATTACCAAAATGCCCTTATAATAATTTTCTTCCTATTTTCCTTGGCAAACTAAGTAAAGTCTCCCCTTCTTCTCTTCTATCAATCAAGTTTTCTACTTCAAATTCAACAAATCTAAGCAAGAATTAGCCTAGGTTCTTCAATAGTTTATCATTAAAGTCTCTTCAATTAAGGTCATTCTCTATGGCACCCAATTTTAGTTAGAAATCTCCTAAGGTTTTACTAGTGACAAAAGAAATAAAGAATTAAAGTTAATCTTTTTTTCATTTTGTATTGAAAAAGATTAAACCATCATCTTCACACTTTTTCATCTCCTTCACACTTTATAAGTAAATAACCTATTTAATTTGTTTTTAAGTATTAATTTGATTTTTTGAGGTTAATGATTTAATATGTTAAGATTTTGATGATCGAGTATGCTAATTTGGAATTTGTTTGTATGTCTTGCTATGGTTAAGTTAAGTAAGAGTCAAGGTTAATGATTTGTTATGAATTCTGGCCTAGTTTAGTTATGTGTTATTAAGTATGGAAGCAATGGCAAATTGCTCAATGAGATTCAATGAAAATTGGAAAATCCAACCTATACTTGATTATGGTAATCAAATATAGCCCTAGGAGTTACTTCCAACAAACTATATTCAACTATTATAGTTAAGTACCTTAGTAAATGGTAGCCTCTAAAAGCAAATACTTGAGTGCAATACTCGAGTATAGTCAAGGAAATTAACTTTCAAGAGCCATATTCAACTACTATATTCATGTATCACAAATTTAATAGCCTCAAGTTGAGCATATTCAAATACATTAGTTGAGTATGAAGTTTAGGCTTGGCCTCTAAAACCTCCTTATATCACCTTATTTTTCTATTTTTGATATATATGTTGATATACTAAGGTTAATATAGGTTTAGGTAAAATATAAAAAGCACTTATTAACTATTGATTATGGGTATATGCATGGTATTAGTGATGAAATCCCTATGAAGGATATGTTATTGTGTGAAATTATGATTAAGGAGATAGGAAGTGATATTATGAAATAAATATTAGATTTAGGAAATATTTATGAATGGATAAGTTTGGTCCTAGAGGAATAAGGATAGATTTACGAAGGAATAAGATTAACCCAAGAGTCACAAGGTAATTTAATTGCTTTATTTTCACCTACTATTATTCATGATGATATATGTTTTCTTTGATAGCTATTATGAATGTGAATGTAGTTAAAAACATGAAAAAATATTATAAAGACAATATATGAACATGTGTTTACTAACTAAGTAGATTATCTTCTTATTGAATATATGATATTTTTTATATATACCTAGTGGAGCTTCCTAGCCACCAGCAGTAGCAAAAGATTATGGTCTTTTTGGTACTTTGTAATACGTAGTCATAATCAATGATAGATGTAATTCAAGAAATTTATATGGGCCTTGTACTTAGAGTTAGACTTGCTACTGTATAAACCATTTTGTAAATCCTATTTGGAATATTTATAAATTTAGTTGATAAAAATCAATAAACTTGTCAATAATTATGTAATAATACCATAGTAGAGTTAAATAGGTTAGTAGAAATTAGGAAATAAATTCTGCACCGATCATGACCAAGCAAATTATGACAAATATGCAAAAACTAACATTTCAATGAAGATTATCCCATTATAAAAGGAAGTCATAACATATACATCATAATAATTTCAAGATCTATTGAAAGTTACAAAAATCCTACAAAATGCACTTTGGAACATAATGGGACACCTATTTAATATGGCAATCGAGGATCACAGTCTAAGCCTAAACTATGTAAATCTCATAAATACAGAATTTTAAATTCAACTGCATAATATCCCATTTGAGAATGAACAGAATGCAACGAAAAGTAGGGCTATAATAGGACGATTGTATCTGTTGATTATGTAGTGGTCAATGGATGCATGCTTAAACGCTATCCTAGAGCCAGAACACAAATAAACTTAAACCAATACCCATTGATGTATGGATTCCGAAAAGAGAGGGAAAAAGGAATTAGGTACACTTTTGCTACGAGAAACTCTTGAATATGTGCTTTGGGAGTAAGATAGTTAGCCTTAAAATAAAATAATGTAGAGAGTAAGATAGTAAGATATGCATACCACCATCCCACCCCAATTAGCTAAAGAAAATAAAGGAATTTGCCTAAATTGAGCATTACTGTTTTTAGATAACTGCCTAACGAATACTACACATAGAATGGGAATGGAGAGAGACAGGAATATTGCCTTTGACAAAGAAATGGATCAATTTGTGAATCTTCTCACACACACCACCATTGATAAGAGACAACCAAAAGAAATAGTAGATTATTCCCAATTTCAGCCAAAAAGAAGGACAACGAGATGTCATGGAGATGACATAACATCATAGAGGAAATAAAAAAGAAAGAAATTTGGGTTTGGGAAACCCAAAAGAAGAAAGTCAGATAAGGATTCAGACGCTCAAATCCAATCAGAAGTATTACACTTTCAATTGCGCCCTTATACTCACGATCGTGCACAAGTCAATATGCATAAAATGTAGATGTATCAAAATGGAAAAATCACGCCAGAAGTGAGACTAGGCATGTGAAAGAGGTGGGACATATTTATACGGGCTTTGTTCACGTGAGCTTACCTGTATAAATGCAGGCTTTCTATTAGGGTGTTCGTGGGTAACCCGTATTTTTTTAATATATTTTTTAATGATTTTATTTTATAATATATAAATTTTATTTTAATATTTTAATTTTTATTAAATTATTTAGATAAAAAAATTGAATTAAAGTATAAAAATTAGATTAAATTTATTAAGAAGTAAAGTAATTGTGTATATATTATGCTTAAATATAAAGAAAACATAATTAAAAAATAATAATTTTTTACCTACGGTCAAACTTATGCGGGCTTAAGCCCGCATCAAATGCGAACTTCATGCAAGGTTACCCACATTAGCCTGTGATCGCGGGTGATCACGGGTTACTTGCAATCACGGACCCCATTTTATATGTCTAAGTGAAATGCACAATAAGACCACATAGGCTAGCCTCATTATGTACCTAATTTTACTCAATTTTTAATTTTGTATTATAATTAAAAGTTCTTAAATTAAATTCTCGTATTTTTATTTATAATTAAAATTTTCCTGCCATTTTTTTTAAATAATGACAATGGCTGATTGATGTAAATATGAGACACTTGACCAATCGTAATAACTAGTTAACAACTAGTACAAATATTGTGCAATGCATTGAAAAATAGAATTTAAGATTTTTAAATATGCTTTTTATAATAGTTGAGAAAAAGAAAAATGTAAATTAGCTTTTTATTTTTTATTTTTTTGGTCACGTTACGCAAATAAAGCGAAGCCACAAGGAACACTAAAAAGATCCTTACAAAAAACATTCAATAAACAGCGTGGATACGATTTTTTTATTATTATTTTCAAAATGGATAAAATGTAAGTAAAGTTTTTTTTTCTTTTTTCTAGGTGTTTGTTGGTATGTTTTGCAATCAAATCACGATTTCTATTTAAAGAAAATAATTAGCACATTAATGATTATTGTAATTATTAAATTATAATAACAATTATTATTTATTATATAGAAGAATTACTATATATCATAATATGATTGAAAAATTTTAAGACAAACAAATATCTAAAGAACTTTAAGGATAGATTTCATCTAATTACAAAATTATTATTAATAAAAAATAAATAAATCATGATAATATCTAAATAATATTTTTTATTTTTAAATTACACATTTAAAATCTTCATTTTTTAAAAATAAATTATAAAGGTAAGGAGGTTTCCCTCTACGAATCTTATTTTGTTATGTACCGTACAACATTCTTGAACGTCCCATGCTACTTGACATGTGTGATTGTGTTCACTTTAATCTATTGCAACCGGTAAAAAAAATTTTTGTAAAAGTCAGTACTCCTCCTTTGCAAATACGGCTGCAAAGCAGAGTTAATTGACTCAAAGATGGTTATTAAGTGAAAGAAATCTGCAAAACGAAAAACTGTAACATTCAGAGGACTAGTGCGAAATTTTTATTCTATTATTAGAATATTCCAACTTTTACCGGAAATAATAGTTTGTTCAAGTTCTGCAAAATCCTGTTGTTGAATCTTCCTGGAGGAAATATGCATTTTTGTTGTTGTTTTGCATAACTTAGTGAAACTTTACAAAATTCTTGCACTGCAAAATTCAGGAAAGTTCTGTGGGTTGTCTGATGAAATGTCCCAAAAAATTGAAGAGAAGTTCTGCAAAGTTCTGTATCGTTTTGCATAAAGAGAAGTTCTGCAAATTACAAATTTCAAGGGAGTTATGCAAATTTTTTGTTGGTTGAGTAAAATTACCAGAAGCGTACAAACTACTTGATGAAATGTCCCCAAAAAAAATAACTATTGTATGATCTTGCTTTCGATTGGTTTTATTATTTATTTTTTTTGTCTCTAAGAATTTGTAAATGACATAAATTGAGACTTGAGAGAGAAAATACCTATTATATGATTTTGCATAATCATTTTTCTTCCATATGTGATATGTCAACCTTTTGGAAATGATGGACACTCATTGGACTAAAATGCAGAGTAAACTCATTTTTTATTTTTTTGAAATATTTCATATTAATTTTATCTTTGTGAATTATTATTTATCTCATTATATACTTAACGAAATAGAATTGACAAAATTGGTCTTTATATAAATATTAATAAGAGGATAAAATTAAATAATTTAATATTTTATAAAAAATAAAATTAATAAAAAAATGTGTCATAAGGACCTAATAAAAATAAATAAATTTTATTGGAATAAAAAAAGAAGTTTACTCATGCGATATAATAGTCTGAGTAGCTGGACAGCCTGGACTGACATATGATTGGAGTGGAGCTGAGCAGGACAATCATGTGAAAAGAGTTTTCTAGAACTTTGAACGCAAAAAGGGTATCTCTGAAATTTTGCCGGTAAGATTTTATTAGAGCGATGTTACATACATTTAGCTTATTTTTCTCATATACTTTCTCTTATCTTGTTAATATTCCTAGAATTTAATTCTATTAGCTGTAAAAGCATTAGGTAAAATAATATTACATGTTCTCAGTAATTTTATTTTTTTTAACAAAAGCATGAGTATGTATGTTATAAATTGCATTGATGAAGCTAAATATTTTATATCAATTTTAATAACATTACAACGTGAGCAAATTAAATTTAAAATTTTTTTTAACGTATGGTTAATAAAATGTAAATTAAAGCAAGTTTTATTTTTCCTTCGAAGATTTGAAGGCATTTTCCTTTTAAATCCATATTTTTCCGAATCCCGTTTACCTGAGAGAAGTTAAAGAAGAAAATTTTAAAAGACAAAAAAGAAAAGTACAACATTATTTTAACGAAAGTAAAGAAAATAATCAGATGATATGCATCAATTGAAATTATTATAAAAATATAAAAACAATTTTGAAACATATGAAGTGAAATCGAGAAATTAGATTCGTTAATTGATGCCATTGAGTTTATCATTTTGATTATCACTAAATTATTACTTTTTTCATATGTTGAATTATTAAAATGATCCTTAGTAAAATATAGTAATGCATTAAACATTATTAAAAAACTAACAAAGTGCATTGATTCGGTAGAAAGTAAGTTGGACCTAGATAAATTTTATTTAACAATTAATATATGTTCAGTTTTTAAATTCTTAGATATGACCTTTATTGAATGACGAAAAATTTGTTAATATTCTAATTTTTTGAACAAATCTTTAAAAAATCAAAAATTAGTTTCAATATTTATGCAATTAAATAATTATTCTAATTTATGATGCATTAAATTAATTATCAGCAGATAATTGTAATTTGCCACATTAAATTAAAAATTGTCAAAACTACAAAATTATCGCTCAAATAAATATAGTAGTAAAAATAGTAACATTTTATCACCTAATTACTCAATATATTAATGTGAATAGTAAATTGTTGCCAAATTATTGTAAATTCAGGTATCCAATTATTACAATTACTACCTAAACAAATATACTAAAGTATTAAATATTATAAAACATTAATTATAAAATTTAATATCGACATTTATAGATGGCATAAATGAATAATTATATTAATTTATGATATATATGAAATTAATTCTTTCATATTTTAAATCACTAAAATTATAAACAAATTAAGCAAAGTAACATATTAAATTTGCTGCTTCTAGACATGGTTTAATTTAAAATATCGATATTTAGAGATTTTAAATGAATAGTTATATTAATTTTTTATATGTCAAATTAATTATTATTAAATTATTACAACTTCTTGTGTTAAAATACTAAAAGTATCATCAAATTAAATAGAATAACATATTAAATTTGCAACTTTTAAATATGATTAAATTTAAAATTATATAAAAAATTATGATTACAAATATAAATGTCATCTTACACCTTTTTATCTCAATCAATTATTCAAAACTCTTTTTGTATTGCTAAGGATTTTTAATTATTTTTATTAAAGTATAAATTTTTATTTATTGATAGCATAAAAAATTGATAAAATGTAAACTTTATCTTATAAAAAATACAAATAAATCATGACAAGAACTAGAAGCAATGATAATTTCAATGGCGCACAAAAAGTTAACAAAAAGAAAACTATCTTCGCCGCGGGATTCGCACCCGGAGTTCCAACCGCCGGAGCCGCCTGTTTATTCAACAAAGTCCTAGCGTGCTACAACGGATTTTATTATCAGAAAGAGACTGAGAGAGTGCGCGCGCGCGTAGAGAGGGAGGGAAAATTCCCCCGCATAGTAGCAAATTGTGGACATGGTTTTGGGATTTTGTTTCTAAGTTCACGTCCCAAAATATCCTCACAGTACTTACTGGATTTTCCACTTCCCAAAAGGTTTGTTTGTTTGGGATGCAATTTTTTTGAAATTAATTTTATTTTAATAAAATAATTTTAATTTATTTATAAATAAATTTTATCTATTTAAAATTTATTAAAATAATAATTTTAATTTATTTGAAAACAAATTATATTATTTGAAATATATTAGAAAATATATAAATTAATTAAATTATTATTGGTATAATAATAAATACAATGTTATAAAAAGAATAACCTTTTATATAATATATTTTTTAAATCAAATAAAATAAATTCTAATTAAATTCTTACTAAATTTGATAAATTTCATAATGATATAAATATAATTAAAATAAAATTTATAAATGAAATGAAATGAAATCTTTTTTGTTTTAAAGTCAAACGTGATTTTAAAAAAATATTTGAAAATGAAATAAAGTTTTATTTATTACAATATCAAGGAGTTAAACCCCATCAATTTGAATGAAAAATATTTTATGTAAAATATCATTTTAAAATATTAAAAAAATTATTTGAGAATGAAATAAAATTTCATTTTTTACTATATCAAACAAGGAGTTAAACTCCATCAGTTTGAATGGAAAATATTTTTATGTAAAATATTATTATAAAATATTAAAATGATAAGAATAATTTATTTATTTAATATTAAATATAATTATTTTATTATCATAATTTTAAGTATTATTTTTTAATTATAAATAAAAATGATATATTACTCCTTTATTAATATAAATATAAATAAATTTTTATACAAAATATTTTTAATGAAGCAAACAGAACCTTAATTTATGTACAAACTCCTAATTTAACTCAACTTGTAATTTTGTATTATAACTAAAAAATCTTAAATTAAATTATTAAATTTTTATTTATAATTAAGATGCCTTTATTTAGTAATTAATTAATAATTGTAGCAGTTAACTGATTCAATTAGCTATTAGTTAATGAATGATTATATTAATTGATTTGATCAACTGATTACATTAATTATTTGACTAAAAGTATTTAGTAAAAATTAATTATTTATAATCAGTTATTTATATGTAAAATGCCACATAGAGATATAAATATATTTTATGAATTATTCAATTTTTTATTTTAATATTTTAAATCTTATATATTATTTAATAGATTAAATTTTTTTATAAATAATATATCATTTTTAAATATATAACTTCAAATATATAATTTAAATGTAAATAAATTTTAATTATTTAATGAATTTATTGTCTTATTTTATATATCAATTTATAATTAAATAATATATTTTTTATTTGTAATATCAACTATTTTTTTTATTCAAAAATAATTTTTAAAATATAAAATAAAAAATATACTAAATATAAATGTGCACTTCATTTTATTTTCTACACTTCAAAATAAGTATAGCTCATAGGACAACTAGTGATATAGTTTTTCATCTAAAAATTCGTTCCAAAAAAAAAAAGGTGTTTCACATGCCCATCAGTGGATAAGTGAGGTCCAATCCATCAGTCTCCTCTGCTTTGCTGTATAAAAGCGGAAGCACTAGCCACAAGCTGAGGGTTTTTCAAGGGCAAGTCAATTATTATGAAATTTTAGAAGGGATAATTCGATTATTTAATAAAAAGTCAAACCAGCAGTTAATTAAAAACGTTGCACTCACTAGCGTTTCAAAAAATGGTATTTTATAGTACATTAATTTTTTAAAAGAGTTGCTCACCAAACAAGTGTTTCAACTAGAAACTAATTAAATAGTCAAACAAACTAAAAGGTTTTCTAACTATTATTTACCAAACATCCCCACTATCCTACCACCTTTTTCTTCTAATTACAACAATGGTTGATTAATGTGAAAGACACCTAACTTTTCTCGGTGAAAAATGAGACACCTGACTAGTCGTAATAACTACTTAGCAGCTAGTATAACAACTGTGCAATGCATTGAAAATAAAATTCAAGATTTTTAAATATGCTTTTTATAATATTTGGGAAAAAGAAAAAGTATATTAGTTATTTTTTGTGTCAAATTTTGCACAAAAAGCTAAAGCCATATTTAGTGTTCCTTACAAAACATTCAAGAGACTGTGGAAATGATATTATCTCCTGATTTAAGCTATTATTTCATTTCTGAAATTTTTGCTCATTGAATATTTAATTTTTCAAATATTAAACTTCTTATTAGGAGTCCTCCCCTGAAGATAATTTTGTTAGGACCTTTCAACGCTCCATCCATAACTATTTATATGCACCGCCCATGTGATAATAAAATTTGGAGGTATATTAATTTTTTTTCAACCGGAAAAATTATCGCGGATCGAAAAACGAATAGAAGAAATACACTACGAAGAAAACAAAGACACCCAAAAGAAGTGATTTGGATTTCAGGGCTCTCTCTCCCTCTCTCTCCTTCTCTCTCTTTCTCTTTCTCCAACAATCTATTTCTCTTTTCAGTACGACTACAGGCTATGACAAATGTACGGTATTCTCACCAAGTATATTTCATCAAGAATATGAATCAGCACTACAAAAGTGCTTGTTACAAAACTCACACTACCTTTAAAATTTTGTTTTTCTTGTACTAGTTTAACCTAGAGTTAGAGGTGATCATCAGTCAGTTTGAATCAATTAATAGACTAATCCCAACCAACCGTAGTAATTGAATGGAATAAAATCTAATCCGAAATCGACCGTATGCAAAGTGGAAACCGAGCACAACTAACTACTCCGATTATAATCGATTTGATTGGAGTTCGGTCATTTAAAAATTAAAAAGCAAAAGATCAAATGAGGCAGAGTTCAGTACTTCCAGAAACACTCCATTGGCACTTGAACGAAAAGATATCACAAAGAATTGACTTTTTTTAAAATAACAAAAAGCAAATCAAAAAATCCTTTTCATGCTCAAAAATTCACAAAACCAAACAGTAGAAACATATGTTAAATCCCAACATACTCACAACAAATAGACAAACCAAATGAAAAGGGCTTACTAATTTATGGAATTGAAAGGTTGCATCCATCAATCTCAAGGTTGAGTTCTCTACATGCAGTTTGCGGCTTCGCAATCATTAATCGCAAATCTTCATCAATGCAATGCAGAATCGCAAGGTTGAAGAGGAAAGGAAATGTTGTCAAAATGGTTCGATTGAAGAATTTAGTTGGTGGGAGCTCTGTCAAGTTTAATAATTTAGGGTGAAAGTATGAAAGATTTCAAGAAAATGTGGGTTAAGGAGAAGCTTTTGCATTCTTACTATGGCTGGAGAAAAAAGTAAAGATCAATTAGGAGAGAGATTGCATTTAAGTGTTTTTAGCCCATTCAAAATGCTTATTTGAATAACAAAACAACATTATTCCTTATACAATGCAGAATCGCAAGGTTGAAGAGGAAAGGAAATCTTGTCAAAATGGCTTGATTGAAGAATTTAGTTGGTGGGAGCTCTGTCAAGTTTAATAATTTAGGGTGAAAGTTGAAAGATTTCAAGAAAATGTGGGTTGAGGAGAAGCTTCTGCATTCGTACTAGGGTTGGAGACAAAAGTAAAGATCAATTAGGAAAGAGATCACATTTAAGTGTTTTTAGCCCATTCAAAAGGCATATTTGAATAACAAAACGACATTATTCCTTATGCATGTCAGTCAGGATCAGTTTGCATCAGATTAGCAAGAACTCACCCACCACTGACCGTGAAGTTAATTTTTACCTATATTTTATTTCAAAATCGACCGTTCTATTTAGTTAATCCATCTGTGATCGATCATTCTCGGTTCTCATCAGTCAATTTCCATTGGATTGCTAGAAAATGACCAGCCCTTCCTGGAGTGGGTTTTTCTTTTTATGATTTTCTTCATTTTGCTTTTAGTAGCAGAAGAAATGATGTAGTAACTCTGAGACAATCTACGATAAAGCTAGACTGTTTATTTCGAAAATCCAATCAATGGAAGACAATGGTAATCTGGGTTTTGTAGGGCCCCCTTTAAAAATCTTAACTTTTAAGGGCATTACTATGGTACCCCGGGAGTTTCAAACCCGGGGTAACGTGGCACAACACAAGCTCTTGAATGAGATTACTAAGAATTTTAATAATTTCATCCAATGGTTTAAGATGTGCCACATCACCCTGGGTTTTGGAACCCCCGGGGCACCATAAAATTCTCTAACTTTTAAATTAGGGTGTGTTTGTTTAGGAGGAAAACAATTTTTTGGAATTTATTTTCCAATTTTCTTATATTTGGACATCCAAAAAAAGTGGCCAATAAGAAATTAAAATTCAATCAACCAACAAACTATATTAAATTTTCGGAAAGTAACTTCTTAATTTAGAAAACAAAATTTATTTTCCCGCGCAATTGCTTTTGTCTCTCATGTGCGAAGCCACCCATCTCTATCTATCTGCTTTGTTTGTGATCATTCTAGGCACGCTACAAATCCTTTTTTATTACCTTTAAGAAGTGTTAATTTTCTCATCTTCATATTACGAATAATAATATTATATTAAAAAAGTCATGCAATTTGTCATAATTTTTTATTTTCAATATAAAATCTTTATTTTTTATAAAATTGTATAAATGTTAAGATATGAGTGTCACTTTTTTATAATAGTCAAAATTAATAATTTTGACTATAAAATTATATTGATAAAAATATGCTGTAATTTTTTTAAAAAAATATTTTTAAAGTTATTTTTTAGGATATGACCTTTTTATTGATGAAAATGTAAATATTTACCTTCATATTTAATGTAAGTAAATATAAAATATGTTTTCTTATGAGTATATGTTTATTACAAAATTATTTTCATAAAATTGAATATATTTAAAAAAATTATTAGAAGAAATTATTTTTTTTTGCACACTAAACATTAGAAAATATTTTTTCTTTATGCATTAAACAATAGAAAATCAATTCATTTTCTAGGAATATGTTTTCTTAAGAAAATATTTTCCAAAAATTTTATTTTCTCTTAAAACAAACGGACCCTTAATTCTTATTTCCTTCCATAGCTTTTAAAAGAGGAATTCGCAGAAGGTAGTATTATTTTTTACAAAAAGACGGCACCTAATTACAAGAAAACTTGAAGTGTTACATTAACAACACTAAAAATTTAGTGTGATTTTTATACAGTGTTGTTAATTACATTATTTTTTAATTTAATAATTTAATCTAATAAAAAATTATTTATTTTTTAAAAAATCAAAAAATCAACTATTTTGTAAGAAATTAAATTATTGAATTGAAAAAATAATACATTTGACAATATTTTAGTGCTAATACAATGCTAAAATGACGTTGATTCACAAAATTTTTCTTTCATTCTTAGGATTTTGAGAAAATGTGAGATTCTCATATACAATTCAAATTTTAGAAAAATATCTCAAAAATATTTTTAATCTAATATTCCCTTAATCTATTCTTATAGGAATAGTGGGTATCTTATATTCTTATGATATAGAAATATTTAATTAGTATTAAAAAATTATTTTACTTATCCTATTATTCAGTAAAATTAACTATTGTCCATCACAACATAATCTTAATAACCACTACTCAACATCATTCTTTGCCCTTGTCCATCATCAATGACCATCCTTTATTACTACCCACCACTAGTTATCACTGTCTACTATCATTCATTGTCAATGACCATAATTAGTCACCTCCTATCATTAATTATTATTGTTAACCACCACTTATTACTAATGATCACTGTTGATTATCACTTACCACTAGTGACCACCATCAACCACTAGTTATTACTTATTATTGATGACCACCAACAGGCACAGCTACATTTGGTAATCACTCATTTTTTAATGAAGGTATCTTTAATAATTAAATAATATTTTTAAATATATTTAAAATAAATTAAATATAAAAATATCATATTCCTAAAAATCATATTCTTAGAAATATTAGAATTTTTAAAAATATTTAATTTTGTGAAGTAAATGCCACCTAGAAGTTTTTTTCCCCTATCTTCATGTTATGAATTGAATGATGGCTTCCAATTTTAATGATAAGACTTAACGAACGTCATCAACACACGTTGTTAAAGTCCATGATCATAAGAATGAAATGTGTTGGGTGGATATTGTTTTGAGGATTCATAATGTGAAGGCCAATATTTGAGGGATTAAATACCTAGCAATAAAAAATTTTAGAGATAAAATAATAGATTTACTCTTTTTTTTATTGTCAAAATGGATAAAAGTTAGGTAAATTTTCTTAGGTATTTATCATGTATTCTCAAATCAAATCATGATATTAGTCTTAATTGGTTTAGTTAAAGAGATTAATTAACACATTAATGTTAATAATTATTATAATTATTAATTATAATTATTAATGATAATTAAATAGAACAATTACACAAATATCTAAGGAGCTTTCAAGACAAGCTTTATTTAATTACAAAACTATCATTAATAAAAAATAAATTAAGAAAACATAAATTTTTTTATTTTTAAGATATATATTTAAAATAATAATTTTTAAAAAATAAATTTTAAAAGCAAAGAGGTTTGTACTATAGAAATTTTATTTTAATATATACCATGCCACATTATTTTACCAATAATGGTTAATTGGGTCCAATGTAATTTTTCGGATACCAGAGATTTTTGGATAGAAAAATATAACATTATTTTACATCATTTGATACCTTACATGTGCGATTTTCATCGCTTTAAACAATTACAACCAATAAAATGAAGATATCTATGATTCAAGGGAGTAGGAAGAAATTTTTGTTCCGTTGTTAGAATCTTTCAATTTTTAGAAGAATAATAGTTTGTTGGGGTTCTACAAAATTCTGCTGTTTGAATCTTCCCATTTTTTTAGAGGAAACTTGCATTGTGTTGTTGTTATGCAAAATTTATTGGAGCTTTGCAAAATTCTTGTACAGCAAAATTTAGGAGAGTTCTACGATTTGTTTAATGAAATGTTCAAATGGAAGTTCTGCAAACTACAAAATTGGAAGTTTTGCAAATCTTTTATTGTTTGAGTATATTTACCAAATACATGCAAACTACTTGATGAAATGTCCAAGGGAAAATAGCTATCGTATGGTTTTGCTTTCGAATAGTTTTGTTATTTTAATGGTCTTGTTTTGCCTCTAAAAATCTGTAAATGAAGTAATTCGAAAAATATTACATGTCAAACAAAACATAAAGTATAAAAGAATAAGAGAATTAGAGATGGTGGAGATAAGTTACATACTTGTGCTTTTAGTTGGCAATCATGGAAGAACTCCAACCAAAAAAAGGAAAAAAGGAAAAAATTTAGAGGCGAAGAAGAGATAAAGTAGTGCTTCAACGTGGAATTGCATGAAAAATTATGATAATAGTTTATGTGAGATAAAAGGATAAAATAGGTAAAAATTACATTTTTTCCACCAATAAATTCATTAATTTTCATTTAACTCATATCTATCTATGTTCAAGCATTATAATTTATTTACTTGTACTTTTTATTATTAATACTTTATTCACTTAAACTTTTTTCTATCCAAATTTTAATTGAAAATTCTATAATAGGTGATTTAAGTAGAATTAAGCAAAATCACACACACACACACACACAAAGTATAATTTTCTTATATTGATGTAAATTGATATAAAAAATTTTCAATAGGATCTAAAATATATAGGATTTATTACAATGCATCAAACATATATATTTTTTTATTAATAAACTCTTGTCAATAATAAAATTCATATATTTGATTATTGATAATTTTATAAAGTATATAATAATAATATATATTTTGTGGATTGAAATTAAGGAAATATGGCAAATATATTTCTTTAGTCCCAATTGAGAATGAGAATTATGAATATAGATAAGAAAAAAATTATAATTATCACATATGATTTCATCTGAGATTACTTTACTTGCTTGTAGGGGAATATTTTATTAAAAATTGGATAGAAAAAGGTTTAAATGGGTAAAGTATTAACATTAGAAAGATAAATAAATAAAATTCAATATTTAAATATAAAAATAGATTAAATAAAAATTAATAAAATTATATGCAAGTAAAGCCTAATTTTCTTTAAAAATAGGTATTGTTTCCATCATATCTAATTCAAAGATTACGGTGATGGAGAAGGCTTCTGACTTGAACTCATACAATTACAGAACAACAATGCATTGCATAGAGTACAATAAAAATGCATAACTGTACCATAAATTTCGTCTAAAAGTTATCAAATAAGAGCTTTTGCTTTTGAAAATATAAAATTATAAAATTATTTTTTTGAAGCAGCACATTTTCAGGAAGTTGATTCTAAGGTTGGTGCTCCAAAGGACAGTAGAAATAACGCTACGATAATTAATTCTCATTTGATCGACTAGAGCAATCACAGTTCTATAAGATTGATATTTTCATACATTCAAAATGAGAGAGGGGAGTAAACTGAGTCATATCACTAATGGATGCGCATGGATCATTTTTATTAATCTCAACACTTTAAATCATCTACGTTTTTTATATGACTAGTATTAAACCCGTGTTCTAAAAAACATTATAGAATTTTACCCGTATCCAAGCAATCAAGGAGAAAATTTAGGTACAACTTTATAAGTATTTATAATTTTACATGTTTATTATTTTTTATTAATAATTCTAATTTAATAAATATAATTATTAATTAATTATTCAATTTAATAATCACAAAAAATTAATAATCATAAAATTTTAATTATGTAAATTTTAAAAATTAATACAAAATTATTGGAGAATGAATGAAGCATTCTATTTTATTTTATTTTTCAATTTTCTCTTGTTCATCATTTATGCACAAAATTCATACTAATATTGACGGTGTGTAATGTTTTATGTAATGATATACAATTATGTCACGATGCATGATATTCTTATGAACCAATTCAAATTGATGTTGTGAAGAATAATGAATTTATTATTATTATTATTATTATTATTATTATTATTAAAATAATTAAATTTTTATATAATTATTATTTTTTTAATTATTAATAATTATATTTATTGAGTTCTAATTATTATTATTAAATGAGTTGAAAAAATAATACATATAACATAATAATTAAAAACCTTGTAATAAACATATATGAAATTCTATCTAAAATTTTTCCCACAATCAATCAAGCGGGGTGGCCTTTTCCCTTATCATCAACTAGTTTTAGAATCTGAGCAATGCATGAATTTATTAATACTTCTGATTTAAATTATGAAATAAATATATATTTATTAAATTTACATATTTATGAATGAATTAAAGGTAAAAAATTTAAAGTCATAATTGATATTTGAAGAAATATTAATCTTTAATTTTTGGGTACAATTGAAATAGGATAGATTTTATTTTCACAAGAAGGGACTTCTTATAAAGGCTTTTATTGTTGGATGTTCTTGTGGGCGGTTGCATTACTAACACCCAGATTTGAGATATAATTTGCACGTACTTGTTTAAATTATGCAACTTGATATTATTCATCTCAATATTTAGTAGCCATTACCATGGACTAATGAGAAAAGAATATAAAAAAAAATAATAATCACTTGATAAATAAAATGGGGTGATTTTATGTATTTTAATGATTTTTTTTTACTTTTTTGTAATTTGAGTTGGTTGGTATATTATAAAAATATTTTAAAAAAACTTAACGATTTAATTTAATTTAATTAATTAATTGTGAAAAGAATATTGTAAGTATAACATATTGCACAATTAGAACATAAAAAGAAATGTACAACTACGAAAATAGGAATACTAATCATCCGATTGTGTTTCTAAGAGTAAAAATCTTAACAATAATAAAACTATTAAATGAAAGAAAGAATGTATGTTAGATGTTAAACACATAAACACAAAAAACAAGGCTTCTCTCAAAATTAAATTTTACTTTGAAACTTCTCTTAGAAGCTTTGCACACGAGTTCTAAAAAACATTATATTTAATATTTAATATTTAAAATATATACAAAATAAAAAATGAAATGTGATCTCTATTTTAGGATACTTTTCATTAAAAAAGTATAATTTGATTTATTTTGTAAAATTTATTAATTAGAAATAAATTAATAGGTTATATATTAAAATTTTAACAAATTCCAAACTGATTATAGTAAATTTAATAAGATATAACCATTGAAAATTGATATAAAAAAACATTGATAAAAAAAACTTTAATTTTACTATTTATATTGTAAACAACATGAGAAGACATGAAAAAGAAAAATATATAATGAAATATATAAAAGATAAAGAAATAATGTGTGCACTATAAAATTTTAATAAAATCCTAATTAATTTACATTTAGTTTAAAATATATATAAATTTAAAGATGATATGAAGCTAATGTTGAAATTTCTTAAACAAATAAATGTGATTTTAATTTTCAAATGTTTTTATTGAAAATAAAATATGCAATTACATTTTATATTAAAATTTTAATTTATTTAAAATATTTTTATAATAAAAATTAAACTATTGTATGTTATTTATATTATTTAATGATATTATTGTTTATGCTATAAATAACAAAAGTAGACATATAAAATGAAAAACATATATAGAGTAGATAAAAGAAAGAAAATAGTGTTTGAACCATAAAATACTAAAAAAAATTCAATTAATCTGCATTTATTTTGAAATATATTTGAAAATTAATTGCTTGGAAATGTTAATAAAGTTTAAATAAATAAATTCGATGTTAATTTTTATTAAATAAGAGAAGCAATGCATAACTGGAAAGTAATAAGAATTAAAAATATAATATATATTTAATTAATTCAATTAAATTTAACTTATTCAAAGAAAGCATAAATTTACAACTAATGAAAGAGTAAAGAATTCTTTCATACCGTTAACATTTTGATAAGATTATAGTGATAGGCTCGCTCTTTGAACAATAGTTATGATTTAAGGATTTAAGGTTTAGCCTCATTAGAATGATAGGATCACTCTTTGATAGGACTATGGTAATCAGCTTATTTTTTAAGTAGTAATTAGGATTTAAATTAAATATTTTACAATAAGAAAATATTTCTATGGTAATAGTTAGGAAGGGTAATCAATGCTAGTTATTCTCAATTTTTTTATAGCAAAAAAATAATTAAGTTGTTCAAATATTTTATAATATATATTATATTATATTTATACTATTTTTTATGTTAACATCTAAATTAAAAATAACATAGTAGATTAAATAAAATTTCAATTGATGTATATTTAATTTGAAGTACAATATTTAATAAATAATATTATGAAAATATTGTCAAATTTTACTTTAATTTTACTATTAAACTTCATATATTTTTATTTACAAATAGAATGTGCTATTAAAACCTTTACTTATTTAAAGTGTTTTATTAGAAAAAATAAACATAGTGTATTGCAAAACGTTAATAAAATTTTAATTAATGTATTTTTAATTTGAAATATAGTACTTAAAATTGATATCAAGAAAATTTTAAAAAAATTCAAATAAATACATTCAATTTACATCTTGAAATATTAATTTCAAAAATAAAATATAAAAATAATTATTTTTTAATAATTTCTACACACACATATTTACACAACTTAGGATATTAGTGTTTGAATTATAAATAATAAGAGTGCAAATGGAATTAAAAGAGAAAAATATCCAAAAGAGTAAATTAAAAGAAGAAAAATAATATATGAGATATAAAGTAAAATAGAAAAATAAAATATGTAATAAATTAATTCAATTAAATAAAATCTTTCACTTATTTAAATTATTTTTATAATAAAAAATATATATTATATTTGTATTACTTAATAATATTAGTGTTCGAGCTTTAAATACTAAGAGTGAACCAAAAAAAATGAATAGTATACAGTAGAGAATATAAAAAAGGAGAAATAGTGCATAAATTTTAAAGTCTTGACCAAATTTTACTTAACATGTATTAAATTTGAAATATAGTATTTAAAAATTCATATTAAGATAATATTAAAAAAATTTAAAAAATAAGTAATTTAATTTATGTATTCAAATATTGTTTAAAAAATAGAATATAAAATTAATAATTAATGATTTATATATTAAATTATTAATTAATTTAAAATATTTTTAAAAAAATAAAAATAAAATATATTATATTATATTTTTATTATTTAATGATATTAATACATGAGTTATAAATAATAAAATTATACATGAAAAATAAAAAAAGTATAAAATGGGACAAATGAAAAAAGAAATGATGCGTGAATTATAAAGCGATAAGAGTGAAAAATAAAATATCTAATAAAGCAAATTAATTTAGTTAAATAAAATAGTTAACTTATTTAAAATATTATTATAGTACAAAATTATGTTCTATCATCTCCATATTACTCAGAAATATTTGAGTTATAGATAATATAAATAAATAAAAATATATAAAAAAGTATAAGAAAATAAAAAAGATGTCTGGAGAAAACAATTTTTTAACTTATTCAATAACAACTAATAAAATACATAGAATATTGAATTATTAGAATTATTTAATAATTAGAATTAGAAGCATTAAAAAACATTTTTCATTTATTCAAAATATATTATACTATATCTATGCTACCCACTAACCCTTGAGTTGTAAATGATAGAATTAAAGGGAGGAAGAAAAAAAAAAGACAAACATGCAATAAAATAGATGAGATAAATACAGAAAAAAAATATCTAACATGTAATTAATTAATTAATTAATTCAACTAAAGTTTTAATTAATTTATAACATTTTTATAATAGAAATAAAATATACTATATTATATCTATACTTTTAATAATATTAATCCCTGAGTTCTATATAACAGTAAACATGAATAAATTCAAAAAAGAAAAATATGCACTAAAATAAATAAAAAGAATAGAAATAATGTGCAAATTAAAAGATTTAAATATATAATTTAGAATATAGCTTTCAAAAATTGATGTAAAAAATATTTATAAAATTTAAGTAAATAAATATATCTTGAATTTTTAATAATATTTTAAAATAGAATACATAATAAATCCAATTAATATTTTATGTATTAAAATTTTATCTTATGTAAAATATTTTTATAATAAAAATAAGATATATAGTGATATGTTTATACTACTTAATAATATATTAATATATGAGTTATAAATAATAAAAGTAGACAAATAAAAAATATATACCAATAAAAAGAAGAAAAAATAATTTGTAAAATATAAGATATAATATATAATAATATATTACTATCAAAGTTGTAAATAATAAAAATAGATAGAAAAAATATATTGATAAATAATAAAATTAAGTAGAAAAGAGGAAAAAAATGTATTGATAAAAAGATAAATAATAATGTGTAAGCTATAACATAAATTCTAAAATATAAAACAAATTATATGAGAATTAAAAAAATTAAGAAAAATGAAGAGAACATCAAAGGGTGGGGGGAGGCGGGAAAAATTTTTCAACACAAAATCATAGTTTGACACGTGTAACAGTAGAAAAAAATTACTGCCAAAACACGTTACTTTCATAATAGGTATAGATAGATAAATCTGTAATACATCCTTATTTTATGATTAAAATACGAAATGAAAGTGTATACTTTTGTGAGTTTCTATTTTTGCTTTTTCTTTCTTTGTCCCACTCGATTCTTATTTCAATTTCCCTTTTGAAGACTTGCTTATCTGATGACTAGTAGGCAACTAGCACTTCTCACAGTTCGTACATTTTTGCATCGTTCTATACTTCTATTGTATAGTTTTTCACTAATACCAAAGGGAGAAAATTAAGATGGGCAAGGAAGAAATTTGGGTATGGATATAAGTGTCTCAATTTTTATATTCTAACTCCTGCATTCGAAAGAGGCACAGATTTTGAAATTTTAGATTCTTGTAGATTCTAGCCAAATTACAGCCTTCCAGCTCAAGTTATGAAACAATAACATAAAATTCTACGGACAAATGACATGAATAGAGCTAAGAGCTTCTTTTTATGTATGTTTGAGCACAGTACCCATCAAAGCAAGCATCTCCTCACGCTTAGCCTCTGTTACTTGAAACTCCAAAGTCACCTGTTCAACACATCAGGAGTAAGGCATTGGTGAACCAAGTGCTGTGCAGAACAGCAGATAACAATGTAGCTCATATCTCTGAGAAAAAGGTCAGGATAAAAAACATAAAAGTAAATTATCTAGGACTTCTTCGCAATATATTAATTTTGTTGGAAAACTTTCTTTTTTGCAATTTAGACCACAAGTGGTATAGTTTGTATTCCTCTGTGTGCGCACACGTGTATATGTGACCCTACCTCTAAGAGACCAAACATCTGCCAACAAATTACATGATCGTTGGAAAACGTTTCTATCCTTTGTTTGAATTTTCAGAGGTTTTATATCCTAACTGTAGCAAATCAATGAATAACACTAATTGCTCAGATCAAAGTATTAATAACTTCATCAGCCTACTTTTGTAGTTATTCTGCATATGGGGAAATGGCCTGCTTTTCCGAACTTTCCACAACCATTCCAACGTCTATCCTCAGCTAAGTTCAATTAGTTTTAATTAATTAAAATGGTAGCCAAAAACCTTTATCTCAAGTGGCATATAATGTTGTCTAAAGGCTCTATCTTCCTCCACATCTAAGGTTCCATCCTAGGACCTTACATATGTGCCTTTAATAATTTAACCACTCCTATCATTATACATATATATGTAAAAAAAAAAAAGGATAATGGTACACTTAATAGTAACACAAAATAGTTGAATCCAAATGTTTGTGAAATCAACCAGATTTTGAATAAATATAGCACTTATTGCCATAATATATAAGGGTGTAAAATGGCTCATGTGCTTGGTAGGTAGCCTACGGATGCAAGGTGGTCTCGTCCCCTTCTTCTTGGCCTATCTTTATTGTAGGCTCATATAGGCAAGCCCGCATGAGCTGAGGCCCACATAGGCTTGACCCCAAGCTTCGTGGACCTATGTGGGCTTTTTTTATTTTTTTAATATTTTTTTAAGTATTTAATAACTTTTTAAATCTAATTCAATTTTTAATCTAATGTACAATAATCTAATATAATTTTTGTAGACTTATTTGACTAACTAATTACACAAAATGAGAAAAATTTACTTAAATAATTATAATTTATAAATCTTCCAAGGGGTTGTGTTAGGCCTTCGACAGCAAACGTAAAAATTTTGTCGAAATCTCTTATATGGATTACACACAACGATTTATTAGTGCTAATGCTAGGTCGTTATTTAGAAGTAACGCGCCGTATGACTCCAGTGCAATGTCAAATGAGCTAGAGCCACTGCATCGGTGCCCGGATGTAGTGTTAAATGAGCAAGGGTCCTCACATTTTTATGGACGGATGTGGGTAAAGAAGCTAGTCCACGAGAACATAATTAGGTTTGACACTTAAAATATCAGCACACTAATAGGCAAATCTTTGGAGGTTGTAGACACCATGATTCGGAGAAGGATTAGCATTATGTGCCTTCAAGAAACTAAATGGGTTGGAGAAAAAGCCAAGGAGTTAGACACTACAGGTTTTAAACTATGGTACACAGAAATTTAGAGAAAAAAATGAAGTTGGTATTATTGTAGATAAAAATTAGAAGAAGAATGTGGTGGATGTAACAAGGATGGGGTATAAAATCTTATTTTTAAGAGTAATAATTGCACGGGAGATTATCAATATTATTAGTGCCTATACACGACAAATAGGATCGAAGATACATTTGAAGAAGTTTTGGGAAGACCTAGAAGGATTGGTTCAAGGATTTCAACAAGAAAAAAAAATTTCATTGAAAGGGATTAAAATGGACATGTTAGTAGTGAGGCAAGGCATTTTTCGGGAGCACATGGAGGTTTTAGTTATGGAGAACTAAATGAGGAGGAGCAATCCATTCTTGATTTTTCGACAGCGTATGATTTTAAGATTACGAACACTTGTTTTAAAAAGCAAGAAGAGCATTTAATCACGTACAAGAGTGAAACTTCAAGATCACAAACTGATTTCTTTTTAATAAAGAGCTCAAATAGAAGAATCTATAAGGATTGTAAAGTGATTTCAGAGGAGAGCCTTATTATACAACATGAGGTCTTGGTCCTCGATATCTTTTTTAAATTTCGTAACAAGAAGAGACAACAAATTATAAATCCAATGATTAAGTGGTGGCAACTCAAGAATGAGAAACAGATGACTTTTAAGAGAATATTATTGGAGGAAGGTAATTGGGAAGCACAAGGAAGTGTCAATCATATTTGGGATGCGATGGTTAGGAGGGTTAGGATGGTTGTTAAGACAGTTTTAGGTGAATTGAAAGATTTTGAATCGAAAGATAAAGAATCTTGGTGGTGGAATGAAAATGTGCAGGAAAAGGTCAAAACCAAAAGGAAATATTTTAAAACTTTGCATGTGTGTGACAATGCGAAGAATTGGGAAAGATATCAGATGGCTAAGAAGGAGACCAAAAAAGCAATGAACGAGGCACAATCAAAAACCTATGAGAAGTTCTACCGAAATTTAGGAACAAAGAATGGAAAGTGAAAGATTTATAAGTTTGCCAAAAATAGAAAAAAAAAATCAAGAGACTTAGATTAAGTAAGGTGTATTAAGAATAAAGAAGGACAAGTTCTACTCACAGATAAAGATATCAAAGAAAGATGGGAGAAATACTTTCATAGGCTTTTCAATGACAAGCAAGGAGTGACTAAGGATTTGGGAGGATTAGAAACCTAAGATGACGAACAAAATTTGACTTATTATCGCAGGATTCGAGTTAGGAAGATAAAAGAAACTCTTAGAAGGATGGATAATGGTAAAGCCGTTGGTCCGAATGGTATTCCTATTGAAGTTTGGAAATGTTTAGGAGAGCAAGGTATTTTTTAACTCACCAAATTATTTAATGAGATTTTGAGATCTAAGAAAATACCAAATGAGTAGAGGAAGAGTATTTTGGTGCCTATATATAAGAAAAAAGAAAATATTCAAAATTGTGCAAACTATCAAGGGATAAAACTTATGATAAAACTTATGAGTCATACTATGAAATTATGGGAAAAAGTGATTAAGCATAAATTAAGAGACGAGACTAAGATTGCAGAAAATCAATTTGGATTTATGCCAAAAAGGTCTACAACAGAGGCTATTTATCTTCTATGAGGATTGATGGAAAGGTATCAAAGTAAAGAAAGAGATTTACATATGGTTTTCATTGACCTAAAAAAAGCTTATGATCGGATAATAAGAGAAGTGTTGTGGAAGGCCTTGGAGAAGAAAGAAGTTCGTGTCGCATATATTCGGACTATATAGGACATGTACGATGGAGTAATTACAAGTGTAAGAACTCCTGGAGGAAAGACAAAGGACTTCACTATAAGGATAGGTCTACATCAAGATTCAGCTTTGACTCCTTACTTGTTTAATCTAGTCTTAGATGTTCTTACTAGGGACATACAGGACAATATCCTTAAATGTATGCTATTTGCGGATAATATAATCTTGATTGAAAAATCCGAGAAAAGGTTAATTATAAATTGGAGCTTTGAAGACAGGCGTTAAAATCAAAAAATTTTCATTTAAGTAGAAGTAAGATGGAGTATATGTATTGCAAATTTAACAAAAAGTAAGATAAAAATGATTGAAGATAAGAATTGGAAATCACATCATACCGCAAATATCTAAATTTAAGTATTTGGGATTTTTTTTACAAAGTAATGGGGAAATTGACGAAGATATTACACACAGGATACAAGATGGAGTATATGTATTGCAAATTTAACAAAAAGTAAGATAAAAATGATTGAAGATAAGAATTGGAAATCACATCATACCGCAAATATCTAAATTTAAGTATTTGGGATTTTTTTTACAAAGTAATGGGGAAATTGACGAAGATATTACACACAGGATACAAGTTGGATGGTTAAAATGAAGAAAGGCATCTAGAGTGATTTGTAACCATAAAATACCAACTAAACTCAAAGGGAAGTTTTATCGGACTACTATACGACCAACTATGCTCTATGGTAGTAAATGCTGGGCTCTAAAAGGATAATAAAAGCAAAAAATAAGGGTAGCAGAAATGAGAATGTTAAGATGGGTGTGTGGTCATACAAGAAAGGACAAACTAAGAAATGACTGTATACGAGGGTATATTGGTGTAGTACCTATTGAGGAGAAGATGACAGAAAATCGGTTAAGATGGTTTGACCATGTGCAAAGAAGGCCATTGGAGGCACTAGTGAGAAGAGTTGATCATATAATTTTTAACCCTGTGAAAAAGTACAAAAGGAGGCTAAATAGGACATTAAAGGAAATTATAAAAAGGGATCTCTTAGTGAATAATATCACCGAAAACTTGACTTTTGATAGAGTCCAATGGCGTCGTGCGATTCATGTAACCGATCCCACTTAATGGGATAAGGCTTTATTGTTATTGTTGTAATTATAATTTATAAAAGAAAATTAGATTTTTTTAATCTAAATTAATCTAATATATCTTTAAATGTGCCATACTTGATATTTAAAATTCAATTTTTAATTTTTGCATGTGTATTTTTATTTTTAATTGCAAAAAGAAAAAAGAAAAAAAAGATGTGAGCTACCCGCAGCCCCACATAAAAATCCCCATTTTGAATGTAGGCTTATGCAGGCAAGCCCGCACGGGCCCAAACTTGTGCAGGCCCACCTCGCATAGCCTGTCTCACTTCACTTTACATCCCTAATAATATATTATGTGAATGCTTAGAGAAACTGATCACTAATTACCTAAAATGGAAAAAAAAAATAGTGATCATTACTGCCAAATGGGGAATATTTTGGGTCCAATACAAGTGTTGGATATTCATAATTCACTCAGCTTGTACCTTCCAATTGAGAAATGCATTTGCACATCAATTAATGAGCAGCTTCAGATATGCTCACCTGTTTAAAGATGCTGCTGTAAGAAGTTTCCCCAAAGCCCTACAAAATACCATGAGCTTAATCAATCTTAGAGAATTTAACTGTTGTCATTGTTGGAGAGAGAGGGATATATTAATGGCAGAGTAAAGGCGCACCCACCAAATGCTGCATGCAAAACTCATCAATCTACCTAATGACCATGCTGTTGAAACATTTAAGAATACGAATATTTCCCCCTTATTTTTATGGACAAATATGTACCAATTTCCATGTTATAGTGCATAGAACCTTTGATGACAAAGAGAGTACAAGAAAAGCGCATGCTTCTGAAACCACATGCCCATTTGAAAATCTCGTTTACCTTAAGATTGGGTGTGTAAAATAGAAGTTTAAAAAAAAAATAAGTAAAATCATAAATTCATGCTTAATCAAAGACAAACCAATTTCTTGAACATGTTAAGGGATGCTCCATTTGATTCTCCGATTTTAGCCTGGAATTTGCTGATCCCTAACTTATCAATTGCAAAGGCCATCATCATCAGAACAGACTCCTTTCCAAGCCCTTTACCACGGCTATGCTAGCAAAGATCAAAGTGACAACAAATGAGAATACGGTAACTCAACCCTTGCATAGTCATAGGCAATAAGACTTCAACAACTTTGAAAACGTGGATGGATGGTCCAGGCTGTAGCATATTCTTAGTTCGTAATTGATTGACTAAATGTGACCATTTGTAATACAGAGGGAAGCTCTTTATTCAATTGTTAAAAGGAAAGATAAAAGCAAGGAAAAACTCACAATTTATTAAAAACAATTACCAGTTTTAGGTAAATTACAATGTTATAGAATTGTAAATTTACAAACAAAGGAAAAGGGGAACATCAACAGGGAATTTGTAACTCCACAGAAAAATTAAAAAAGGCAGGCCCAGTGCACGAGACTTCCACCTAGTAGAGTTTGGAGAGGGCCTATGTAAGTAACCCTACCCCCATAAATGGAGAGGCTATTTCCCAAATTTGAATCCGTGACCTCTAGATGACAAGGCAGCAACTTACCGTTACGCCAAAACTCACCCTCAACTCCACAGAAAAATATTAAAAAAAAAAAAATTTAACAAGAGCACAGGAATGTATTAAAAATGTATATATCAAATAGCAAACTCTAATTGGCTTGCCACCTCTGATTTAAATTGTTTTATCAATTCAATAACCAAGAACAGCATATAAAAGTGCTTCTGTTCTATTCCAAGTTACTTAAACTGGATGGCATCTGTTTCTCCCTTGCCAAACCCAAAGCAAAATCAGTTTCCAATAGATTAATGAATAATGAGTTATGAAACATAGACCGCAAAGAAGGTTTGGAAATGCCAAAGAGACCAAATATAATAGTGGTATTAAGAGTGCAATTAAATCACTCAATTTATAATTGGAAAAAGGCCATAGTACGTACCTTTTTGGCTCAGCTATCATTATTTCAATTTCTGCCATTTGAGGATCATCCAAGTCATTCATGAATATATTTACATCACCGACCATGGCTGTGAACAGCATACATTAGTCTCTTATTTTACCAAATTGTTTGAAGGTTTCATAAGTCCCCCATAACAAGATGGGCCTCTTATTGAAAAACTATCTCAGCAGATTACTACAAGAAAATCAGAACAAATTACTGACAAAATAGAAACATTGCAATAAGACTCAACGAGGCCTCCATTTACTTAACCAATAATGCTTACAAACCTCCTCATAAAATTCATTGGTAACATGATCTTTTACAGACAAATATAAACTGATGGAGTACAGAAGGTGATAGATTTTCTAAGGGTTAGAACTTAAAAGAATACCAAGGTAAGTGTATGGTAATCATTTGTGCATGAATTATAGTGTTACAAAAATTTCAGAGATGCTCCTTATGGCAGCAGAATTATTTTTCTCATGAACAAGCACCGTGTAATATCATGCAAAATGTTCGCATGCACAAATAAGGAGTTCATTACAGGCATTTGTTGAAAGTAAGGATAGAAAGTACAAATCCACAAATTTGTTGAAACTTGAAAGAAAGGGCAGAAAGTACAAATCTATCTTGTGAAACCCATTTTGTTCTTTTTTTATTTATTTATTTATTTATTTATTTCAAGGACAAAAACAACTTTACAAAGCCACAGTCATGAATTCCTATCTTTTTCTTTCTTCCTTCTACTATCCTGGGCAACCGAGGGAAGGATAGAAAGTACAAATCCATAAATTCAACAGACCTTCAACATGCAGTTCTCCATGTACAAATTTTCCAATAATCATGTCCTTGTCCAATATAATGAAGGTCTCCTCTGCAAAAGCCACTTACAAGGCATTAGTACATCAAACGATTCGAACAAGAAAAATGTAATTGACTAACGACTATGTTTAAGATGTTCAAAAGAAAAAAAAAAGGACAAAAACAGATTCATTTTGCAAATTGAAGCAAATTGAACAAAACCATATAAAATAAGGCTAATTGATTGATGACTAAGTTCAAAACCAGAGCCACTTTGCAAGATTTTCAAGCAAAATAAACAACCCCAAAAATTTTCTGGTGACTGCATTCAAAAACAAACCCATTCCTCGTATCATTTATGCAAATAGTAAGAATCCATATTAAGATCTTACAAATGCAAAAAGGAAAGGAAAGAGAGACAGAGAGAGAACTGTGGGGGTCGTGGGACCATGATAGCTGCATCTGGTACTCCTGGTCGAGAGTAAGGGGCTCGGAGCCTGTGGCCTGAAGCAGAGCTGGGTCTTGCATCCACTCATGGTACTTGGGAACGTGGCCTTCCATGTATGGCACCAATAACACCTTCTCTCCCTCCAAACTCACTCTCTCTTTCATTGCCTTCGGGGTTCTCTGTTCCAATTCAAAGATCTGCACTACATCGCTGCGCTTATGGCCGAATCAATTGCACGCAGCCTTCGACAAATGATTAAAAAAATGGATATTTACAAATTGCCCCTTCAACTATGCCCAATGTGCGATTGGCCACTTAGTGTTATAATAAGTAGATAAATTGCGTAGGATTTAAATTTCATCAAGTATGAATTAATTTTATATTATTATTAATTTTTATATCATTATATTAATAAAAAATTATTAAATATTTTCTACTATTAATAAAAAATTTTAATGAATATTATATTTTTAACAATATATTATTTTCTTATTTATTAATAATATAAAATATAATTTAAATTCACTTTATAATACACATATATTACCCATTCGTTTTGGGCCCGTTGACTCCACTTATTTAAGGAGAAAATACTTTTTTTAAATTTGTTTTTTAAGTTATTATGTTCAGGGGAAATAAAAAAGTTCGTTAACAGGAAATAGGATTTACAATGGTACAAAGTCAACTACTTTAACTCGATTCACTTTAAAAATATTCAGCTCATAAATTGGCTCAAACTTGATTTGAATTTTTTCAATTTAAATTGAGCTTATAAACAATTCAACTTAATTTATTAATTCAAATTAATTATAATATTAAAATATTTTATTAGTACTTACAAAAACAAATAATTTTAATAATTTAATAACCTAAAACAAAAAATTATAAATAATTAAATTTAATATTGTTATATTATTATTTGTAACTCGTAGTTTGCCTTAAAATATAGTGTTACAATACGATTATAATTAAACTCTAAATATTGAATTGATTTGAATTTTTCAATTTTTTCATCAATAGTTATAACTTTATTGATTTACCTATAAATAATGATAAATCTTATTTATAATTCATAAATGAAAAGTGAACCTTACCTAATTATTTAACTTATAAAATTTAAATTAACAAATTATTTGTTAAATTAAAGTTATTTATTTAATTATTTAAATTATAAAAATAAAATTAATAAATTGCTTGAGGCAATAAAATTTAAAGTAAAAATTATTTACTTAATTATTTGACTTATATAAATAAAATTAATAAAATATTTTTTAAAGTTTTACTCTTTAAATTTCACAATTACAAGAAATTCACAAATTAAAAATTATTAATCATTATTAATCTAATTTTTTATATTTTTACTTAAAATAATATTTGAAATACTTTAAAAATTATTGAAATAATATATTAGTAATAAATATGCATTAATTTAGAGTTTAGAATACAATGTTATTAATTTTTTTAAAATATAATAATATATTATATCACATATATTTATACTTATATATATGTATATATTATGTGTTTATATATAAATTAACTCATGAAATAAATGATTTAAGTTTTGGTAAGTTGAAGTTTAACTTGTTTAAGATACAAATTAGATAATTTAGTTTATATATTTCTTATTTATCTTATAAACTCGACTTATCGTGCTAAGATTCGATTTGAATTATGAGCTACTCACAAATTAACTTAATTAATTGTTAGCACCAACAAAAAGTAAATCCTATTCAATGTAAAATGAAAATACTAGTGTATTCGGAGAAAAATGATTTTTAAGAAAAGTATTTTTTAAATCATTTTATATTTTATAATCTCACCTCCCCCCCCCCCGGGGTCCACCTTCCTGTTTTTGCCCCCTTCTCTCTATTCTTTTCTACTTCTTACGCTTCTTTAGTTCTTTCTTTATTTCTCGGCCTGGACTGTGCCAGGGCAAATCACCCTGGATTTGATAGCCAATACGTGGGTGACATTTGTTTAATCCTATTAAAATAGGGACAATTTTCTTTTTTCTTATAACCGATTTCACAATAAAACCTTTCAAGAATTGTATTTTTTTTTCGTTGCTTTCCAAATTGAGAAGGTGAGCACCAATTATTTACTCAGAACCTAATAAAATAGGTGAAGTTGAGCAAAGGATAATGGAATTTCATAAACTATTTTATTAAGTATACTAATTATACATGGTAATTTAACATTAATTTAATAAATAATTTTATATGATCATAAATAATAAATAATTATCTCATTTGAAAGAATTTATATTACTGTAATTTATTATTAAATTTTATCATTTAAAGTTACAGTGGTTAATTTTATCATATAATAAATTACTTCATTTTAAAACAATAATTTCACATATTCAATAAATATAAAATAAATAGTTAGTCAATTAGAATGATCTCATTTTAACTTAGATGTGTAGAAGTTTATTTTTTTAATTTATTTTGTGAAAATCATTTTATTTTTACATAAGAGATAATATATATATATATATATATATATATATATATATATATATATATATATATATATATATATATTAAACTATATAAATTACCACTCAAAGTTATAACAAAATAACATGAGAAAGATGCTCTCATGAGACATCTTTCTAAGACCTTCTTTAAAACATCACAAAACGTTATACTTAAAATCAAATTTAAATTTTTTATCGATAAAATGAGAAAAAGATGATTAAATAGTTTAAATCAAAGAATATAAAATATTTTAAATATTTTGTAATTAAAGATATGTTTGGAATTAATTGAGAAAAATATACTTATATTAAATTTGTCTTTTTCAATTATCATATTTTAATTGTTTAAATTCAATTAAAACATTTCTTTAATTACAAAATATTTAAAATATTTCATATGGTTAATTGTCAATTTGAATTATATATTCATCATTCTTTTATCATTTCATTGATGAGCAGTTAAAATTTTGATTTAAGTGTAATACCTGTTTATCATAATAAAAAATTGAGTAAGTTTTTAAAGTATAACGAGATTATCATAATTTCATTAATTATTAGAGAAAATGAAAGTAAATTTTAACATATTTTTTTAACAAGGGAATCATATTTTGCATATAGTTGGTTTTATTTAACTTTACTTAAAATACTTATATTTTTAAGTGTAAAAAATTTTCTACTATATTTTCTAGTATTAATATTTTGCTTACCTAAATTTTTTTCTATTCAATTTTTAACGAAATATCCTATAACAAGTAAGCTAAGTGAATTATTAAAATAAGAAGAAAAAATTTTCAATTTTTTTAATTCCTATTAAGAATCCTTGATATCAATTCACATAAATATAGAAAAATTATATTTTATCTCCATGTAATTTCTCCTAATTTTGCTTAATTCATCTATTATAAAAATTAAAATTTAGATGAAAAAAGTTTAAGTGGATAAAGTATATTAGAGTAATAATAAAACTAATTCTAAACATTTTTCTAATAGTTTAAGCTTTTAAGAAAAAATTACACTTAATATAGTCATAAAGCCTTTTAAACTAAAAAAGTAATGATTTAATTTTTGTTACCTCCATTCTAAATATTAAATATCTACATAAGGTGAGGTGAGCTATGGGTACAAATGAATTAAGTGAAATTTGATAAAATTATAAATGAGTAAAATATAGTTTTTTTAATTAAATAAAATTTATCTTTGTATTATTAACTATCATTTTAATAATTTATTTATTTTATTTATCATTTTATCAATTAATGAGTAAATACAATATTTATTTTTTTCATTTGTAAAATTGTTTATCATTATAATTTTTAAATTTCATAACTAATTCTATTAGTCTTTTATTTTACCTTTTGCTATAATTATTCATCACTCCATTCACTTTTATTGATGACATCCCATACCAACACCCATTCTTCCATCCTTGGCTTATGGTGAGAGTATAGCAAATGGTAAATCCTTTTAGATGGGTAACAAATCTGCATAAGTTAAAATTGAAAGATACTCTACAAAAGGGATCTAAGTGTAAGTAGTAAACTAGTACCTTTGGAATAATAATATGGATAGACGAACATAGCATTGGCATGCTCATCTAATTAGCCTTCTAACTTCGTCTGTATAGCAGTACATTTCCTACCCTTGTGTCTTTTAATAACCACCTTAAGAACCACTCTCCTATTAATTTGATTTGATTCTTGTTATCTTACCTATGCTATAGTTGATTGCTGGTGTGTTTGTATTTGTAACTAGGAACAACTTGCTTTTTGAAACAATATAGACTTCATGATGAAGATAGCTTCTAAAGGATCCAAATGTTTGTTCTAGAAAATAGTCAAATTATGTAACCACTAGATTACATAAAGGATGATGATGATGGAAATGGTAAGCTCATCCAAATAGCATACTCATCTTAATTTGCAAAGATCTTATGAAAATCTTATGAGCAAGAAAGGTGGGAAATAAGGTGCTAGATCCAAGAGTTGCCTTGCATTGCAGGGCCTGCTAGCAACCACCAAAACTTGGTTGTAAGTTTAATACTTTCATCATTCCTAACTTTCCATTTTAAAAAGATTGAGTCTAACTTACCCTTGCCATACTTATCAGCCATAACTTTGTTAATCAAGGGAAGATGATTTGTGAATAATATTCCAAAGCTACTTACATACTAAAGTTAAATTGAATTTAGCGCTTCTTTTAAGTTCAAGCCCACCTTTTGACTTAGGTGTTGTGATTTATTTCCAAGACACAATATGTAGTTTCCTGGCTCCAAAATAACTATAAGCCTAGAATTTATTAATTATGGAGTCAATTTTATCATGATAGCTCTTAGATAGATGAGCTATAGACATGTAGTAAACTGGTAATGAAGACAAAACTTGTTTGTAAAGAACTAACCTACCCACCTGGGATAAGCACCTAGCTTTCCAATCTTGAAGCTTGAAGTTGACTTTTGAAATGAGATCCAGCTCAATTAGCTTATAGTCCTTGGGTCCATTAATGAAGTTTCCCTAATATCTTCCTATTGTAATGCCTTGTTTCACTCCTATAATGTTATTAAGGGCAGGTTTAAAATATTTAGGAATATTAGCACTGAATCATTGATTTGGATAAGTTTAAAAGAAAGCTCGATAGACTACCAAACCACTAAAATAGTTATTTCACTGTAGTATAAGAATTAGGATTTGCTTTAAAAAGAGCATAAAATCATTAGCATAGGTTGCATCATTGATGCGTGGAACGAGCCTTGCTAGTTTTATGTCTTGTATGTTGTTATTCTCCTAAGCTCTTTCAAAGGCTAGAAACAAGATGTTAGTGCAAAGATAAAGAGGTATTAGGACAAGAGATCCCCTTACCTTAAGCTTAAGGAAGGGGATATAGAATTAGTTAGTTCCTTATTGATTATGATTCTGAAAGTAGGTGTGATGACACATTCCATTATGACTCACAACCATAATTAAAGGAACCCCATGAAAAGCAAGACTTTATGGATAAAATATTATGATATACTATCATAAGCATTGGTAAAGTCCACCTTTAGTATAGCTGAATAATTCTTTCTACTTTTGGAATTTCTAACTAATCCCATGATCTTTAAGGCTAACAAAATATTATCTATGATGAGTTTGCATTTAATAAAAGCATTTTGATAAGGGGTGATGATATCATCCAATATATGCTTAAACTTATTGATAATGAGTTTAGGAATAATCTTAACATTACAAGGGCTTACAGCCTTAAAGGCAGTAAAATTCTTTTGCTTTCTATCCTTTAGCATAAGAGCGATAAAGGTCTTATTAAATCTTTTAAGGAGGTAACTTCTATTTAAAAAGGAACGAAGCATGTTGAAGACATCTTATCCTATTACATGCCAAGCAAACTGGAAAAACCTTGCTATAAAACTATTTAGCCCAAGAATAGCATCAGATGGAAAATCATTCATAGCATGGAGAACTTCCTCTTAAGAAATGGGTCCATTTAAGCATAAGAGGTGACCCTTATCAAGTTTGGGAACAAGTAAATGATCAAAATTCATATAGTCATCCAAGTGCTTCCTAGAATGATTATACAAGTTAATGAGTAGCCTCTTACTTTAAGGAATGGATATCCTAAATTGACTAATCATTAGAATCTCTTCTTTATAAAATTTTAACCATGTGTCTCTTATTTTCAACCACCTAGTGAAAGTATTTGGTGCTTATTGATAATTAAGTAAGTATTCAAAGTGTTTCCTAATATCTTATTTCATAAAGTTATTACTTGAGTTCATGTTAGATTGGATTTTTTTATCTTATTTTTCAGTTATTTAATTTTGAAATAAAGCTTACCGAATGTGTTTTTGTCCCACTTTTTAATATTAAACTTTGTATTGTAGAGTTAAGAAGACACTTTAAAATGCTAGAGATTCACAAACTGGTTAAGACTAAGATGAGGTTATAATTTGAATGCAAGATGAGAAATCCAAAAAGCTTGGAAATGAAACAAGTGTTTTTTATACATCTGGGTTGGTAGGGTATTTAATAGTATAAAGGCATTATCAAAAGTATAAATAGGAAAATCAAATATAGATAAATATAGCAATTGATTGTACCATTTTTCATTATAAAATATTTTGTCAATTCTTTCCCATGCACATTGTTTTCCTACCCTATTATTGGTCTAAGTGAACCATTGCCCTTTAACTTCCATATCTACGAGATTACATTCAAACATTAAATTTAAAAACTTTTGTAGCTCCTAAAATAGTAGATGAAGAACCACATTTTTCAAATGGAAGTGCTACTTGATTAAAGTCCTTATAAAGAAGCCAAGGTTTTGCATTGTCAATATCTATTTATGAAGTTGAGAATTTAATGAAATCCTATAAGATATTCCTCTAAGAGACATTAGCTAAGCCATAAACTCTTGCGAGAAAGAAAGGTACAAACATCATGGATTTGACCCTTAAATGGATCCAATTATAAAAGATAGAAATGACTTGAAGGTAAAACCATCCACTCAAGTAACCAAAAAATCTCCTTTATAGCCAAAAACATTTGTTCCAACAACATCTTCAAAACCCAAAGAGCACAAAAAGGACTTGATGGTTTCGACCTTTTGAAATGTCTATAGGCAGTTGAAGATCTTTCATAAAGGCTTGAATTCTTGTACTTAATTATATAGTTACAGTATCCTCTATTGGAGGCACAACCTAATTATATGGGATTAGGCAAGCTGGAGTTGAAGCTTAGTTTTTTGAATTAATTTCTTAAATAACCACCTATGGCTTCTTTCTAGTAATATCAAGTATATGATGTTTTCTTTTCCTAGATGTTTCACCATTTTCAGATTAAAATAATTTAACTAACTACCCTAGTTAGCAAATGTAATGAAAACTAGTAAAAACTTAGTGGCTAAAGCTATTAAAATTTATTTGAAAGATCCTGAAGAGATACCACTGCTAGGAGAACTTGATTGATATAAGGGTATGAAGAGTAGAGTATGCCCCGTTGACAGAGCCTAAGTTAGTAATAGCTAAGGTGGAAAGTTGCAAAGTTTGATTCAATAGAGAAAGAACTAATTATCCAAGCACGGGTAAAGATCACTACTTGATTAAAAGAGGTATGTGGAAGATAGGAATCAACTGTAAGAATAATAGGTTAATGTTGTATTGAAGCTGAGAATTCCTGTGGGTGACTAGATATAGAACTAGGTTGAAACAAACTGAGGTCAAAATTGGCATGGACAAGCCCTTCAATATGAGGTTCCACCACCACCTCAAGATTAATAGACTAAAAAGTAATAATTGGGAAGACAATCAAAATGGGATTAACTTCTTGATCAATAGGACCCCTTGGTATATTAAAGACTACATTGTCAATTTCTATCTCAAAATTAAACATATGCCTTTTATTGGTAACAGGGGAGTTAGACTCCCTCTTTTGGATTTAGTCATTTAAGGGAAGACTATTTGAAATAAAAGGTTCTTTTGAGTTAGGAAAGTGGATTCTCCTTAAAGTTTAGGACAAGCCAAGTCTTCTATCATCCTTTAAGAAGGCTTTACCAGCTAGGATTTCTATACTAGGTTAAGCCCTTTAATCTTCATTTGGATATTACTAAGGCAAAAGGTCCTTTGCTTGCTGCAGTTCAAGATGCATGTTAATGTCATCCAAATCATCCACACTAAGTTGTTCTATAGAAAATGTGTCATATGAAGAATATGAAAGAGGATGAATTTGATAAGGGTCATCTTGGTAGATGAAATCATAATTAATAACGTTCCTTCTATGCTAGTCAAAAGGGAAATGAAAGAGTTCATCACCCACATAAACAAGTTCTATTGATGTTATTCTCCTACCTAGGAGATTAACAAAAGCCTTAGCCCCTAGGGTAAAATGAAAATGCACTAGATCAATGCCCAAGCCAAAATTGAAGTCATTCCTAACTTTGCCTATTTGCCTATTAATAACATTTACCACCTAACCATAAGACCACCCATATTTAAAATGCTTATAGCCAATGTGATCACAAGAGAAATAGATATAGAGCAAACGTTTGTATTTGCATTAAAGCCACGTCCATTGGCCATTATCAAGATCAAACATAAAGCCCATTTAAAGTGTTTCATCCACTCTGATCTGAATTCTTATGCACATATACCTAAGATCCCTGGGAAATCTATCTACCTAATCCACCCATTCAATATAACTAATCATGGAACCCAAATACTCTACAAAAGAAGGTTTGTCATATTCTAAAGGAAGCCCCCATAATTAAACCCACATATAAATTTCATTAAGTCGTAATATGCTAAGATTAGTGTTTGGATTCTAGCTTTCAAAATCCGACAAGCCCTTTGAACCACCCACAGACTATTATCTCTAATATAATTCCTACCTTCCTCATTCTAAAAGTAAATTATGTAGAATTTGTATTGTCTTCCTACTAATTCCTACGAAATGAAAGTTGATTTTTCCCAAAATGCATGTAGAAAATCATGAAGTCTTCTAACAAAGAAATTCCTATTGTCCATTAGGTATACTACCAAGCAACGAGACTACCAATTATGCTTAGATTGAAGCAAATTGGAGCTTGGTGTACCCACATTGAATGATGCCTTTTGAATTATAATTCGTCATGCATGACAAAGTGCTGACCTTTTTCATCCTCCCCTCATGATACACTAAAGTCTAACCACCCTATGTCACAAAATCTAAACATTTTGCTAGTAAAGGTGTTAACTTTCAGCACATGCAAGTGCTAAACCACTACTAACTTGGAGGGAAAGGAACTTTCACTTGAAAAAGTGTGGGAAAAGAAACCTAAGAAAGGGGCCCACAGCAAGACTAAAGAAAAAAACTTCACTCAAATCAAATAACAAGATTAGGCGACACTAATACTCCTTTAAGAGATTACACTTAAAAAGGACAAAGTAAAAAAGATCAATAATAAATAGATTTAGAAAGGATTGAAACCATGTAGACAACCACATGAGATGAACTCTCACAATTCCCAGCCCTTCCACGATTATTTTATTCAAATCTTCAAATTTTCATTTTTCCCAAAGTTGGGTTACATTATCAAGTAAGTTTGGTCGCATTGAATTCCATTCGTTTGCTTTTTCTCACCATTGTTTGGAAAGTTGTTTATCTTATCTCCTATTTCTCATTATTTTTTTGTTAAGATTGTTTTTCTTATCTAATTTATTCAGCTTAAATTTTTCTTTCATTTCTATTTTGGAGTTTACTACAAATGTGCAATCAGTATTCCTACTTGTTGCACTAATTGAAATTATAATGTTTTATCCGGAAATAATTAATTAATTTAAAGAGTGAAATAAGTAAAATGTAAAGGTTATGAACTTATTATTATAGGAGGGTTGAAAAATAATTTAGTGGAAAATGTTTTAATGTTAAACACAATTAAAGGTGAGTGTGGAGAAAACTCATAGAGCTTGTCCCATTTTTACCCTTAGGACTTTTTCCCTTTTATTTTCCCTGAATTTAACCATCGATTCCTCATTTCTTCTATTCCTTGCATTCTCGAGAAGCAAGGAACCCTCCTTCTCTTCATTTCTTCATTCATTCCATTTAAGTAGTTATGGTAATTTATATTCCCATATCAAGTTCATGTTGTGTCAAAGACTAGTAATAAGTTCAACTCAAATCTAACTCAAATAATAATTATGTCATATCAAGTTGATTTGTTTATTAAACATATTAAGTTAATCCATTTAACCTGTTTAATAAGTTTAATTAACTAAAATTATATTATAAATTTATTTATTAAATTTAATTAATTATCATTTTTTAAAAAAATATATACTTAATCATTGATAAAATACTTTCTAAAATTTTTATTATCATTTTATTAAAACATGAATTTTCTATTTTTGTTATATACAATTATTTATAATATAATTATTAATTCTTTCTTAAATAATATTTTTAAAATTTTAATAATTCTAACTCCACTCATTTATTATTTATGTTAAATAAATAAACACATTTACAATCTGAACTCATATAAACTCAACTAAAATCTACATAAAGGCTTTACATTTATGTCAGATTATCAAAAAATTGCCATCCTTACATCCAAACAAGGTAAAAGATTGTCGCATCCTTCTTAAAATTTTAAAATTTTATGTTGTGAAGGGGATATTTAATTCACTTTAATGGTGATAATTTGAAATGGAAAGTTTACATGGAATGGATAAATTTTAATGAGAAATATGAGTGACACATTGAGTAAAAGAGAATTAATTAACTAAAATAGTTTTGAATAAAATTTTGGATAAATAATAGTAAATTGTTTGAGTGGGTTCAAAATGAAAAACTTAAAAGATTTAGTTAAGAAAAAATGTATTAAATAAAATGATCAAAGGTTACAAGTGTTTAAAAGTAAGTATTTGAGTATGAAGAAGATTTAAGATGAAATTTTGAAGATGCCGTTATCCTTAATAAACCTAACTTTAACCTATATTTTCCATTTCACTTCATTTTCCAAAACCTAACTTCTTGCTTCTCCTCTTTCTTTTTCTTTTTCGTTTTCAACTTTCTTCTTCAATCAAGCAATTTAAGAACTAATTTTCATCAAATCCATTACACAAATAAGGTAAAATCTCTATGACAACTAGATTCTTTATCATTTTTCCTTGGATTTAGGGATTTGAGCATTTAATCTAAAAGAAAAAGAATGAATTTTGATGTGTAATCTTTAAGGTTTTGGATAATTAGGATCAAGAAACATCCAATCCAACCCTTTAACTCCTTTTTCATATTAGGTGAGTGAACATTCTAGCCTTATCTCAAAAATTAAAATGATTTTGTTTGATTTGGACTTTTATTTGAATGTAACATTAAGTGATGTGATGATTTGTGATGTTTGATTATGTTTAATGTTAAAAATGGTTTAAATATAGTATTTTTTATGTGTATTTATAATTTTGTATGGATTGGTAGAATAATAAATGCATTTTAATGGCATTAATAGCATAATGAATAATATTTTTTGAGTTAGCAATTTGTAGAAACATATGTAAAAGTTCACTACATAGTCAACTACAGCATGGAAATTGCTCTTTAGGTAGCCAACTACCTTAATACAAACTGGCCTTGAAAGGCTTAAAGTCAACTGTATAGTTGACTATGGCAAAAGGGTTTATCCTTTGCGAAGTCATAGTTGAGTATGTAGTCGACTATCGAACCAAAACCCATATGCTTAAGGTTCATAGTCAACTACTTAACACTTAAACCAAGCCTAAGACCCCTTTAAGTCAACTATATAACTAACTACATAGTCAACTATGCACCCTTCTTGTGAATACTAATTAACTACTTTTTGTAAAGTTTAAAAGAATATGATGTGAAAAGGGATTTAAATATAAGTGTTGTATGTTATTATGTTTATTATTTATATGATATACAATAATGAAAATGAGACATGATTATACAAAGAAGCATGAGATGATTATAAAATGAAATATATAATCTTAATGAGAAAAATTATGTTAAACCATGAGAAATATAGGGGGCTATGTGATATTTGAACACTAAATCTAATAATCATTTGTAAAGGGATAAGACAAATCTTGAAGGCATAAAAATGGACTTATGAAGGATAAAATTGATTAAGAGTCATAAGAAAAATTGCTTACTTTTCTTATTTTATCATTTTGTGTATTGTATGATGAGATTGTGGTATGAATAAATATGTATAACTAAGTGATAGCACTAATGAATGCCAAAAATTATAAATGCATGTGATGATATTGATGGAAATTGCATTATAATATAAGCGGTTTAAAAGTTTAGGTCTACAGGAGAATAAATATGGGTGGTAAGTTTATGTTTGTTATTTATGTTTTATTATGTTAGTGTATTTGCTTACTAAGTCCTAGACTTACCCTTCTCTATATTTTCTTTTAGAGACTCTTAGGTTGATCCTTCATGACTGCTTCAAAACTGAGCTTAGGAGACTAATAAATATGGCTTAGGTAGCATATGTTAGTTTGATATAGATTGATGTTTTGGGCCTTGTCGTGTATAGGTCAAGGGTAAGAGATTAGAACTCATTTCTTTGGAGGCAAGTTAGGCCAACTTATCCTTAAGTTTGACAAATTATGAGTAGGCATAACTCCTTTTGTAACTAAATTATATTTTATTAAATGAAATCATTGTCTTTTCTTTTTAATGCATGAAAACTTTCCTATATTCCCATGTATGCTTTATTATGATAATGAAAGAGATAGAATAAGTAGGTGGAAATCGAATAATAAATTCAATGTCAATCATGACTAGAGATGGATTGTGACCATTTAAAAAGGTTATAACTGCTTAAGTTTTTATGAGGACATTTTTAATAATCTAATAATATTTTTAAAAATATAAAATTAATTAAAATATAATATTATGACATTCATTGAAATATTTTTAAATGCTTAAATATGGTAACATCACATATCCCACTAGGTTTTTAATAATTATATTTTTGAAAATATATGATTTTATGAATTAAATACCATATTAAGTATTTTATTATTAAAGATTTCTTTTGATTAAAGTCAAGTGGCTTAAAAAGTGTTACATTTACATCAAAATTTGATATTTTTATTAGATATATTTTGACCGTTTGACATTAATCAAAACATATATTTAATCACAAAACACTTAAAATATTTGATATTAAAGATTTGGATTGTATAATTATCTTTTCTTACCATTTTTAAGGAAAATTTTAAACTAGGATTTAAATGTAACAATTTTATATTTTGAGTTCTAAACATATTTTAAAACTAAAGAAAAATCCAAATTCATTAAATTTTAAGAGAGATTTATATACTTTTCTTTAAAAAATAATTAAGGAAGAAGTTTTGTCCTAGAAGGGTGACACTTAAGCTAAGCTGCCTAACTACTCATTTGATTTGATTCCATAATTAATTCGATTAGGTCCTTAATTGACTCATTTAGCTCATGGGTTATTTGATTATAATTTTTTATTATATATATTTTTATATAATATAATATATAATTAAAAAAATATAATTTATTTTATAATTCCAATTTTATATTATTTAATAATATTTATAATCATATTAAACATTAAATTTTTTAAAAATATATTTATTATTTAATTAATTAAAAAAATATACAAATCTTAGTTCAAATTAAATTTGGTTCAAACTCGTTTAATTTTAAATTAGCCATATTTGGAAAAGCCCAAACTCAACTTGAACTCACTTGATTTTATCTAGTGGCGTTTGGTTTACAAAATATTTTTAACATTCTCGGGAATGATTTAAGGGAATATCACATTCCCATGTTTGGTTCAAAGTTTGAAAAAAAATGCCTAGGAATGTCACATTCTCTGAAATTTTTTTAACTCAACATTCCTTCAAAATATTTTCATAGGGAGATGTGGGTATTTCAGATTTTCACGTAATGGGAATATGATATTAAAATATTTTCAGAAAAATTTATAATGAATCAAACATAGGAATGTTACATTCCTATTAATTAAATTCCTAATAATTATATTCCCATAAATATATACTTTCCTAAAAATATAAGATTCTATGAATTAAACACCATCTAAATTCTGACTTTTTCAATTGTTGCAATGGGATTATTCTATTTATCAGTCATGAAAAGTACCATGTTGACACTAACACGTTTTGAGATGCCAAACAAGAAAAAAATACACATCAAATCCAAAAGATCACGCATGATGTAATGTCATTTTTTGACAAACAGATCATTTGCATCCATTGAAAAGGGTTAGAAAGCAACGGTCATCAAAATCAAGATTAAAACTAATATAAAAATCAAATGGAAAAAGAATAAAATAAAATTTGTTTAATAAGAGAATGATTATTATTTAGGAAATGATCGCTTCATTAAATGAGAGATTTTTTATTCCATGATAAAAATAATGAAATAACCATTCTATTACTTGTAGAATGAATTTTTTATACTTTTATCTCTTACATTTTTATACATTCCATCAACACCCTTTATATAAAAAATAAAATAACATTTATTTATAATATCATATTATTAAAGTATTTTAGTAATTATATTTTTAATAATAAAAATTAAAAAATCTTTTTATGTTTTAAAAAAACATTATTTAATATAAGAATTTGATAAATTATCTTTATGTTTTTTATTATAAGAAATTATTTGTTAATTACAATATTAATAATTATTATTTTCATGTTCAATTAAAAAATTATAAATATATAAAAATAAAAATATAATTTTTCATATAAATTTAATTTTAATTTTACAATTTTTAAAAAATAGTAGTTATTATTACTATTTTTTTATTCCATTCCGACAATATATTTATATCAAATATAATAATAAAATAAAATATTTTAAATATATTAAATATAATTATTTAAAATTTATTTTATTATATTTTCTTTTCATTTCATTTTATACCATTCCATTTCATTTTACCGAAATATAAAAGAAATATACTCGAGTATTAGTCGGAGGGTTGAAAAATCCACTCCTCGAAGCAATAGTCACATAGTTACATGCTAACTATTTACTGGATGGGCAGCGGTATTAGTGAGAATTTTTTTTTTTAATCCCGTTTTCATATATATTAATGGATAAGTATACTAACAAAACTCGTCCTAATATTTATCACGTTAGTGAAATTTAACTTTGCTCGTTCGTTTACTTTCAACCGAAAAATAATACTCTATCCATTCTTTATAATTTGTTGTATTTAACAAATTTCTTAAAGATTAAAAAAATAATTTAATTTATTTATTACTAATTAATTGTCTGAAATTATCTTTTAATTCAAAATTAAAATTTATCTTATTCCTATTTTTCTTTTTATTTGGATTTTGTGATTAGATCTAAAATGCACACATAAATCTCTTTCGTTTTCATTCCGTGCAAAATTTTTAACATAATTAAAAATGAAATCAGAAATATAAAATAAATTTATTGAGATAATTTTGGATGAAGGTGTAGAATAATAAAATATTTATTAATGAAAAATAAGGATAAAATTAAAAAAATATTTAATATTTTATTAAATTCCTAAAATGACAAATAAAAAGGAGTAATATATAAATGACGTGTTTTATATACGGGATTGCCAACTTTTACATTCATATGTGGTCCAAAGGTTAGCAACCTTTAATTTTTTATTTAGGTAAAAAATAGATATTACTCCATTCATCTCTTATTATTGATTATATTTTTCTTAAATTTTTAACTCATTTTTATCTATTATTTTAGAAATTCAATAAAGCATTAAATAATTTTTAATTTTATTCTTTTTTATTAATAAATATTTTATTATTCTATACTTTCACTTTTAAATATCTCAACAAATTTATTCCATTTTTCTCTCCCCATTTTCAACTATGTCAAAATTTGTACATGAAATAAGAGAGAAAAATCTATGTGTGTAAGCATTTTTGTGGACATACACATTTTAATATGGTTAGATAAATTAATAACAATGTCAATAATATAATAATAATATCAAAACCATATTGTATAATGTAATGTAGCATGTGCATACCTTGATTCTCAGCTAACTATGATGGGTTAGTTACTTAATGGGGTTATAATCAAAGTTAAGTCCTTAATCACCTTCTTATAAAGTGAGTTATAATTTTTTATTTAGCTGCAGAATGACACACTAAAATGCTTCTCTAAGAGACTCACTAAAAAGAAAAAGTGATTAGTGAGCCTATCCTATCTCTCTATTTACCTCATGAATAGAATTCAAATCTAATTAGATGGATGTACTAAGAGAGTTAGGTAATTCTGAAATTCTAATTTTATTTGTGCAAATCATGTATTCATCATTATGGATTTCGAGTTTATATAATTTTGCCATCAATTTTATTAAAATTTTCATTCAACAATGTGTGCGTCTAAATTTGATAAAAACTTTCAAGCAAATAGAGAAATAAACATAGAATAAATTTTGATTTTAAATTAAAAGATAGTTTTGAAAAGTCCACTAAAAATAAATAACAAAGAGTACTAATTTAATAGTAATGAGATAACAAAAAAAATTATGGTCAACCTGCCTCTAATATTAATTTCTTAATTTACTAAGTATATTTATTATGAAAATGAGAGAGAATAAGTAAAATTGATTTAAATATTTTACATTAACGTCTCTACTAAAATTATTTAAAATTTTTTATTATTTTATTATACTTAAATTAGTGGTATGATTTTTCATACAAATAACACATGAATGTGAAGGTTAGCAATCCTATATATATATATATATATATATCAGTTTTAATCTTAGTTTTCAATACAAAATTTGATAATTATAATTCACTTCTCTCATCTCTCAATAAGAGAAATGAGAGAAATAAATTATGATGATCAGATTTTGCATTAATAATTAAGATTAAAATATAAATTAAAAGTCATATGATCACTTAAAATGGTCACATAATCATTTTAAAAAATCACATAATTTTATATATGTATTAGTCTAGTGGATTAGTTATATATCTACTTTAAAAATATATATATATCACTTCTATTTCTTGTGCATTTGTCAAAATTTATTATAAACTTCTTAGTTAAAAATTTGAACTTAATTCCACAATTCACATATTCAAATTTTATTAACTATGTAACAAATGAGATTAAATAAATTAAAATTAGTATAATTATTATTGCTCGTTTTATTAATTACGGTCTATACTAAAAGATTTAAAATCAAATAGTATATCACAATTAAGTATTAAAGGAGGAAATTAAATTTGATTTATTGTCAATATAAAATATTTTATACTATCAATAAATGAAAATAAATTATGTAATTAAAAAAATGTTAGTAATTAAAATTTTTATAATAATAAAAAAATTTAATAATTTTTCATTGACATGATAATACATAAATGAATAATAGTATTAAATTAATTTTTACTTACAACAAAATAAATTTAAATTCATAAAGGAAAAGGAGAAACAATGATTAAATATTTGTAAGCAAGCAAAAACAACCCGCCTCTTTAGTGGTTTAGCCTAACAGTATTACTTGATATTATTCTTTAAATTTTTTCCTCTTCATTTCATGACCAAATCTTACATTTGTGTATTAAATAGTTTGTCCATCCTATTAAAAGAAGGAAAAAGAAAAGGAAAAACAAACCAAATGATCATTGCAAAGCTTCAAAGCCAAGCATAAGGAGAAAAACAATTTTCCTTTTATCATTGGCATACATAACCACCATCATAATGGTAGGCGCACTTTGCCCATTGCAACATTCAACCCAATCAAAGTCTCCCAACAATCCAAAATTTCTAATTTTACACAGTTCCACCAAACGCACGCACAGCTGCCTTTCCTTCAAAGTTAATTAAACATTAAGCACTCAATTTTCACATACATGCTCAAAATTCCATAATGGCCCGTCATTCATATTTCACCTCAACAGATCATTATACCAAACGCAAAATGCCAACAAAAGCTTACAATACATTGAAACCTCTTCTCTTCATTCTTTAGCCACAATCCCCGAATCCAGCATGCTTCTTCATTTCATCTTCCTCCTTCTCTGCCTCTCTTCTTTTTCAAATTTTGCATCCTCCTCCCATTGTACCACGGAAACTGCCGCAAAAACTTTCCAAAAATGCATGACACTTCCTACACAGCAAGCCTCCATAGCATGGACCTTCCACTCCCATAACTCCACCTTAGATGTTGTGTTCTTCGGCACCTTCATTTCACCTTCCGGATGGGTTGGATGCGGAATTAACCCTAATTCAGCCGAGATGACCGGAACTCGTGCTCTAATCGCCTTCCCGGATCCGAATTCCGGCCAAATTATTCTACTACCTTATATCCTAGACCAAACTGTAAAGCTCCAAAAATCCCCTTTACTCTCTCGCCCACTTGACATCCACCTCGTCTCTTCCTCCGCCACCCTATACGGCGGCAAAATGGCCACCGTACACAATGGCGCCACCATCCAAATCTACGCAACACTTAGACTAAAATCAAACAAAACAAAAATCCACCTTGTTTGGAACCGTGGACTTTATGTTCAAGGCTACTCACCCACAATCCACCCAACTACTTCGAATGACCTCTCTTCAATTGCCACTTTCGATTTCATGTCAGGCTCATCTGCTTCTCAACATAGTAATATCAAAACCCTAAGAATAGTGCATGGCACTATAAATGCCATATCATGGGGTCTGCTTTTGCCAATTGGAGCCGTCATTGCACGTTACCTTAGGCATATCCAATCAATAGGACCTACATGGTTTTATGTTCATGCTGGAGTACAACTATCTGCTTTTGTCCTTGGGACAATAGGGTTTGCCATGGGCGTCCAGCTCGGTAAAATGTCCCCCGGAGTGGAATACGGCCTGCACCGGAAGCTCGGATTCGCAGTGTTTTGCCTGGGCGCGTTGCAGACATTGGCATTGTTGTTTAGGCCGAAGTCGACGAACAAGTTCAGGAAGTACTGGAAATCTTACCACCATTTTGTTGGATACGCTTGTGTGGTGCTAGGCTTTGTGAATGTATTTCAAGGATTTGAGGTGATGGGGGCCAGCAGGTCTTATGCCAAGTTGAGTTATTGTTTGGGACTTTCTACTTTGATTGGTGTTTGTCTTGCTTTGGAGGTGAATTCTTGGGTGGTTTTCTGTAGAAAATCAAAGGAAGAGAAGTTGAGGAGAGAGGGAATGATTGGAACTTCTGAGAAAGGGAGTGGCATACACGGTTGAAGCAAGTAATTAACACATGAATGGGAGGGTATGAAATGGAAATCAATTTGAAGTTCATCTCTCTTGAAGGGGATAGATCATGAATACCATCACAATGATTTTTTTTTCCCAACTTGTATGTTTTTTCTCCAGTTATATTAATTTTGATATATAGGCTGGATATCATTTCTGAATTTAGATCTTTTCATGGCAAATTTTTTTGTCCTCCATTTTTCCAATCAATTTATGAGAAATAAAAATTCTAAAACTATTATTAGTGTTCATGTACGTAGAAATTATGAATAAAAAAGGACAAATTACATTCATATTCTTTGAGATTTAACTTAATTACGTACATACCCCTTTGATTTTTAAAAAAGAATATGCTAACAACCACAAGATTGCTACTAAGCATTAATTACTAATCCTTAACTAATCACATTTAATGTTTTATTTCTATTTTTAGTAATAATAAATGATAATACAATTTATACTAAAATAATATTTAATGTTAGATCTTCATTTTAACATTATTATTAAAATTAATGTCCCTCATATATTATATTACTAAAAATATAAATAAAAGTATTAGATGTGATTAGTTGGATTATTAGTTACTCCCTTTATTTTTTTTAAGTGTCATTTTAGAGTAAAAATTTTATTCCTTTTTATTTGTCATTTTAAAAATGTATTTATTTTTTTTCAAATATTGACATTATAATCTAAATAAATGTTCAATAATTTTATTTACTAATTGACTTTTGACAAATAATATATTAATAAATTATATCTCAAATAAATTATAATTCATCTTTCCTAAAATTAATATTATTTATCATTTTTCTTAATTCTTGTATGTTAATCTTAAACTAATAGAAGGAGTACTACTTAACAACATCTAGAGCATTATTGTTAGTATTTGCCTTTTAAAAATATATATTAATTTACCTTTGATTTCCTATTTTTTAAAATCAAGAGATGTGACTGTATATTTAAAATAAAGAAGAGAAAGAAGTAATTGTGTATGAAAAGAGGGATTATTATATTATAAGTTTTAATGAAAAATTAATATTATTTATCATTTTTATTAATTCTTGTACACTAATCTTAAATGAATAGAAGGAGTAATACTTAACAACATCCATAGTGTTATTGTTAATATTTTTCTTTTAGAAACATATATTAATATTAATTCACCTTTGATTTCTTATTTTTTAAAATCAAGACATGTGACTGTATATTTAAAATAAAGGAGAGAAAGAAGCAATTGTGTATGAAAAGAAAGGTTATTATATTACAATTTTCAATGAAAAATTTGTAAGAGATTATGCCAATACTATCTTATCTATTTCAGATAGTACCAAAGCATGACCATGATGACTATGTTCAGCGGAATAGTAATATTTCTTGTGAGTACAGAAAATAAAGAAGTTGAGGATGAAGCATGAATTAAAAGTAAAATTTCTTTTATCCAGAAGTAAAATGTACTGCAGAAAAATGTATTTTAAGGCAATTGCATCTTCAAGGACTCCCTCATTGTTCATTTTAATTTTATCGAACAGTCGTCCCAAAAGTAAAAGAAATTGCTAAGTTACGGAAGGTTCATGGAAAATCATAGGATGCATAGTACAACGGATTAGTAATATTTCTTGTGAGTTAAAAAAAAAGGACAATTATGCTTTAATCAGCTGTAGTTTCATTAATTTTCACTTAATATACCTATTTTTTTAATTGTTATAATTTATTAACTTATAATTTTTAATATTAATACTTTATATACTTAAACTTTTTTCTATAAGATTTTTAATGGAATATTCCTCAACAAGGAAATTAAATGAATTCGGAGGAAACTATAAGAAAATAAATTAGATTTTTTTATATTTATGTAAATTAATGTTTAGAATTCTCGATTGAGATTTAAAAAATTATATTAATCCTATCTCCTTAATTTAGGTTTATAAATTATATATTGTTATCATACACTTTACAAATTTTTTAGTAATAAAATATATGAATTTTACTATTTGCAAACATTTAATTTTCTTACATCGACTGTGTATTACAATAGACTTTTTTCCTTGTTTGCAATGTGTTATGAAAATAAGGAGGAGAGATTATTATAGTTTAGTTTCTCTTGAAAATTCTTGATATTAATTCATATAAATATAAAAAATTATATTTTACCTACCTCTGATTTCAGTAGATTTTATTTACCTCACATGTTATGAAATTTTTCATTAAAAATTAGATTAAAGAAATTAGATGAGCAAAGTATTAACAATAAAAGGTATAAATGGACAAAGTGCACAGTATGAAAATATAGGTAGGTTAAGTGAAAACTAACAAAATTACATGTGAATAAAGTGTATATTTTCAAAAAAAAAAAAAATTGAGGATGAAGCATGAATTATAAGTAGTTTATTTTTTTATATCCAAAAGGAGAATGTACTGCAGAAAAATGTGTTTTAAGGCAATTGCATCTTCAAGGACACCGTCACATTGCTCTTGATTTTTATCGACAGCAGTTCCAAAAGTAAAAGGAATTTGCTTAGTTATGGGAGGTTCGTGGAAGATCACAAGACGTATGGTACAGTTAAAACCTGAAACTATATACAGTTGATGGCTCTAAAAGAAATAATTTTGTCAAGAATGGGATTCGAACCCATGCCCTTTCGGACCAGTACCTGAAACTGGCGCCTTAGACCAACTCGGCCATCTTGACGTTAATTTTTGGATCTCAAAATACTTTTTAAATTTCAATGTGTCCATATTACTTTAATAATTAAAAATAGCTCTTTGTTTTTTATTTTTAAAAATAAAAGAGTATGTCTAGAAATTATTTTTAAAAATTATAAATTTAATATATAACTTCAAAATAAAAATAACTTTTAAATATTTTTTGAACTTAATTTTTTATTTTAAATGTTAGTTTTATAACTAAATAAAATATTTTTATTTGCAACACCTATCATTTTTTATTTTTTATTTAAAATTAATTTTTATACATTAAAATAGTTTTAAAAATTATTTTTAAAAATATAAAAAATATATATATCTAAATATATCCTTACATGACATTTAGTTGGATTGAATGAAATAAATTAAAAATGAGAATGGGAAAAGAAATGAGAATGAAATTTAATAATCATTCCATAATTAAGTTTAATATTATAAGGAATGGAATGGATATTCCCTTATATTTTTATGTTTACTATAATAAAATTTTGATACAATAGAATTGAAAAAAATTATTAGTAACAATAATATTTTTAAATTAAAAATATAATAAAGTGTAAAAATTAGTCTATTTTTATATAAAAATGATAGATTATTTTATTTATTTATAATTTTTATATATACATATAGATAATTTGTATTAAATTGATTAATTTATACATACATATTAAATTATTAAAATAAATTTAATTTAGTATTATATTATATTCAATTAAAAATATTAATGGATATACTATATTCATTTCTATTATAATTATAATGATATTAAAAAATAATACATTATTAAAAGAAAATATGAATGACGTAATGTTTGTTTTATATTGATTAATATTATACATTATTAAAAAAATTAAATATAATATATTTGATAAAAAATTTAAAATATTTTCACACTTATAATAAAGTTAATTAAAAATTTTGAAAAATAAGTAAAGTTTCAACTATATTATCATATAAAAAAAGAGGATAATTTTGAAATTTTAAGAATTTAATAAAAACAATATTATTAAAAGTTTGATCCAATAAGGAATAGGTTATTCCATCACCTTTTCAATAGAATTAATATTCTATCATTTCCCTAAAAAGGGTCATTCTTATTTGATAATATATTTTTAAACTATTTTCTTTCCCCTTTTTAAGTGATTCCATCCAAGTAGATGCATTATTACTTTCTAAACAGCAGAGATAATCGGAAGGTATCAATGCTTTCGTACATGACAGAAAGTCAAGTGTTGTTAAAAAAAAAAAAGTCTGGAACTTTGTTGTAAAATATACTTTTTACTTTCTGTATTTCTGTCAAAATTTAATGTTATTTTTGCTAAGAAAAATATTGTTAATATTAAAAATAGAATTCAAAATTAAACTTTAATTTTTATATTCATTAATTAAATTTTATAAATTTACTTCAATAAGTTATATTTAATAATAATTTTTAATTTATATTCAAAATTCAATTTTCAACCCCGTATATAACATTATTCTTCTGCTAATAGTCTTTAATTTCGGTGGGCGTCCATGACCTTCAAAATAGCTTTGTCTTTTTCTCTTTTTTTCTTTTTGCCAACACCGGTTCAATCCTAAACTTTCGTGTAAATGTGTTTGCGGATCTTATCACTCCTTCTTTAAGAAAATGGAAAATACTGGATATTGAAAATAGATTTCAAAATTAAATTTTAGATTTTTAATATTTATTGACTTAAAAATTTTAGATTTATTTTTACTATTTGTATTTAATGATATTTTTTATTTTTAATTTTAAATTTCATTTTTTTGTATATAATAATGCTGTTAAAAATAACTTTATTTTAGAATTTTTATTTGAATTAATTTCATTTCTTAATTTTTTAAATCTCAAAAATATTTAAATTAGATTGTTTCTTAAATGAAAAAAACACATATATAATTAATGAGTTATTGATCAAGATTAGGACAGGTTATTAACGGAAACATGTGTGAACCCTTTTGAGTTATTTTGCTCAAAAAAATAAGTCTAAAATTAATCACCGCATCATCCCAAGTTGGCACATATTTGTGATACTTCATCACAATTTTCTCATCATTATTTCAATAATTTGAAAAAAAACTAAAAATTTTGAAAATTCAAATCATATTCATCAGCTTGTTCACTAGAGTTACAAAAATTTATATTTTTTTTAAATGAATGAGGTGGGATCTAAGTCCAAAAAAGGAGAAAGAAATTATAAACAAACTATAGGAGGGGTGAAAATTCCAAGAATATCGCCAAGAAGTAATTTAAACTCGTAAGTGGACTCTCAAGAACTTAAAAGCCAAGATCATAGGCAAGATTAAAAGAAGCTAATCATTCGTATATTTATTTCTTTCTCTATAAGTATAATTAATAATAACCTTCCACTTTTATTGATTTAAAAATCAATATTTAATCAAAACAGATCAAAAATCGGTAGAAAGGAGATTCTCTTTAGTATATAAGTCAACTAATTATTTCAAATCCATTTCCAAAATAACTAATTTACATTCAGGAGCCCAAGTTAGAGACAAACCATGGAAAATACCCCATATTTTGTGAAGAGCAAATTCCCAAACCACTCAACCATCTTCCTTTATTATTTCAAACAATACCATCACAACTAACTAAACCTAAATTATTTTTAGAAGTGCCATAAATATTAATTTTAATCCAGCCCTTCGGCAGACATTGCCTGCTAACATTCAACTGCAAATTCTCTAGTAGAGAAGAGATTCTTCTCTTCTTTGAAAAGCATGCACATGGCTCTAGCAAACTTTAAAATAAAACCAACAGCTTCATAAGGTTTTTTATGCTCTGTGTTAATAACAAAACATTTCTCCACCCCAAAATACATCAGAGTCGAACTCCACCCAACACTCCATTCAATGCCTATATCTTTCCCCAGGATCTCAGTTAAATTAAGGTGAATCCAATCCCAAACTCCCACATTAAAAAACACCGCCCACTTACCTCATGTAGTAAGCTCCTCCAAATCTTTGTAATCTCCTGACAGTCACCTAGGGCGTGAATTTCATCTTCACATAGACAGATGGCAGAGTACCCAAGTACAAGGACCAAGATCTCTCAAGTGATGCAGTTGATTTGTTACCAGTCCATTATGGCAGCATTGTCATGAAAAATGTTTTACTTGTGCTGGACTTGCAAGTGTCCATATTCTTATCCAAATCAGATCTTTACCTTGCAGAGAATTTATGCACAATTCAGAGTAAGCGACTTTAATGGAGAACTCATCATTGCTGCTGTTCGACATATGATGCTATCTTAACCAAGCAAAGGGGGCAGTGGAAGAATAGCAACAGTCTAAAGAACCATGCTCCAAGGTAAATATGGTTTAAAGTTAATCCAAGTCCCAATGACCTTCACTGGTGGTAAATTCTGGTAATGTATATCCCCTGACTGAGTCCAAGATCAAACACATTGCAATGTTATCAGGAATGTCCTCACCCACCCATCTGTCATTCCAAAATGACGTATTACGTCCATTATTAATTAGACGAGTAGAACCGGGTAGAACTTTAGGCCAGATTTTGCCTAGATGCTTCCACTTCATAAGAATTCAAATTTTGCACTCCTCCGCTAATAGTCTATTCATGGTTTCTAATGTATTTCCCTTTTAGAATAAAAACCCATAGCTCCTTCTGTCCGGACACCAATTTGCATGCCAATTTTATAAGGCATGCTACATTCATAAGTTCGAGATTTCGGTAACCCAAACCACCATAGGCTTTAGGTTGACAAATCACCTCCCCAAAGAGAAGAAGATTATTTGCAAACATCAAATGTGGGATGTTAGAACCTTAGACTACACTTCTCCTCTCGCTCTGTCTTTCGTCGAGGTAACCAAATCCTTCGATCATCTTACTCTCTCCGTAATGGCCACAATCGAGTCTCTCGTATGGTTTATCGAAAACGGAAAGAACTCCTCTGGGAACAATCAATTTGTTTAATAGTTTCAGGCTGTTTATGTTGTATTTAAAAATAAAATAATTAATTTTATTAGAAATATTATATGGATTAACATTAATCAATTATTGGAATATTTATTTAAGTAATTAGTTTTGTATTTTAACATTAAGCATAGAACAGATTGGACCCTAGTTTAATGTGTATGATTCATAATAGGTTGGATCATGCATAAGCCCATATGGGTAGAGGTCCCAACTTACAGCCATTTTAGTGGTCAGTAGTTTCCTATCACAAGTCGACCTTAAATAGAGAGATCAGGGTTATTATTTGAACACACAGAAAAATAAGGATTCCCACTATTCTAAATTTTTCTCTCGCTTTTCTCTCTATCTTGATAACCTAAAGGGTCAAGTAGGTTGTAATTCTACTCATCATCATTCAGATCAATCATGGCCTTATCAAATTATGCTCCAGGTATGCTCATAATTTTATTATGATTAATTTCATATTTTTGTGATTTTAATTCATACTTCCAACAATTGGTATCAGAGCATAGTTGATAGTATGATTATAAATAATTTAATTAATCTCGGCAAAGACACGGTTTGAATGTATATATTCGATGTGTTGTTCAAACTGTAGTTTACATGTTGAAAGTGGAAAAATCTATGGTTGAACGAAGCTGATGAAATCCTAAAATAAAATAAAATATTTCTCGCCAATATTCGTTTCTTTGACATCTATGATCCATAACGATGACCGCCCATAATTCTGTTGAATCAATTCCGCTTCACCCACATCGTTCTAGCTGTCTCCATGTTAATAATTGTTTTATACAAAATTTTCAAATTAAAACTTTCAAACCAGTGATCCACACTTGTTAGAAGACGATCCAATTTTTTTTTGGAATTAATGAAGATTATGCATCAGAATTGAGAAAGAGAAATCTGAATTGAGTCAGATTTGATTCTTGTGACAGATACATGTTTGAACGCCACCTCAATTTAATGATGTTAGCATCACATGTTGTATTGTTGGGGTGAATGGGATTTTTCTTTCAATTTTCCTTTATCCCAAAAGGTGGTGTATCCTATTATGAAATCAATTGTTTTCATAAAACATAACACTATTTTTTTGGAAAACGGATATATATATTTTTGGCTTTACGTAATTTTGTTTTTCCTTTCTTTCAACGTTAAAAGACATAAGAAATTATGATTCTTGTTTAACTTGAAATCAACGCTCACGTCTAGAGGAGACCATGTCATAATGGTTACCGGTTTTAATTATTATTATTATTATTATTATTCATGATAAAAGCTTTATGGCCAGTCCAAGATGGAATGTCCACGCATGCAGAATTTTGTTGTGACCAATAAATATTTGTTTTAAATTTTATAAAATTTATACTGCATAAAAATACATTCTATTTATGAAATTATGGCCTGTAAAATTCATAAATATTCTTCACATTTTTCCTGAGCTTGTGAGCAATCACTCTCTCTAGTTGTAAGCATGATTATATTAAATAAATATTAAGCCCTTAATTATGTAATCTTATACATATGTGGATACTTAAAAATCATTTATTTCACACCAGTGATAGATTATGGATGTAATAAGACTATTTTGCATAAAATATTATCCTTTTGGAATATCTAGGAGCATATTGCATTAATGATGGATACACCCTATCGGTGTGACATTGTCAATGTAATTTTAGAATTTAAACTCCTTAGAATAGGCATGTAGTAATCATAATATTTCAATATTTCTTGTACCCTATCGGTATGGTTATATTGATTACATTTTTATATAGGCTCTTGTACAAGCCAAATCTATGGTACATGTATTTTGGATACCACTTTGTTAAATAGTTATTTGATTGATTTGTTTAATTGGGAATCTTGTATTATAATTATGTTGTGCACACATAATTAATAATTTCCCAATTCTGTTGCATCAATCTTGGTCTTTCAATAACTATTTGTGGTAAAGACTCTCAATGGAATAAACTATAATAAATGGAAAGAGTCTTTGAACATGTACCTGACAATATCTAAGTAAAATTTAGCTCTTAGAGAACCGAAACCGGCTAATCTATTACTTGAGTCTAGTGCTGTAGATAAGACCTATTACAAATAATGGTATAAGTCAAATCAGATCTATTTAGTAATGATTAAGTTCACTATTGAAAAGGGAATTAAAGATAATATCCCAGATAAGAACACTGTTGTGGAGTACATGAAAGTTATTGAAGAGAAATTCAATATTACCCATTCAACTTTAGTGTGTTTTAAGTCCAATAATCTTAAAATATCTTCTAGATTTTGGTGGTTGGATTCTAGTGAAACTGTTCATGTTACAAATTCTTTAAAGGGGCTCAAGAACCAATGGATCCCAAATAAGAGAGAGAAAAATGTTTAGGAGTAGCAAGTAGTAAGGTTGAGGTACAATGCATAGGATCAATTTCTTTATGTTTGTCCTCTAGACATATTTTGGATCTGAATGATGTTGTTTATGTGCCTTCTACTAGAAAGAATTTGATTTCTAATTTTGTTTTGGATAATTGTGGTTATTCCCTTTGGCAAGGAAGTGGAAAGATTGAGATTCATAGTTATTTTGCTATTGTTGGTAATGTCACCTTACAAAAATGATCCATATTATTTGAATTTAAAAGATTATCCTGTTGTATCTTCTGATATTCCCATCAATGCTACAATTAGGTATAAACAAACTAGAATGAGTTAGAATTCTTCCATTTTATGGGATCATTGTTTTAGGCCTTTTTTCTAAAGAGATTAGAAAGATTGGTAAAACAAAGGTGTGTTGTTAAACTTAAATTCTCATATCTTAAAACTTTTAAGTGTGGAGTTATAAAGTGGAGATGAGACTTTATAATCCTTAGTTAAAGAAATTAGACTAGATCAAGAGGTTGCAGGTTTTGTTATCCCTTTTATAGTACCAAGGTCATCGGATTTAATTGGACATTTTATTTTGAGGATGACTTGGATAGTAGGAGTTTGATGCTTAGAGTTATCAATTTATGTAACAAGGCCACCATTCTGCCTGCACCTATTTAGATTCCCTTATCACTAGAGAAGATAATATTGATAGTTCAGTTCAAATAAATAAAGATTCTCATGTTGAAGAACCTGATCGGTTAACCATTGAGTTTAGATCCATCGTAATAGAACTTATAATATTTTAGGTTTGTACCAAGCTAATTGGATTGAACAAATAGGATAAAATTCCTTACGCTTCCGCTATTGATAATCTTATGTATGCACTGGTCTGCATTCGTTTAAATATAACTTTATGCTATTAGCGTGCTTGGAAGATTATCAAGTAACCCTAGGATGGATCATTAAAGAGTGACCAAGATAGTAATATGTACTATCTTTAAGATACTATGAATCATATGTTGACTTGTAGACAATCTAATTTACTTGAAAGTATTGGTTATTCAGATTCTGATTATGCCTTGTACATAGATGATCGTAAGTCAACATCTAGATACATCTTTATGATGTTTGGAGGAGTTGTTTCATGGGAAAGTGTTAAAGAGACACTCACAGCTACCTTAACAATGGAAACAGAGTTTATTGCATATTATGAGGCCACTTGACAGGTTGTAAGGTTGAGGAAGTTGATATTTGGCATGCAATTAATTAATTTTATATCACGATCTCTACCAATTTTTATTGCGATAAGGCTTCTGTTTTGTGCTTTTCTCAAAACAATAGGAATTCTAGACATATTGAACATTTTTTTATGTTAAACTCCTATTTTTTAAAGAGAAAAGATTGCTGAATTTCAGACTCACATTAAACATAGCCTTAGTGGAGACATGCAAGGGATCCGTTGACTTAAGGCTTACCTATAGGAGTATTTAAAATCAAGTAACTCATATGGGTCTTGTTAAATTTTTTTTATGAAGCCTTAGTTTAGTGGGAGTCTGAGATATGCTTATCTTATTTTGTTAATATTTGTGACCAGTAATTGCTCATTTTGAAACATTGGTGATATGTTTTATACATATATAAACTATTTGCTTCCCTATCGGATTCAATGATTTTAAGTTATTTCTCTTATGAACTGTGGTCAAAAGATTAACTTTATATATATATCAAGTTCCTTTGGGATTATGAGATATTAATTTTTACATCGCTTGTCTCCCTATCGGATTCAGTGATTCTGTATGGTCTCATTCCACTTATGCAATCATTACTCAGTAACCTTATATATATATCCAGTTCTTTAGGATTATTAGACATTAATTTAATATCACTTGTCTCCTTATCGGATTCAGTAATTCTGTATGGTCTCATTCCACTTTTGTAATCGTCACTCAGTTTGGATATTGAAACATTGGTAATATATTTTATACATATATAAATCATTTGTTTCCCTATCGGATTCAATGATTTTAAGTTGTTTCTCTTCTGAGTTATAGTTGAAAGACTAAACTTTATTCTGTTCCTTTCAGATTATGAGACATTATATCACTTGTCTCTGTTAGGAATTCGGATTATCACATGCAGCGAAATTTAAAATTTTGATCCGAATTCTACCTAGGATCCATGCAAAAAGCATAAGTCAATGATTAGGGTTTTACCTATTGGGCACTCGTGTTTCTACTGATCAAAACTTGAGAGCGGATGAATCAAATGCCGGCCGGAAGTTACAGCGTCTCTACGGTATCCACACGGAGTGAACAATGACCTCTCACCCTCCACGCGTCTGCTAGGATGCGTTTTTCTCTCTAAGAATTAGGATTGGATGTTTTCTGAGTGATTTAGGATTTATATGGAAGCTTAAAACGTGATTATTAAGTGCTGCCCTCAAGTCCCCTTTTATAGAACTTAGGCAAGCCATAATCCTAGTCCTACTAGGATAATACTTCCAGAATCCTAATCACACTTAACAACTCATCTTATCCTTATCCTAGAGATAATGGGAAGAGATAAGACTTATCTATTAATTATCTAATATTATATAATAATATTATCTCATAATATAAATATCTTAATTATTAGATAATTGCATATAGTTATCAAATATCAGAATAATATTATCTCATAATATATTTATCTAATATCTGATAAGATAATTATTTGATATTTCTTTAATATCAAATAATATCACATAATATATATATATATATATATATATATATATATATATATATAACGTGAATTATTATTCTTAATAATATATATATGCATGAAAATAAGTTCAATTAATTGGATATTAATATAATTAAAGTCCAATTAATTATTGTCTTATTCCTACTCCTTTTGTGTGACCCTGTAGGTTCTTACTACGTTGACAATGACTCATTTATTGAGTCATAGACAATAAGCGATATCTAGCAATACATCACTGCCACTCAAGTAGTAAGAATGTCTGTGATTCGACATCCACCTAATACATGATCAACGTTTTGCATCATAACCCTTTTGTAATAATACCCAAATTGAACTGGAGGCATGGAATGTGTCATCCTCGTCAATGTTCAATTTATATTTCTTGATACTGAGTAGACTTAAAATAAATAATTAATATCACATATTAATTCAACTGAGCATGGCCATGCATTTCTAAGTCTCATTTCTAAGTCTCACTTCCAAGGATATTTCTCTTTTATACAAGAGTAACAAAATCCCATTAACATCACTCACTTCCCTCTGCATGATTTATGACACACCCAATCAATGCCCTACTTGTCATCCTGATTAAAGGTGACATAGGACAATATTATAGTGAGTAATTCCTCATGTAGGGAACCGTAGCGACTTCAGGTCAAAGGTTTATGTGTAGTTGTGATCATATGAGAATAACTTATGACACGTTTATCCATGCAATATTCTCATAGTGGGTCAGTCCAGTACATTGTTCACTTAGCAATGTACTCATGTATTGACTTGATATCACATATCCATGATTCGTAATCATCAGTCACTATACATGCTAGTCTCGATGTATTATTACTATCATTTTCGTAATAATACTTGACTAGGGGCATTTTAGAAATAGCAAAGCTATTCCAAGGATAATTATTATATTAAGTTATAAATTGCACATAATAATAATAAAAACAAATATAATAATTAAATTGCCTAAAATAAAATATAATACATTGTGTATAACTCTAATCATCTTATATGATTGGTTCTAGGACACACACCAACAATCTCCCACTTGGACTAGAGCCAATCACTCATGTATCTAATACAAAGTGACATAGTATGACCATCATGCTTTTTCTGCGCTATAGGCTTTGTCAGTGGGTCGGCGATATTATCATCTGTTGGTACTTTACATTTCTTCACATCTCCTCTATCGATGATTTCTCAAATGAGATGGAAGCGCCTAAGTATATGTTTGGATCGCTGGTGAGATCTGGGTTCCTTGGCTTGTGCAATGGCTCCATTGTTGTCACAATAGAGATCCACTGGGTTTGCAATGCTAGGAACAACGCCAAGTTCAGTAATGAACTTTTTGATCCAAACACCCTCTTTTGACGCATCAGATGCAGCAATATACTCAACCTCTGTAGTAGAGTCGGCCACTGTTTCCTGCTTTGAACTCTTCCAGCATAAAGCACCACCATTCAGGCTAAATACATAACCTGACTGCGATCTAAAGTCATCCTTGTCAGATTGAAAACTGACATCAATGTAACCTTTTACAACAAGTTCTTCCTCTCCTCCATATATTAAGAATGAATCCTTAGTCCTTTTTAAGTACTTAAGGATATTCTTAACGGCAGTCCAGTGAGGTTCACCTGGATTTGACTGGTACCTGCTCGTCATGCTTAAAACATACGAGACATCAGGACGAGTACATATCATGGCATACATGATAGATCCAATTGCTGACGCATATGGTATCTTATTCATGCGGTCCTTCTCATCTTGTGTCGAAGGACACTGAGTTTTGGACAAATTTATGCCATGTGACATAGGCAAAAATTCTCTTTTAGATTCTTGCATGTTAAACCGTTTTAACACTTTATCTATGTATGTACTCTGACTTAGGTCAAGCAATTTTCTTGATCTATCTCTATATATCTTAATACCTAATATATAGGCAGCTTTGCCTAAGTCTTTCATCGAGAAACAATTCCCTAACCAAGTCTTTACTATTTGCAGTGTAGGGATATCATTTTCGATGAGTAGTATGTCATCCACATACAATACAAGGAAAATAATTGTGCTCCCACTAACCCTTTTGTAAACACAAGATTCATCTTCATTTTTTATGAAACCAAATTCTTTGATTGCCTCATCAAAACAAAGAATCCAACTCCGTGAAGCTTGCTTTAATCCATAAATGGATCGTTGTAGCTTACATACCTTTCCAGCAGTTTCAGGAATGACAAAACCCTCAGGCTGTGTCATGTACACATCCTCGAGGAGCTTTCCATTAAGAAAAGCAGTTTTGACATCCATCTGCCAGATTTCGTAATCATAAAAAGCTGCAATAGCAAGCAAAATCCAGATGGATTTAAGAATGGCAATTGGGGAATAGGTCTCATCATAGTCTATACCATGAACTTGCCTATAACCTTTTGCGACTAATCGTTCCTTAAAGGTTTGCACGTTACCATCCATGTCAGTTTTCTTCTTGAAAACCCATTTGCACCCAATGGGTTTTACCCCTTCAGATGGATCAACCAAAGTCCATACTTAGTTAGTATACATGGAATCCATCTCAGATTTCATGGCCTCAAGCCACTTCTCAGAGTCTGGCCCTTTTATAGCTTCTTGGTAAGTTATAGGCTCATCTTGATCCATGAGCAAAACATCGCCATTTTGAGTTACAAGAAATCCATATCTCTCGGGCTCATGGCGTATCCTACCAGACTTACGTGGGCCTTGTGTTACTTGAGCTAGTTCCTGACCCACAACATCTTGTGGTCCTTTTCCAGGTTCTATTATAGGTTCAGTGTTACTTTGTGGGTCTCGTACTTCTTCGATTTCTACTTTTCTCCCACAGTTTTTCTTAGAGATAAATTCTCTTTCCAGAAAAACACCAGTTCGTGCGACAAACACTTTGCCTTCAGTAGGATTATAGAAATAGTATCCCTTAGTTTCCTTAGGATACCCCACAAAGTAGCACTTGTCTGATTTGGGTCCAAGCTTATCAGAAACTTGATGTTTTACATAGGCCTTGCAACCCCAAATCTTCATAAAAGACAAGCTAGGACGTTTCCCAGTCCATATCTCATATGGAGTTTTTTGAACCGTTTTAGAGGGAACACGGTTGAGCGTAAAAGCAGCTGTCTCTAGAGAATGCCCCCAAAAGGAGATTGGAAGATCTATATGACTCATCATAGATCGTACCATGTCTAACAAGGTACGATTCCTCCTTTCTGAAACACCATTCCATTGTGGCGTTCCAGGTGGAGTGAGTTGTGATACTACACCACACTCCTTTAGATAGTCATCAAATTCTTAGCTTAAGTATTCTCAACCTCGATCTGATCGAAGTGTTTTAATACTTTTACCAAGTTAATTTTGCACTTCATTCTTGAATTCCTTGAACTTTTCAAAGGATTCTGATTTGTGTTTCATAAGATACACATATCCATATCTACTGAAATCATCAGTAAATGTAATGAAGTACTGAAAACCTCCTCTAGCAGGTAAACTAATAGGCCCACATACATCAGTATGTATGAGACCCAATAGATCATTAGCCCTTTCACTGTGTCCAGTAAATGGTGTTTTAGTAATTTTTCCTAGCAAACAAGATTCGCATATTTCATATGATTCAAAATCAAATGAATCCAAGAATCCATCCTTATGAAGCTTGGATATGCGCTTCTCATTTATATGGCCCAAACGACAATCCAGAGATAGGTTGGATTTAAATCATTTGATTTAAATCGCTTAGTGTTTATGTTATAGATAGGCATTTCAAGATCAAGAATATAGAGCCCATTGAACATTTGTGCACTGCAGTAAAACATTTCATTTAAATAAACTGAACAACTTTTGTCCTTTATTATAAATGAAAAACCTTTCTTGTCCAAACAAGAAACAAAAATAATATTCTTGCTGATAGCAGGCATAAAATAACAATCCTCTAATTCTATTACTAAACCAGAAGGTAAAGATAGATAATATGTCCCTACAGCTAGCACAGCAACTCTTGCTCCATTGCCAACTCGTAGGTCCACTTCGCCTTTAGCTAGAGTCCTACTCCTTTGTAGTTCCTGCACATTTGTACAAATGTGAGAACCGCATCCGGTATCTAATACCCAAGATGTAGAAGTTGAAACATTAATTTCTATAATATAGATACCTGAAGCGGAAGTCTCACTTCCCTTCTTCTTTTTTAGATCTTCCAGATAGACCTTACAGTTTCTTTTCCAATGTCCGGTTTGACCGCAATGGAAGCATGTCCCTTCCTTAGCCACACCCCCTTTTGGTTTCAATACAGAGGATTTAGACTTGGGCTTGCCTTTGGATTTGGAATCCTTCTTGTTTTTGCCCTTGCCTTTTCCTTTTCCTTTGCCCTTTTGAACCATCATTATGGTATTAGGCTTAGTCTTTTGCAAATTTTGTTCAGCAGTTCTTAACATGCTTAACAATTCTGGCAGTGGTTTGTCAATTTCATTCATGTTGTAATTCATGATAAATTGACCATAACTCTGTGGCAACGATTGCAGAATTAAGTCAGTGGCCAACTCTTGACCTAGTGGTGCACCCAATCTTTCAAGGTTCTCAACATACCTAATCATTTTGAGTACATGAGGTCTAACAGGGTTTCCTTTTGCCAGTTTGCACTGAAACAAGGCTTTTGTCACCTCAAACCTCTCATGCCGAGCTTGGCCTTCATAAAGCTTCTTAAGATGCTCAAGCATGTCATAAGCTTCCATGTTCTCATGTTGCTTCTGAAGCTCAGAGTCCATGGTAGCCAACATAAGACAACCGACATCTAATGCGTCATCATGATGCTTCTTATAAGCATCCTTTTAAGCTCGAGGGGCAGTAGCTTCAGGTTCTTGAGGAACAGGTCCCTCTAGGACATACATTTTGCGCTCATGTTTGAGGACTATCCTTAAATTCCTATACCAGTCCAAGAAGTTTGTTCCATTCATTTTTTCCTTCTCAAGGACCGATCGCAATGATAAGTTATTTGATGTATTAGCCATTGATTATCTACGACAGAAATATGCAAAGTAAGTATTAAATTTTAAAAATTTAATAAGGTCTTTTATTAAATGTACCTCCCACTATTTTATTCAAATTAATAGCCCTCACTATTAATTCGAAAAGTCATAGTATTTAAGCTTTCTAGTGGGCCAAGATCCATATTTCACCAAGCCTTAAGTTAGTTTTAACTAATCACTTAAAACTTAGTTATTTAGGTAAGCAACACTTGCCAATTGTATCATATACAACTCTTGGATAGTTGGGTGAACAACATTTGTCCTAGTCCATCTTATAAACTAAAGCCCAACTCTATGCCTCTAGGTCTCAATCCTATTGAGATATCCTAGTTAAGTCGGACCTAATATTTGACATTCGGATATCACTATTATCCAGTCGCATCTCACCAAGATAAACGAGGTACCTTGCTTTGGCAAACCTACCTTATGTCGATCGAGGCCTTGATGAGTGCCAAATATTGGAAGGCATCATTAATTATTACTGACTTAATATTTTGGATGAGGGATTTCAACTTAATTATTATCAGATCTCACCATAACTAGCCTATTTATTCATGCAATATATCTAGCATATCTCATATATCATATAAAGTAAATGAATAAAATAGACTACCATATATCATATATCATGCAATGAATAGAACTATCACATAGTAGGAACGCATTCTATCACATAATAAATGCATGCTCACATAATAAAGAAATCAAAATGTCGCATAGTATGGCCCAAAATTCTATTTTCTAATGACATTCCTAACTAACTCCTTAGCTTCTTCTTGTCTCATAGCTCCTTAGCTTCTCCTTGTTCCAAGCAAAAAATACTCCATTGCAATTACAGATTTACAACAGAAACCCCGAGTTACATTTGGGGAAAATTGAGATGAGAAGAGAATATACATTAGAGAAATAGAGGAAGACACGACACACAGGTCATATTTTAAAATCCATCCATTAAAAACTCCAAGGGCCATACTATGCAACACATTCATGCATCATATGTAATAATTGCTAAGAAATATATGTAACCAAGATAAGGAGGATGATTGACATATATATTTCATAACATATTCATCATAAAAAATCATGTTCTAAAACGGTGCCTTGAGAACAAAAATAATTTTTGAACGCTACGCAGAGTTAGCACGGCGGTCCCGCTAGCCGGTTAGCGAGTGGGGGTCAAGGGGGCAGCGCCCCCTTGCCGGGGGATGTGGGGGGCGGAGCCCCCCGGGCCAAAAATTGAATACATCTGACATTCAAATTTTGATTCATTTTGCCAACAATTGACACACCCCAAGTCGAACAATTCGACTATATGATTGACATTCAAATCATAGTTTAAAATAGGATTTACGTCCAAACACTTTGAATAATTTTAATCATATCAAAACAGATCCAGCCTTATTCAAATAATTTAAAGCATACATATACCTCATAGACCAGATTCAACTTAATCATATTAAATGAATTTAAACAAGTCTTTACAGATTCAGAATTAATCACATCAATTCTATGCTGACTAGGTTATATGCTTTAAACGCAAAGAACATCACATGTTCAGAATAGATTCAAGGGTTTATCATTTGAAAATTCAGAACTACACATAGATAGATTTGAATATGAAGCAGAAAAATGCATGATCATATTCATACAATTAATCTCATCAATTGATAATTAGAATCGAAATTCAGATCATATATATCATATATATATATTAAATCAAAATCATACACGAGTCAACATATATCTCATATATATCTAGTTTAAACAGAAATTGATTTGATATTAATTTATCACATAAATATTCATCAAAACGTGTAACTTCTGATTTAAACCGAAATAGATTTGACATGTATTTATCATATAAATATTCATCAAAAATGGTAAAACACATAATCAGAACTATATTTTTTGCAAGAAGCTCTGATACTACTGTTGGGAATTCGGATTATCACATGCAGCGGAATTTAAAATTTTAATCCGAATTCTACTTAAAAATAAATAATTAATATCACATATTAATTCAACTGAGCATGGCCATGCATTTCTAAGTCTCACTCAATCAAAGGGCCCAAGGATATTTCTCTTTTATACAAGAGTAACAAAATCCCATTTACATCACTCACTTCCTTCTGCATGATTTATGACACACCCAATCAATGCCCTACTTGTCATCCTAATTAAAGGTGACATAGGACAATATTAAAGTGAGTAATTCCTCATGTAGGGAACCGTAGTGACTTCAGGTCAAAGGTTTATGTGTATTTGTGATCATATAAGAATAACTTATGACACGTTTATCCATGCAATATTCTCATAGTGGGTCAGTCCAGTACATTGTTCACTTAGCAATGTACTCATGTATTGACTTGATATCACATATCCATGATTCGTAATCATCAGTCACTATACATGCTAGTTTCGATGTATTATTACTATCCTTTTCGTAATAATACTTGACTAGGGGCATTTTAGAAATAGCAAAGTTATTCCAAGGATAATTATTATATTAAGTTATAAATTACGCATAATAATAATAAAAATAAATATAATAATTAAATTGCTTAAAATAAAATATAATACATTGTGTATAACTCTAATCATCTTATATGATTGGTTCTAGGACACACACCAATAGTCTCCCTATCGGATTCAGTGATTCTATGTGGTCTTATTCTCTGAATTAAGTTTATAGCTCAATGTATAATTAATTGCTTAATTATTAATGTTTTAATTATTCCATATAATTAATTAATGCTATCCAAGTGGGAGATTGTTGTATTTAAAAATAAAATAATTAATTTTATTAAAAATATTATATGGATTAGCATTAATCAATTATTGGAATATTTATTTAAGTAATTAATTTTGTATTTTAACATTAAGCATAGAACAGATTGGACCCTAGTTTAATGTGTATGATTCATAATAGGTTGGATCATGCATAAGCCCATATGGGTAGAGGTCCCAACTTACAGCCCTTTTAGTAGTCAGTAGTTTCCTATCACAAGTCTGACCTTAAATAGAGATATCAGGGTTATTATTTGAACACACAGAAAAATAAGGATTCTCACTATTCTAAATTTTTCTCTCGCTTTTCTCTCTATCTTGATAACCTAAGGGGTCAAGTAGGTTGTAATTCTACTCATCATCATTCAGATCAATCATGGCCTTATCAAATTATGCTCCAGGTATGCTCATAATTTTATTATGATTAATTTCATATTTTTATGATTTTAATTCATACTTCCAACAGTTTAGCCATGTCCGCCTTATCCAGAGGCATTATCTCTCGTCTACGATCTCTCGCACTCAAATCGTCGACGGAGATAGCGGCGGTTGCGGCGACCCATTAGCACGCCATGTCTTTAGGGGATTCAATTCGGAGTCATTGGACGATGGGAGTGTTGGCGAGAGTCGGATCATCGAAGCAAAAGCATCACCCAAGTTCTCGGAGGACTGGGATAATAGCAGTGAAGTGCGGAATGACTTCAATTTTGGATAAATGGGGTGAAAGGTTGCCGATTTCTGTGCGTTGGGTTGATGACAATATTGTGTCCCAGGTCAAGACCCCAGAAATGGAAAGAATCTTTGCTCTCCACTTCAAACCCTCTTACCCCTTTGATTGTTTTATGTTATGTTGTTGGGATAATAATGCGATGTTTTGTATTTCAGGAATGATTTTCTTATTGTTGGGCTATATTTCAATTTTATATTGGTACATCATAATATTGAAGCTCAATAATTTGTTAAAAGTGAATTATTTGCTATTCAATAGTGTCATGCAATTCATATAACCGGCTTTATTTAATGAAACAAGTTTTTATTGTTGTTGTTGTTGGGCTGTTTACTATCCTCACTTGGCACCTAGGGATGTGAAGGATTCAAAATATTCATAAATAATTCGAGATAGAATTCCAAAAAAAATTTATTTTAGTACATCAGTCAAGGAGCCCAATACAATAAATATATAAGTCAAATTTGAACTTTATACTATTAGCTCGAATTATTCATAAATTTAAACTATTTATAATAAAAATTTATTTTTATTTTTATACTATACATAGATAATATAATAAATAATAAAAATTAATCACACTTGTAATTATTGAGATTGAATGAAGAAATATGATATTTGGTTAAAATAATTAACTTTTTAATACATATTACTGTTTGTTAAATACAATTATTATTATATGATAATTATGTTGATATTTTTAATAAATTTAACGGTTATATAAAAATTTATATTGATAAATAAAATGAGATTAAAAAATAGTATTTAATTTATTTATAAAAAGTAAAATCTCAAATCTATATGAAATAATAATCTATTCGGATAAAATTGTATGGGCTTGAAATATAATTTAAATATTTCAAATTTGATAAAAAATTGAAGCCTGATAATATATTATTTGAATAAATTTGTCTAAACTTATTTAAGTTCGTGTTCGAGTCAGGCTTCGAGTTTGAATTATTCCTACTTAATAATGTTTAATTCGAGTTCGAACTCATTTATTTTTAACGAACTAAAGTTTGAGCGTATAAATATTTGGTAAATATTTGGTTCGACTTGATTCGTTTTCCCCCTCTTCGCACCCTTGCTTCTGCCATTTATATGGGATTAGGGTTCAGCTCTAGGGCATTTAACTCTTTTACTAGCATTTATATATTTGACTGGTTCATTGTAAGATTTAAGAACCAATGGAATACTCTATTGCTTCTGTTTTCTATGGCTATTAACACCAATCATTGATTAAGCTTCAAACTTTTAATTACATAAGTTTCAAGAACCAATTGGAATAGTGTAATGTTACAAGTTCCATTTCCTACTTATTCATCCCCTTACCTTATATGCGCAGGAAATCAAAATTATGCTTTGACGGTTAGTCTGATTTCTCTCCTTCATTATGCGTTTCTTGTTGTTTACTTCACCATTGTGTTTCTAGTTAGATTGGTTGTGGACAAAAGAAGGAAATGCATTTTACCAAACCTAAACTGGGTCATTTTAGAGCTCAAGGAGTCCCAATGAAGAGGAAACTTAGGAAATTTCCAGCAACAGAGGATGCACTTCTTCCTGTTGGTACATAAATTGGTGTTCGCCTTTTTGTTCCAGGCCAATATGCTGATGTCACAGGAATCCCATGAGGAAAAGGTCTTCAGGAGAATTTTAAATAATTTTGCCCATATTATCTTTAGTTGTTTTTGTTTGTGTTTGTGTTGCAAGCACGTGGGATATGCTATGTAATTTTTCACAAACAGCAATATCAGCCTGTTCCTTGTGTGGGACAAAATTACATTTGTTATTTCTCTTTAGATTAGAGGCTGATGGTCTTTCTTAGGGAATAAGCTTAGGAGATTTGCATGCAGATTAATCTTATATACTGGTTCTTTCATTTGGTGTTCCCCCCCCCCCCTTCCCTGTAGTTTGTAGCCCTTTGGCCTCATTTGGATGAGAATTTCTTATCCGCCAGTCTTTTATATTTCTTCCATCTAATAAACCTTTCTCTATGAAAGAAAAATGAAAATTATCACAGACGTCTGTGAAGTTTTTGCTAGCAATAGGATCAGTAGTTGTCAAAATTCTTGATGCTAAAAGAATAAATTGGCTAATTCATCTGACTTAGAAGTGCACAGTATTTTAGGTGATGTCATTTATTTAATTGTTTGCTCGAGTTCTCTGATGGTCAGAGACTCAGAAAGAGGTTGTTTTATTGCATGCTTTTTGAGAGGCTATTCATTATGTTTTCTACCTGATGTTTATATAAAAAATAATGCAGTTTTATCCTTTTGTGGGATAATTTTTTTAATACTCTCTACTTCATGCTTGCTACTTTCATGTGAGTAAAGTAGACACAACTTTTTAAAATGATGCCGTGAAATTCATGGCTTTTATATTCTTAGTTATTGTGTTCATTGTCATTATCTCCATTGTTACTAGGGTGCTATGAAAAGGCATGGATTCAGGGAAGTGCCAGCATCTCATGGTGCATCATTATCACATCCAAGACTTGGTTCCGCTCGGTCAAGGGGATGCACCTGGAGAAGTTAGTGGGACTTCATGAGACAAGTATATATTTCCTATATTAATGCACTCCCATGATTTATTTATTTCTTTTTTGATTGAGATCCCATATATTGGTTTTATAAATAAGTTTATTTTGTTAGAAAATGATATTCCAATCTGTTTGTTATTGTACTGACTAATCTATTATTTTGTTGTTCTCCAGGTTTTCAAATGTAAAAAGATGCCTGGGCGCATGGGTGGGAAGCAGAGGACAGTTAAAAATGTATGGGTCTGCAGCAAGGAATTTGATGTGGGTACGAGGCCAGGTATATTCTGTATTTAATATTTACCCTTCAAATGTAAGCTGTGAATTTGGGCACCACAGTTTAAGGGCAAGATTTATTTGACGTCCACGCAAGGTAGTCGGGCATATGCTAGCTAATTGATTGTTTTTTTAGCCTTAGTTTCTAGCAGAAAACTCCCTGCTTCTAAGGAGCTTATCTCGACAAGTACTAATGGATGGTTCATTACTATTTGGACTCATATTGTGTACTGTACCTATAGCTATAGGATAAGTGCCTTTCTTTCATATTATGGACTTGTTCATTAAGCCCTGTGCAATTCAAATTAGTGCTTCTGCAGAAATTTTAAATTGTTTAATGACAGCTTGTCATAGATACGGATTGTAGGTCATGTCTACATATGCCCAGAATTTGATCTTATGAGCATAATTTAAAAACCGACTTATCTTAGGTTTGACAAGCTGGCTCTTCCAGATGTATCCGATTGTGCATTTTTTTTTCCAATAGAGTTATGTTGTAGAATATGAATGTATAAGGGGGAAAAAAAAAAAAACCTAGGAAGCATTGGATTTTTTTTTTTTTTGATGGTAGAATTACAATTTTATAATGAAAAATTTAAGTCGTCAAGTAATTAGAAAGGATTGGATTCTATGTCTGTATTGTGGAAGATTGCATATTTCTTGAGTCTTGATTTTCATTATTTGTGTAACGGGTCCCAGGAGCCGAAAGAAAGTTTGTTTTCATAAAAGACGTTGTGTACAAGAAACCTGACATATCCGTCCTTCCTTTCCCAATATACTTTGCCGCAGAAGATGAAGATACAGAAGGTTTGGAGCCTCTGGTTGCTTATCATGGGAATGTAGATCCCTTCATGGTTACAGATCAGAGGGCACCGGGCTTTCCCATATGGTTCAATCATGATTCAATTTGGGTCATATTTTCTATGAAAATAGATCGCAAAATGAGAATTTTAGGGACCGTCCAGGGATGATTTCCGCTCTTTTTTCCCGCATCAACTGCAGCTTTGGGGCATGTAACTTGTTATGTTCATTCTGGCTATTCATCCAATATATAAATTGATATTGGGCAGGCATCTGTTTTTTATTCCTCCAAATAAATGGGAAAACTTGCAATCAATGAACAATCCATTCTAAAACCTTGTAGTCAGTAACTGTGGTATTATCATGCTCAAATGCAGTTATTGTAATATTGTATTTAATTTTAGTACGTCGTAGATGTCATGCTTACCGATGGCTTAGTTAATTATTTTCTTTTTCAAAGAAAAATACAAATTACTTCCTTGGATTTACTCTTTTTAACTTTGAAAATTTTAAAAAAATATTTTTTAAAATTTTACAAAATTTAAAATTAACACTTGTCATCCATTTAATTATTTATTTTATTAAATTATGTGATTTTTTATGAAACTTTTAAACAGAAATTATAGGATTATATTATAATGAATTTTTTGGTTTTTTTCACATATAATTTTTATCTTATATAATTAATAGAAATTAAATTATATATAAAGAATTTTAATTAAATACTTGTAAATAAAATATGAAATTATAATGAAAAATGACAAAATAATTCAAATTTTTATGATATTGTAATTCTTGTTTAAAAAATTTATGAAAAAATAATATAATTTGATAAAAATGATTAATTAAGTAAATGATGGATGTTAGTTTTAAGTTTCAAATTTTTAAAGTTGAAATGAGTAAAATTCAACTACCATTGAAGGAGATATTTTACATTTTTATCCTCTTTTTTAATAAAAATTTTGTCCCGTAACTTTAAAATTTCAAGGGAGCTTTTGCTAACTCTTTTGAAATTACTAACAATAAAATTTGATGTGGGCCAGGTGGCACTATATGGCATCTGACATAAAAATAAGGATAAATGATATTCCCTCCTCTCAAATTTTGATCTATATACACTTATCTACCCCCCCCCCCCCCCCCCCGTTTTTCAAATTTGGTGCTGAACCCTCTCATGGTTGACGGCATTGGGGAGGTTAATGTAAAAATTAGTAGGACAATTTTTCCCTCATTTACATTTAGACGAGGAGTTTGGAGCAAACCCTCTTACTCCTCATAGTGACCACTCGTTGGCATCATGATCAAACTTCCATTGGCTTCTTCTTCAAACTTCATCCTCCAAATTTCTTAGCCACTTAAGAGAGAAAAGAATTCCATCGTTCACTTGCTTGTTCAGAGAAGACAACAAGGGACACTATTTTTACATTGGTAATATGGTTTTTGTTCCATTTAGTAAGAATTTAGTTTATTTTCACTTTTTTGTTTATTTTCTTAATTTTTTTCCATTTTGTTTTGAAGAAAAGTTCGATGGTATTGTTGTTGATCCTTTATGGTTTTGTTGATTTGTAATGATAATTTTCAATGGTTTCTATGATTTTATTTTACATTTTGTTCTTTTTTTTTTTTAACCCTCCAATTTCCATTTTTCACTTCCTACATATGGATGAGAAAATTTTATGCTACTTCTCAGATTTTGCATCTTCCTCCCCCGCCTAGCCATTGATACTCCAAAAAAGATATTACCTTTGCAATTCAAATACTCTGATTGATTCTAGAGTGAGAAAAAGCGGTGAGAGAGACAGTGGTGTGTGATGAGAAGGTGGTGGAAGCAATGATAGTGGAGAAAAAGAAAAGTGGTGGAGCGGAGAGTAAAAAAGGCGGCAACATGGATTCAAAAATGGGTCGATGAAATGGTCTAAATTTTTACCGTGATGATATTGAGGGTATTGTTGGTTGAAGCTGATGATCTGACTAGGCAGATTATAGTTGTGCTTCTCAGGAATTGTAGCTCCTGATTGGTTCTCTGCTTTGGTCGATTTGATTTCTCCAAATTGTTTCTTTCTTTAAATTTTGTATTTTTGTTGCAGATTAATCAATTGGGTTTTTGTGGGAATTTCGTTTTCTTTTCTATGTCCCTCTTTTTTTTCACTTTTCTGCGTCTTTTGCTCAAATAGTTTTAGTCTGTTCATATCATAGAGAACAACTAGGAGCTTGGACTAAAAAGTTAGTATCGGGTTAAATATGCATGAACTAAAAATTTAAGTTGATATAGTTTTGTTGGTTAAATATGAGCTGAATTTGGGCACTTTGATGGAAGGTGGAACAAGTGATAATTGAGATTGGTTGATCGATGGAAGGTGGAACAAGTGATAATTGAGATTGGTTGATCGCTTTTGCTTATGTGAAATTTGCAATGGTAAGTAAACCAGAAATCTCAAAGCAAATAAGGAATTTGGCATTTAAAGAGGGAGGAATAAAACCTTACGCTCTCTTTAGCAAATAGAGAACTCTTTTAATGTTCTTGCAAGTCCATGTGTCACGCCCCAAGACCTAGAGAAAGAGTCTAGTTACGGATTTGGGTTCATATATGTATGTGCAAGCAACTAATAATACCTTCCACTGTTTATTGGGATCCTTTTGTTGAAAACTACGGGCTTAAGCAGCTTGGTAGAATTATTGTCGATATTAATTTTTAATATACTTGCTAACTAAGTTTTCCTGTAATCTGCTTCTTGCTTGAAGGTTGTAATTTGGAAATTAATGTAATTTTACTTTCCATCTAATTATATTCTCTTGCAACTTTAAAATAACTTCTCTTCTTCTGTTTTGTGTAGTGGCTGCTATTCCCGATGGCTTGAAGGCATGGGAGATACTAAAAAGACAACTAAATATGGGTAAAAATGTCCACAAAATTTGGAATGAAGTAGCCTCCTCACTTTGAAACCTACTTTGACCAATTTTTCTAATCAGATGTTAGGCTTCCTAACATGTTACGACCAAGGAGAGGGAGTGTGATTATTTGCAAAAAAGTAGGGGGCTATGAACCAAATTGGAAAGACGGAGGAGGAGGGGAGTATATTTAGGCCTAAACTCCTTCAAGAGGAGTGTAATTTATCCTATAAATAAGCATTTGAAAGACATTGCCTAAATCTTGTTCTTTAAAATTCGAAGTTGCACTCATCAATTAACCCAAAATACAAGGTTTCAACCTTTACCCTCTCCCCCCCCCCCCCCCCAAAAAAAAAAAAAAAAAACTAGCTTTCATTAAACTATCTAGTTCACTAAAATATTTCAGAATTGTAAAGGTTCATAAGAAAAACCTCTTGTACTATGATTCTCCTCCTCAATGCATATGTGCAATGAATTGAAATTGTGTTTTTGCCAAATATTTTTACCTTCATTTTTTATTTTCTAAAAAGGAACAAGAAATTTGTGACACAGAGAGGTGCAGACAAATTAAAAATGCAAGATGATTCCTCTAGTTTGACAGAATTTTAATGAGTATACTAATTTTGCCTTTAGACTAAGACAAGGTTAGTAAAACTAATTTTCGGATACTAGAAGAGTGAATCAAAGTAAGAGGGACAAAGTACGGTCATAGAATAGATATTCATTAAAGTTATGTAATAATGCAGGAAATGTATGTGTCTTTTATGTTCACTTCTGGATTAAGAAAATCAGATGAAGTATTTGCCGTGTACTACATAAAATCAACTGATACGTGTAATTTTACATTACATAATCTATATCTAAGAATAGAACCCTTCTTGCTTGCTTGGTTTACATGGAGACCCATTTTTTGAACCCCATCCAACTTCTAAGATGAATAAACAACTGACAGCTACAAAAGTAAGCAAAAACAACACGCATTACTCAGCTTACTTGACTATGTTCTAGGAAGAATCCAATATCAGATGTTGACATAATTTTTCGGGGTAATAATGTATATAAAATAATTTTTAAAAATATAAAATTATATGATACTCATATGTAATTTTAAAAAAATTCAGCAGATAGAACCCTCTTAATCCCTCTTAGACTCTAAAAGAATCCGGAAAAGTAATACAATCAAGGCAAAATATTTTGAATTGAGTGACTAAACAATTTGTCCAGTTAATCTATTAAATTTTCCCTCTTATACTCTAAAAGAATCCGGAAAAGTAATACAATCAAGTTAAAATATCTTGAATTGAGTGACTAAACAATTTGTCCAGCTAATCTATTAAATTTATGCGTAGAGGCAAATTTTATGATGGAAGTGTGACAAAATTCAAATTATCAAATAAAATTATTAATAAATGAATAAAATTATTAATAATTTCATTCAATAACTTGAATTTGATCACACCTCAATAAATTCCAAATCCATAGAGACACTCTAGATACCACCATATGTTTCATGAGAAAATTATGTAAAGAAAGATAACAAAAAGTTATGTTTAATCCTCCAATACTCTTTACTTTGCCAATGGGATTGATTTTGAAAGGTTTTTAAATATCCAAAACATGCAAATAGGAAAGGTAAATTCATGCTCAATCATTCATTTTCCTTGCTTCCCCTTTTTCTCTTCTCAGCACTTCTCTCCCCATTTAACTTCCAAATATACATTAGGTAATGTTTCACACGAAACAAAATACTCCAAAAAAATACATTTTTAATTTGCACTTTTTCTTTTGGTAGAGCTCCCACGCAAAAATGTTTTTTATTATAACATTATACTAAAATTTATTTTTATATGGAATCATGAATATTACTTATTCCTAATTAACACGTAGGATAACATAATCATGTATCCACATTTTTTTGTATTAATTTTTTTCTTAATATCTGTTTCTCAGCGTGCTTTTCTTTTTTCATTTTTTATTTTTTCCCATTTTCAAACCCCGCGCTTGGCTCCTTTAATTCAATTTTCCCAGGTAAGACGACCCAATGATAAACATCAGTCAATCCCAGAACCATGAACTTAGCAACCTCATGAAATAGACATTTTCGACATTCTTGTTTCCATTAAAAGGCTGCTAAATTCTTTAACTACAACTATCTTTCATAAAATGACAATAAAATTTCCATGCCAATCAAACACGTCAGAGAACTCTGGTCAGCTTATAAATTGCATGGCTGTTTTCCACCCATATTTGTTCTTTCATATTGCTATTTTTCAAAAAATACATAAATATATATATATTATTTTAACGTGCGCCATGCACCATAGCTCTAGAAGGCCTTTTTCTTTCTTTTAAAATCGCCATAGCTGGCCATGCGCCATAGTTCACATGCAAGGCCTCCTGTGCACTTTAAATTAACCAGTCTTCTTTTTGGTTAATATCTATGTAAATGCCAACTTGAATGTCAACAATGCTGAAGATTTTAGTGACATAGGAATTTACATGCGAGGATGGCAGCTGAAAGAGAAAATTCACTATGCAATACAATTTTCATTATCCAAGGCAGTATTTTAATCTTAGGTTGTCAAGAATCTCTGCATACTCCATTGGAGTTGCCTCACTACAGAAAACTTCATTCCATATCTTCCGGAGATCTGCTCAAAAGGTATATAAACCAATCAGTTCAGATCAACAAGTGTAACAACAATTCGTTAGCATTCAATTGCTGCATCACAAAGAGGTTGTCCATTCTGATAGTAAATGAAATAAAATTCTAGAAGAACTTCCAAGTCAATCCTAATGGACTTTTGGGCGAGGCTGGTAGCGATGAAAAATTAGATCACTGATAGATTGAGTGAGTTGATATTATATTTGAAAAGATTGTTAGTAATAATTGATGTGGGAGACTTTTACCCCCCCCCCCCCCGCGGGGGAATTAAATAATAAACTACTTCTTGTAGCTTATTCTCCATAATCAATTTTTCTCGCCAGAAATCTTCGACATCAACTCCCTATAACTTTCCAAACATAAAATCAATTCACACACTCAATCTATCGAAAATCAACTATTCAATCACTCTACCACAAACAAAAAAAAAAAAAGTATGCTCTAGATAATAAACCTTGTCAAATTTCATGATCAAACTAAAGGAGTTAATATTCCATGTGCTTGGGAAAAATTACTCCCTTTCAACTGTTTTGTATTTCTGATCCTTTGTTCTTCTTCACTGATTATTATTTGATAGAATTATATTATAGGAAATTATCTCTGATTGATTATGATCATTTCCAGATTATATTATGATTGATTCTAGAGATAGGGTTTGTTGCTTGTCTTGCACCCAATGCAAAGGATATTAAAGTCCTTATATTGTTTAAGAGCTCAATATAAATAGAGCATTAGGGTTAATCATTTTAGGTTGTATTCAGTCAATATGTCATTCAATTATATATTCAGAGCTCTCTCTAACCTTTCTACTTCTCCCTTTTCCCTAAACCCTAATTATCCTTCAACATAGTACTAGAACAGTATCATCCACCTTGAGGCCTTGTTGGTTACATCACTTTCCAAGCAGCACCTTTGCTTCTGTTGTTGCTTACCCCACCATTCCTTCATCATTTCAATAATTCTCTATTTCTAATTCTACCAATGCGTTGCCACATCTGCCATATCCAATGGGTCTCTTTCCCAGCATCCATTCAACTCATCATAGGCACCACTATGCTCGGCAGCCTCTTGCTGGCCAACCACCAAAGAACCATCAAATTCTGACCACCCACACACTGCTACAGTCTGTAACTGTTCTGCTGATTTCCAGCACCGATCTGATCTCTCCAGCACGTGAGTCCTCACTGCCAGCGCCACTGTGGTTTTCAACCTCCGATTTGCCACAACCCAGAGTCCAACACCACACATCACCACACTTCTCTGGGTTGTTTTCTGCTTGTTTCTGGTCTCTATTTCATCAGCTTCACCAATCGTCCATCATGCAACATCCCTTTGTCACATCAGATCTTTATTGCGCATGGATGTTTATTCCAGCAGCACTCTCTGCACCCATGTTCTGGCAGTTCTGTGCGTCAATGTTTATTTCAACAGCATTTCTTTTAGCGCCGATGGTTGTTTTAGCAGTAACTCTACGCCAATGATCATTCTGGCAGCCATGAGATCGCTTCATGTTCAGCAGGAGTTGTTGGCATGTTATGTTCATTGCAAGCTGTTTGTGTAGTTTAAAGATTCTTCAAGTTTTCTTTATTATGTTTTATTGCATTTTATTTTTAAGGGGTTCTTATTTCTGTTCCAAGCTTGAAGGGCAGTGTTAGAATTATATTATAGGAAATTATCATCGATTGATTATGATTAATTCTAGATTATATTATGATTGACTCTAGGGCTTGAGCTTGCTTGTCTTGCACCCAATATTAAAGGTATTAGAGTCTTTATATTTCTTAGGAACTCATAAAGCATTAGAATTAAGTATTTTAGATTGTATTCAGTCAATATATCATTCAATAATATATTCAGGGTTCTCTCTAGCCTTTCTACTTCTCCCTTTTCTCTAAACCCTAATTATCTTTCAACATTATCCAAATTAGATATTCCAAGAGATTCCCAAAATAAGGCAACAATAGCAAGAAGGAACTTAAAATTAGACAACTAAATACAAAAACATACCGTCCTTGTCTGTTGGCGGGAGACACATTATGAGCATGTCAAATCTTGATACCTTGGTCAAGTGCTCGATATAACTGACAGCCAAACCTGTGTCTTCACTACCAGAACAGCAAAAAATGATATCATGTATCTAAAGATCAAACAGAATTCAATAAAATGGCAAGGCTAATGAGATATTTACTCACGTGAAAAAGGATGCCACACACTTGATGATGTCAATTAACATGGTAGCAGACAAGGCATTTTTGAATATCCCAGGTAACTCATCAGGAGATATGGCCTAGCATACAATAAAAAGTATAAGGGACATCCTTGTTCTTATCACTTTGGGTATGACAAAAGGAAAAAGGAAAGCAGTAGTGCACAATGTTGAATACCTTCAGCAGACGAGCCTGTAGTGCACAATCACCAGAAAACCCTTTCCATAAGACCTCAAATTGATACGCTGAAGTTGGTGGTGTTATATTTTTTGCGGCTTCAGCCACGGCTCGAGAAGCTGCTCGAGAAGCAAGCTGTTGAACAGATGCCTTCATTTCTGGCTTGCCAGTTCTTTGATATCTCTGTTTAAATGATGTGTGAGCCAACAAAGTCAGATCAAATCTCAAATACTTAATCAATTCACTGACAAAAAGCAAACAAAACTGCTATAGTATATGTGAATATTAAGTAAATTTGCTTGGGGCAATTATAGCATATGAAGATTATTGAAGAGATCTTATTAAATATAAAAAAATACAAATGCTTCTGCACATATATAAAACATGTTTTTAAACAAAATTACGTAATGGGCCTCAGGAAGGATTCAAGATAAACCTCAACACTCTCCACACTGTTGCCTGCACTGGCATCTTCCTTAAAGCCATTATCTTCATGGCCTTCAATCCTGCTTCTGGCTCCTGCATTCTTGCTATTTACCTCTTCCACTGAGAGAGAAGCTTTTGCAGGAATTTTCTGTTCACTACCCTATCAAGAAAGTCAAAACTTCAGGCTGGACAAACGGTATATTCCAAAATAGCAGCGAACTTAACCCATAAGCAAAACAATATCTTGTACAAGGGATTTTAAAAACTCTACTTATTTGCACCTTTATTTGCTCTGGAACTTCAGCTGGCCTTGATTTTTCAGTACCATTCGAAACAGGATGGATGCCGTGGTCATCAACTTTTTTCCATAACTTCTCCACTTTTTGAGTTCCCTGTCCAGAGCTTCTCAAAACTCCAGATGCCTTCTGGAAAATTGCCTGAACAATAACCAAAGGATTTTATTTTAATATAGTGAAACCACTGCAATAGCCAAGAACAATAAAAGTACACATAAACTAGGTATCCAATTTCTGCAGTGACAGAAACTGTAATGGAACTATATGCGTGACATGGCCACATGTTTGACATTTCTAACATAAAGAACAATTAGTAATCACTCTCCATCTCTTATTATCTATTGCATTTAACCGTTTTCATAGAGATTAAAAAAGTAATTTAGTTTTTTTATTTTTCCTAGACTTTCCAAAACTACCTTTTAGTTCAAAATCAAAATTTATTCAATTTTTTAATTTATACACAAAATTCAAGATGGTTGAAATGAAGAGAGAAATATAATGGAATAAATTTATTAAGACACTTCTTGATGAATGTACAGAATGATGAAGTATTTATTAGTAAAAAAGAAGGATAAATCGGAAAACTAATATTTAATGCTTCATTAGATTTCTAAGATAACAAATAAAAAGAGACAAAAAAAAAAATTTCCTCCAAATATAAAACAATAAGGAACAGAGAGAGTAATATTTTGCAAATATCATAAAACAACAATCGGACACTTACTTTCTCATACAAAGCCTTGGTATCAGCATATTGTTTCTTGATTTCTTGATTGTTAGGTTCTAACCTCAGGGCAAACTCAGAATCTGCAATGTGTGGAAATCAAAGAATGAATAATTTCACATTTAAATCACAAATGCTAACTTGCTTCAATAACAGATATCTATCTATTTTCAACTTAGCTTACCCTCCATGGATTCTTTAAGTTTCCCAAGTTCTTTTCGAGCTGTTGCTCGACGTGAGTATGCTTTTATGTAACGATCATCAAGATTTAATGCTTCTGTACAGTCATCTTCAGCTTCTTGGAATCTATTGATATCAACAGAGAAAAAAAAAGGGGAGGGGAGGGAGGAAACTATTAAACTTCATGCAGCAGTGCCCTTCAAAAACATACGTCACAAATTTTTGACAAGTAATATATAATTCTGACATCAAGGAAAAAAATGAAAAATTACTGAAGCATGCCTTCTGAGTTTAATATAGGCCATTGCCCTATTTGCATATGCAACAGCTGTTGGGGACAAGGCGATGCTTCTTGAATAGCAATCAATAGCTTCCTTAAACTTCTTCTGCTTGAAGTACTCGTTACCCTGTGAAATACAGATAGATTGCAGGCACCGCATTGTGAAGGATGGCAACATCCAGAAGAATTGCTACATACAATTTTAAGACTTGCCCCCAACCCCAACCTCCAAAGTCCAAAAACTAAACATAAAAATGAAAGATAATGGACTCTACCATCTCTTTCTCAAAAGACGCATCAGGAACATCTTCAATGAAGCTGCTACTGACACGGCTGGATGGATCATTATTTCTGGCAAAACTATACTGGCCATGGTCAAATGAACGTGTTTCTTCTCTGGATAACTTCTCCACACCCACTGATCCAGTATTGCGAGATGATGAACCCTTTGTAAATTCATGTTAGAATATCATACATCACACAATTATATAGAGGCATATATGTACATACACACATTAATTAATTGCTAACCTTCACACCCTGTGGAGATTAAGCATTCTTCACTTCCTCACTTAAAAAATAAAAAATAAAAAAAGGAGAGAGAGAGAGACTTTTAAGCAACTTAAATGAACATGGTAATTTAGTAATTTCAGTGTGCACTCTACAGAACCCTAAAAATCTGATTCCCTCTTTTTCTCTCTTCCTCTCTCTCACAAGCTCATACCTATACTTGTCTCCCTCCCTGTGTTTATCTCCCTCTTTTCATAATTATTCTGAATTAAAGCAAATGCATGCAAACAACTACCTCTTCCATCTATGGCCACTCAATTGTCAGAAAACTACATCTTAGCTTTTGAGTTTGGTTCTTTACTAATAGCAGTAATCCCATTCCAGAGCATAATATCCACTTCTACCTTTAACTTGCTAAACAACTTCTGATATAAGGAAACGACCATAGCCTTTACTTATATCTCTTGCACTGGGTACAGCACCAATGTACAAAGAGATCACAATAGCACACATGATATGAATTGTTACTAGATAATCCAGGACTAAGTATCCCACATATCTAATTGAATTGTACTTGAGATTTACAGTGTTATTATCACTATTATCATTAATTTTACCCTCAATAACATCGATCTTGTCCTCTTACTGAGAGTGGGACTGAGAGACAGATAGTGAATTAAGTTCAATTTCACTGTGGTGTTTGTCTTTGATACTTTGCTGCTTAGACAGCTCAAAAACAGGAGGAGATGAAAAGAGTGAGACAAACAGATCTAAGTTTGATGGGAGACAGTACGCACTAAAATTACTAAATTATCTAAAGTTTGTGTAAGAGGGAACCAGATTTTTAGAATGAATGAATGCCAAAGGTAATATAGAGTGCACACTAAAATTACTAAATTACCTAGTTAATTTAAGTTACTTATAACTGCTGGGAATTATTTTTTACCTTTTTTCCTCCCCAAGTTAAAGAGCAGATGCATACTAACCTCCACGTAAAGGTGTGCACATTAGCAATATATATAAGAGACGAAAATATGAAACAAATTATGATTCTGTGAATGACAATTATACCATTAACTCATTGGCATTTATGCTTAAGGACTATGAACTATTTTCTGTGTTGGTTTTTTTAACCAAATTGCAACCACTAAACTTGTAATCTAGTTCACTTTTTCAATGAATCATAACAATAGATTTACATTGTTCATGTTTCCAATTTAGTAGATTTTGTAAAAAACAAACTCGTATTATACTGATATGTGGAGGATAATAGCCAGTAGGGCATAGATTAATTAAACAAATATTTTCTCTGTAGACGATGCTCCATTCTACAAGTCACATTCACATTGCACAACAAACCAAAAGTTGATACCCTTAGTGCAATAGTACAGATACTTCCATACCAGCTTCTTGCTGGATAGGAGCTTAACTACAAACAGATTTACAACATTTCTGATTTAAATAAAATTACCAGCTTTTCCTTTTGGTGCAATTGAGATTTCATTTTCTGTGTTTTGTCCCTTTGTGAAAGTTCCCAATCTTGCAGGTCATTCAAAAACCCCTGGAAATCCTGTTGAAATAAAAGGGACAGCATACAGCATCTCACAAACCATATTCAAAGCTCATGACCAGCTAAGGAATTCAGCCCCCTTGAAGGTGACTTCCCACAAGCCTTACCCATGCAAACCCAGAAACTAAATCTATAATAGAACTAGCCAAAACAATGCAAATTCACAGAACTACTCTTTCACTAAAATAGTACTCATTTTATCAGACCATAAGATATATTATGCAGTTGTAACAAATTTTGTTACCAAGTGAATGCATATAAGTGAAACCTAAATATATCTACCATGAGTGATGCGACCCTATGATTGACTGGATCAATCCTCTTCTATTGCTCTGGCTTGGTCCACAATGACAAATAATCAAATGCCCCTGCAGAGAAAGAAGAACACTGAAATGAAGTGAGTGTCAGGGACCCAATAAGTGGACTTCTACCATAGTCCAAAACTCAACAACAAAGAGAATTTGGTGATACACACGGTGAAATAAATATAAGTAAATAAATATCTCCCTTCGTATAATAGGTTAATTAGTTTAACCTGGAGCAAGATAAAGTAAGCACCTAGAGTCACCACAATCCATATTCTACATAGAAGTTTACGATCAAAGAAGAATCTGGAAGAGTCACAAATTCAAACACAGCACAACAACGCACAGTGAGTAATGATTAGATGGTATAGTTGTACAACATCCTTATTGCTTTCTTACTAAGTAGATAATGAAACCCCACAATTTCTCCATTATGGATAGAGTTAGACACACATACATGTGTAACTATTCTGCCCTTATTCCCCCCTTGCACTTGCTTACATACATAGATAATTCTCTCCCTTACTCCTCCCTTCACACACAAACACATATATACACATACATGGATCGAAACAAAGATGGTCAAACTCACGATTTTACATAGGATCGGAAATCATAAATAGTAGGATTGAAATGAGATCATACAACTGTACCCTCTAAATAAATTTTAGGTTTAAATGCAATTTTGGCGCCTAAAATATAAATTGTGTGATTTTGAATCCCCTAATTGGAAATAAACTATTTTGGTCCCCTAAATATCTAGTTGCTGTATTTGGTCCTCCTGTTAGATTTCTATCAAATTCCATCAACTTTTTATCAACTTCTATCAACTCCTATTTGACCTCTTAAGTATTTACTGCATTATTTTTCTAGATAAAACACATTTTTTAGGATTTTTATAGACAAAAGACTCTCGAAAAGATTCAAGCTTTCATATGTAATCTATTGATTTTGTTCAAAATTTCCAATATTTAAAATACATACATACATACATACATATATATATATATATATATATATATATCATGCTTACATAAAAGTTATTTCATTTTAACATGAAGGAAGCATTAGGTGGAAGTGGCTTTATGAGGTCAAGAAATGGGTGAAAATCAAATAGGAAAACCAAAAGTGCACCAATTAAATAATTAGGGGGGCCAAAATAGATTATTTTAAATAAGAGAGAGCAAAATTGCACAATTTATAATTCAGAGGACCAAAATTGCATTTAAACCTAAATTTTATATATGCCCACATGAATTTTTTTGTTGGAAGAAATATAACATTGAAATATAAAATTCCACAGGAATTGCAAGTTAGAAACACATAATTTGACAAAACCTAAAAGGAAAATAAGACACTAAATGACCTCAAAACAGAGGCAGCATCATTCTATCAGCTATTGGAGATAAACTGATGGAAGTTAAAGGGACAATAAAACACTAAATGACCTAGAAACAGAGGCAGCATCATTCTACCAGCTATTGCAGATATCTAACCCAAATATGGCAACAGATTCCTGTCTTCCAACAGCAGCAGCAAGAGGATTTGGCCTCCAACACCAGTGGGAGACTTTGGTTGCGTCAGGAGCAAGTGCCTATGGATATTTAGAGAGAACTAGAGCAAGAAAATGTGAAAAGGAGGATTGAGGATATCTTGAGAGAATCATGTGAGAAAACTAGGGCAGACAAGAACTGAGGTTAATTCGGACTGAGTGATCTTCTCCATGCCAAAAGAAATTGCAGCCCACCATCCACCAGCATTAAGCCATCTGCCTTTTCATCTGAATTATGCAACTCATAATCTCACACAATCCCACAGATTCAGCTATTTAGACAGCAATTTAAAGTGATCCCACCTGACTTTGATTCTACGTGCAATCCAACATGGTAAGGGAGGCTATGATCATAGAATCTCATGATTCCAAAAGTTGCCTCACTAATTTGACAACCTTCTCTCAAGGACAAAAACTAAGAATCTCAACCTAAACTCTATCCAACAATTCCATCATAACATACAAACCCCTAGGTAAGAAAACAATAATTTGGATGCCTCACAATCTTAAACCATCAATTCCAGTTCAATAAAACAGCAGGAAGTATAGACATCAAGTTAACCTGTCTTAGTATAGAACTATTAGATAATGATGGATTAAAAATAAATCAGCAAGGATAACACATGTGAAAAATAAGAAGTGAAGAAAATAAAATTACAAGCTACGATAAAAAGAGCATACTTTCTCCAAGGCCCAAAGTACACATCCTTCACTTCAGGGGCAAATTTCACAGTGGCAAACCTTAACCACTGGAAATTCAAGGTCCTAGAATGAAAAAAGCGAACAGAGCTCTAATCCTTATAAAAATCTTGTCTTATATAGAGCTTAATACTAGACCTATCCACAGGCCAGACCAAGCTTAAGCTTCAGCCTGGAACCAGCCCATACCCAATCTATTTCAGCCAATTTAAATTACATGCCTAGGCCCAAACCTCAGGTAAAGTCCAGGACTAGGCTTAGATTACTTCAATTCAGTATCTATTTTAAACTACATCCATTACTATCACCACATTATAGACCCAAGATTCATAATACACAAAGATCAAAGCCAAACTACATTAGCTAAAAAAAAATTAGAATTGAACAAAGTGAGATTTCTCCTACTTATTTGTCTTTCATGAGGTCAGCAACTTGATTTCCGTTACATGTCTCGAATCCATAGTAAACCATGATCAAATGATATGCAAAAGTTAAGAGAATAAATTGACCAAAGCTTAAGTTAGCTCATACCACAAGAATAGAAAGCCAACCTTCTCCTATTGAGCAATTTACTATATAAAATACATACTCCATTGCTACACCTCCAAAAAGTAAACTTCTCACAGACATTATATCAAGCACCCCTTAGACCGACGCAAATGACCCAATCAAGCCACCAAAACAACTGTACAATGGCATAGAAGCTAAGACCACGTAACATATTTATAAACTATAGCTGCACCAACATTGCATACTAACTGTAGCTGCATAAACCCAAAAAGAGTTCGATCAATTGGAACCTTAGAAAAAGATGCATCAAGTGTTTATCTATTGCAATAGCCAATAGACCAGTAACTAAGCCTTTCCACAATAAGATAACTGATCACCCAATAAATAGCATACAAATGAGGAAAAGGCAATTCCTAAGAATGGGTTTGTAAAGAAAAAGTGAACCAAATGAAGTTAATCGGAAAGCCATTAAGGAAGAATACAACAAAAAATTTAGACTAAAAACCAACAATTAAAAAGTCAGAAACAACGATCTTTTAAGTAAAGGACAAAGGAAGACAAAAGTCAAGAAACCCAGAAATCCTACATTTGTGGGTAAAGAAATGTTTACTTAATTAAAACTTCAAACTTTAAAATCACAAGTTCATGGTTTCAATCAATTTTCTCAGAATGCCAGAAAGAAAAAAAAAATAAGTCCTGAAATTTGTGTGCACCTCGGAAGCTTAATAGAGACTGGAAGAGTTGCTGCACAAGAGAGCGAGAGAGACCGAAGGTCCGCGAAGACACGTCCGCCAAAATGTTCTCTTTGGATCGTGCAACTTGTCTATCGTTTAATGAAACCAGGCCCGTCAACTTTGATTAATTGCATTTTAGCCCTGAAGAAATAAAAAATTAACACTTATTATCCACTAATCCATTAATTTAATCATTTTTATTGAATTATGTGATTTTTTCCGTAAAAGAATCGCAATATTATTATATATTAATTTAGGACACCATTTTAAGTAATTATGTGATTTTTATTGAATTATGTAATTTTTAAAAACTTGTAAATCAAATAATTTTTTTATATTTAATAAAAATTAAATTAAATATTTGAAATCTTAAGTAAACACTTGAAAATGAGAATTACAATATTATTCTATGGGTTGACAACATTTATTTAGCAATAGATTTATACAAAAAAATGTCTTCTTAAGGGGGAAAAAATCCTCTTTCTCAAGATTCAGTGAGAAGAAGAGATAAAGAATTAGGATTGGGGATCAGATTTCAAATTCTGGATTTTGAAACTCTAAAACATAGAAAAACCATTGAGAGATAAATGGAAGGGTAACATACTTTAATCTCCTCTATGGTTTCAATAAATTATATGAATATCTCTCGTAATTTTAAAATCTACCTAAACCTTTTTTAAAATAAGAGTTTTATATGAAATTTTGTTAGTATTTTCCATTCAAAGAGCTTGATGGCAAGTGTGGCCACATATTCCCTAAAATATCACTTTACTTTGTCATAGGAGAATTTGACTAAATAAAATGAGAAGTGGATAAAATCCTAAAGTCATAAGTTTCATTTTAATAATTAACAAGGGTAATAACAACTGTTTAACAAAACCCCTGCAAGTGGTAACTTTTGTTATTATTCTTCCGCACAAATCAGGGAAGACAAATCCAAAATGAAACATGTTGGGCATCCTCCCTTTTTCCCTTTCAGTTGATACCAATCCCAACTCATAATTAGAGCTTTGACCCCAACTTCTAAAATTTTTTCTCAGCAATTAAAATCGAATTTGCAGTTACTGGTTATAACAAATCAAACAATAATGTGAAAAAAAATAGTCTAACAAAAATCTAGAAATTGAAGGGGGGGAAAAAAAAACAAACAATGGTTGAGAAGCACCACATTAGGATTTGCATGAGTAGAAGAAGCCCAAACAGTAAGAATCACAAACATATTAGCAGTGTTCATCTTTCACAGCTTAAATCCATTTCAGAAAGCCAGAAGCTACTAGAAGAAAAGTCGCATTTTACACACATTAATATTGAAAGTCTAAAATCCGACCCAAAGAACATAATTTAAAGAATTTTACTATCTTTGATAGGAAGAAGCTGCGACGTATAAATTGGTGTTGAAGAATGGCTTGGCGTTACTTGAGGAAAGACAAAGTGATGGAAAAGGGGGAAATCAAGATTTAAAAAAAAAAAAATGATGCCTGGGTGATATTTTCAATAATTGGTGATGGAAAGGAAATGTGACGACATGGAGTTCCAGAATGGCTGATGATGGTGTCAAGAAGCGAAGGAAGAAAAAGAAAGAAAGGAAGTTTTCGAAAAAAAGAAGAAAACAGAGAATGTATAAAAAAATAGAAGAAAAGGGGAAAAACAGTTAACAAGAAGGATAAATAGATAGATTCATAATTCAAGTATAGTTAAATTATATTAAAAAAAATAAAATATCCAGCCAAATATTCCAATCGGAATCTATTAAGTGGGGTTTTGTGGAGGTTTAGAACTATAAGGGAGGGTTACGTAACATCGTTCAAACTTAGGACGGTCAAATTATTTTACTCTAAATTGAAAGAAGGGTAGAATAAACCATTTACGTTTTGTTTGAATGCCAGAGAAATAAGAAAAAGAAAGAAAAGAATAAATAATATATTTTTTATTACATTTTATTGAAAAGAAAATGAAAAAGAATAAAAATAAGAAAGAAATCATTTTTTCTTGTATGATTAAGAAAAAAATGTAGAGAAAGAAAAGTTAGTACGATGAAATAATGATAACACCTTTAATCCATTATTAAAATATAATAGGATGAAAAATTTTCCCTTTAAAATATTTTTAATAATATTTTATATGTAAATTATATAATAAAGACTTTAAAATATAAAAATTAGTAATAAAATTTTATTTGATATTTTTAAAAAAATGTTAAAATTATAAAAAAAAGGAAGTAGTAGATCATTTCAGATTTAAAATAAAAAATTTAGAAACAACATTTTATTTTCTTAAATTATTAAAAAAAGAAGTTATAAATCATTTGTCATTCTATAAAATAAACATATAGTGATTTTTAAAAGTTGGATTTACCTATAATTACACACATATCCTCTTGAATTGTTTGTAATTAATGTAAGAGAAAAATACAAAATACCCATTTAATTTTAAGGTAGTTACATTTTATCCTCATTAACATTGAAAACTTTCAAATTAAACCTTTAAACTATATAAAACTTCCAATTGACACACACTATTCACCTAATTAACTATTGCATTAAATTATATAATTTTTTATCAATTTTTAATTAAGAATTACAATATTATTATATTTTATTTTATTATGTCTTTTTTGCACATAATTTTACAACTCATTTTCAAGTATCTAATTGAAATTCTATATATCTAATTTAATTTCTGTTAGTTATATAATATAAAAATTATGCAAAAAAATGATATAATAAACTAATGTGCAATAATATTTAGATTATTTAAAAACTTCTTGGAATAATATAATAAAATTTCTTGAAAAATCTACATAATTTAATAAAATGATTAATTATGTAAATAATGTGTGTTAATTATAAGTTTTTTAAAATTAAAGAATTTGATCTATAAATTTTCAAGATTAGTGAAGATAAAATGCAACCAGCTCAAAGTTGTTGGAAGAATTTTACATCTTTCTCTTGTAGCTTATATTTTATTACCATTAAATATAGGTTTTAAAACCAATTTTTATATTTTATAATTATATGCATCAAATACACCAAACTTTATTTAATTAAAACTTACAAAATACATATTTTAAACAGTTTTGTTAATAATAATATTTTCAAATTTGTTTTACTATTTTAAAATAAAATGAATTAAATAAAAATATTAATATATAAAATATAGTTAAAATTATATGCATTAAAAAATTATATAATGTATTTATTTCACAAAAACAATCTAATCCTGAACAAAATTACTTAGAGAGCCAAACTAACAGATTTAACAATGTCCATTCTATGCTTAAATTGACCCATTATTTTATTAACTCTATGAATAATGGTCAATAATTTTTATCCAAAAAATCATAATAATAGTATTATATTAATAAATATAAGGGGAAATTAATAAAGTTGACAATATAAAAATAATAATAATTACAACAATAAATAAAATAAATTGGTTAAAAGCTATGAAATTACTAATACTTTTTTTATCAAAATTTCAATTTAATTGTTGTAGAATATATTTTTTTACTTGAACCCCTTGTATCTGTTAAGTCTTATTGTATCCCCAGTAATCTAAATTTAAGCCAGGTTAAACTTAAAACTTTCTCAATAATAGTTTTTTTCATTCATAAAGTTTGAATTTGAAATCTTACTTAAGAAAATTGAATTTCCAACCACTCCGATGAATCATCACTAGTGAATATATTATCATTCTATTGAGTGAACTGTATTGTTGTAGATTAAAGTATGCCACTATAAACAAAACTTGTTCTAAGCAAAAGTGTGGACACTATTGAAAAATAGATGTGTTGCTTTTTCTGATGCAATTTCTTTCCCATCTTCTTCTTATGAGTGGAGAAAACAAAATTTGTGTGGAATCCAGTTAAAATTTCTACTTAGATTTCTATCCTCTCTAATATCATCACATAATTCGAATGATAGAAAATATCTTTTTCCATTCTTTTTTCTTTATTAATTTCTCTCTCTCTTCCTCTTCATCCGTCATTTTTTCACATTAACAAAGGGTGGGCTAAGGAATTAGAAGTTATAGAAGATTAATAAGTAAACTGTAAATCAATTTAACTAATGATTACTTTTGCAAACTAATAGAAATTAAGATATCAACAAAAATACCACATTATAGTTAAGGAACACTAAAAAATAAAGGCAAATGCAAATCTTAGATCGACATATGAATAAAAAATTGTACCCAAAGTTTTTCCTTATGATTATCCTTTCTTTTGGAGCATAGAAAGGGAAATTTAAATTTAAATTATGAAAATGAATGAGAAATAAACTTAAGGAAGCTTCCTTAGCCAAATCACAACAATTTCAAATAAAAAGAAGAGAGAATTAACCTTGCATCAACAGTAAAATCAACATGACAATGCAAGTGAAGGTTAGACAAAATGCTTCATGGGCAACATATGGAAAAGATGTGTAAAGGAAATTGGCAAGAAAGACTTCAACAAAAAGTTATCAATGAATGAAAAACCTAAGAGGTTTAAAAAAAAACCTTAATTGTAAACTAAATGTGATATAAGTGAAAGATAATAAGAAGAAAGTAAGAAAAAGAAAAAAATAAAGAAAATGCTTTCTTTTCTTATGAAGAGAATAAAAAAGAGAGAAATATGAAAAGGAAGAAAATGGAAATAAAATTAGCTTTTTAAACTATGCATTGCATGAATATATAATTAGATTAAATTACATCTTCATTATATGAAAAACATTTTTATGATAAAAATTTTGAATTATGTGTAAGAATTTTCTTATTTTAAACTGTCGTTAATTGGATTTATTTTATTTTTAATAAAATTGGATTAAACGTTTAACTCAATTATATGAGACATGAAAGTAATAGAGTGATCTAATAGGTTATAGGTTTATCTCATATTATACATATTGTATTAAGAGTATAATTTGGGCCTATCTAGGCATATTTGGTATAGTGCTTGTTGTTGAGTCCATAATGGGTAGACTCAACAAGTTTATATATATTATTGATACTAGGTCCTCTCTCCACATAGGATATTTATGATTGTTCTTCTCATTAGAGCATCACAAACTACAAAAGTTGTAGGGGGAATGCCTTATTCTCTACACAAATATTTATATAAAAGAATTGAAAATCACGAATAGATTTAAGAGATATGCACTATTGTTAATTTTAATATTCTTTTATTATGTGGTTCTAGTTTTGATATATGATTTGTAAAATTATGAATTCTTACATGTGGTATCAAAGCAAATTATATCAAATTAAAACTCTAATTTAATTAATTGAGATTTTAACTTGGTTTTCATTGATGATTACTTCTATATAATTTTATTAAAAAGAAATTTTGAATCATATGGTATATATATATATATAAAATCATGTTATATATTATATATTTATATATTCCAACGTCTTCTTTTGAAATTCATTATATTTATATTTACTGCTTTGGCATTTTATATTTTGGCCTTGTGTATATGTTCTATGTGAACATTTATTATATTTATATATATATATACATATGGTTCAGGTTCCTTTTCTTATATATATGCTTAGATGTATGGACATATATATATAATGAATTATATATAAAATTTCCTGGTTTTTTGTTTGGCATGCCTTCTGTATATCTATTTGGTTTCCCTTTCTTATACATATGCTTAGCCTTCTGGACATATATATATATATATATATATATATATATATATATATATATATATATATATATATATATATATATATATATATATTATAATGAATTATATATAAAATTTCCTAATTTTTCATTAGGCGTACCTTTCCTATATACGTTTATTTTAGCATAATTAAAATCTATTATATATATATGCTTGGCTCCATTCGTGGCGGTTGCTTTGGCTTTGTTAGTATATATATATATATATATATATATATATATATATATATATATATATATATATATATATATATATATATATATATATTTGACTTTAGTATATATTATAATTGTTATATATGATTGATATTTTGTATATATCATAATTGTTATGTATATAATTTTGTGCATGTTATTAATGCTTCAAGTTTTATGTCTATGAGCTTTCTTTTCACTTGATTTGGCATGAATTTAATCGCTAAAATCATTTTAATGTATTCTAAGAATGAGACACATCTTGGGGAAAATGTATGTGGAGGTAAAAAAAATTTAGGGCAATTTGGATATATTTTTCCCTATTTAGAAGTAAGTTGGTGGAATTAAATATTTATTATCACAATGATTATTTAACAAGTCAATGAAATTCTTTTATGCTATTACGGATGTTCTTGTTATTTAAATTAGTTCATATAATCACTTACCCACAAAAGGTTATTATGTGAATTAATTTAGATAACTTAGAGCTTTTATAATAATAGGAAGGTTGATGATCCTTTTACCTACAAATGTTAGATTTTTCAATTTTGTTTATTATTATATTAGCTTGATATTTTAGGGATATCTTAAAGTTTATTAATTTTTCCACCCACAAGGGAATCTGTAACAATGTTTTAAGGTACCTAACGCTTAAAAGAAATATAAGTTATTATTATTACCTATGACATTGACTACATTTCTGGTATCATCATTATTTTCAGCTCCATGTGCTTTTTTTCCTAAATAATCAGTCTTTTACAATTGACACTATAACTAGAGGAAATAATAAAAGATAGAAGGAAGATATAGGGTTAACTTTAACCATGATGAATGTGGACATGGCAATTAAAGTTAAGAAGCCTATTGATTTAATTGACTAAAGTACTATTGAGTAGAAAACTTATTATGAGAAATAGGATAAGATCAATCGCTTAGCTTTGATGGTAATGAAAAGATTAACCTTTAAAGATTTAGTTCAAGCTATTTCAAGTACTAATAATGCCAAAACCTTCTTTACTTCCATTGAAGAAAGATATGTAGTTTCTGATAAAGTCGAAGCTAGTTAATTGATGGAGAAATTTGTTAATATGAGGTATGATGGTATTAGTAGTGTTATGGAGTATATTTTAAGGATGGTTACTATTTCTACAAGACTTGGTAAAGTAGAATGCCTTATTAATGGTACTTTTCTTATTAACTATGCCTAGAGTTGTACATGGGTCGGATCGGGCGAGTTTCGGGTTAAGTCAAACTATATAAAATTTATGGTCCGGCCCAGCTCGGCTTAATTAGTGTTTAAAAAAATATTAGCCCGGCCCGGCCTGCTTATTTAAATGAATGGCCCACTAGGTCAATCCGATTATCCAAATAATTTTTTTTATATTTTTAAGTAAAAAAATAATTTTTATTTGTAAAAATTATATATTTAAAGAGATAATATGATAGTTAAATATATAAAATATTTAATTATATCAAATTAATATTTTTTACATTAAAAATAATTAGATATAATTATTTTTTTTAATATATAATTATATTATAAAAAATAAATTAATATAATCGGGCTGGGCCTATCGAACTTTTTTATCTTGATCTAAACTCGGCCCAATTATTAATTGAATTTTAAAAAAAAAGCTCAACAGGCTATCGGGCTAAAAAAAAAAAGGCCCAAATACTCTATGTTTGCAGGCCGAGCCTATCGAGTCGGGCAGATTGCCCAACCCATGTACATCTCTAACTATGCCCTAAATACCCTACCTTCCTAGTTTAATTCCTTAAAAACCTTTTATAATAACCAAAAGGAAAATGGGATGTTAACACATTTATATCCATTTGTGCTTAAGAAGAAGAAAGGATGAAACATGAAGTTTCAGAAAATATAAATTTAGTCAATTAGCCACATCCTAAAAAGCCTTTTAATAAAAGAAATTTTAAGTCCCAGGGAAAAAGTAGTCCTAAAAGAAACCTCGGTAATAACCATCATGGTCTTAAACCTATAATAACTAAAGATGAATGTTGGCTTTATAAAAAGACAAGTCATAGAAGGAATGATTATTTTACTTCTAATAAGTACTAAAAAATAAAAATAAGAAGAAAAATAAAAATAAATTAGGTAATTCTTTTTCTTTCTTTTACGTTGAATCCAATTTGATATATGTTCTTATTAATTTTTAATGGATTAACTCTGGGGCATCTATCCATGTTACTAATACCTTGCAAGGATTCAAGAACAAGTGAAAGTCAAGTAAAAATGAAGTCAATCTCTGTATAGGAAATGGAGAATAAGTGTAAGTAGAATACATAGGCATAGTTAAACTAAAATTAGATTCAAGATTTATTTTATTCTTAAAAGATACTTTATATGTACTATCCATGAGGTAGAGTTTGGTTTCTTTATCAAAACTTCAAGATTTAAATGTTTATTTAAGTTTTAATAATGGATCTTATCAATTATTTTATAATTTTATTGTCATTAGTAATCTTTCAAGATTTGATGGTTTGTAATTGAATCTTAATTCTCAACAGTTTGATTCTCTTCATGTTATGAATGTTATTGTTAAAATATCTTTGTTTAAGGAAAATTCTTTTCTTTTATGGTATAAACGTCAAAGAATCAATAGGTTAATAAAAGAGAATGTCATTCCATGTATTAATAGTTATGATCATGATTATGTTGATTGTAGTAGAGGAAAAATGACTAGAAAAACTAATAAAAACTTTACTCGTAGTAAAGATCTCTTAGAGATAATTCATATAAATATAAGTGGTCCTTTTAAGAATACTTTATATAGGAATAAGTATTTCATAACATCTATAGATGATTTCTTCCACTATGATTATGTCTACCTTATAAATAATAGGTCACAATCTCTTGAAAAGTTTAAAATTTTTAAAGTGAGGTAAAAAAGTAATGTGGTAAAGAGGCCAAAATTGTGAAATTTAATTATGGTGGTGAGTATTATGGCAAAGCTGATAATATAAGCTAACTCATGGGACTTTTTGCTAAATATTTATAGGATTAAGGATAGTTTTCTAATTTACTATGCTTGGGGCTCCTGAATAAAATGGAGTAGCTGAAAGATGAAATCACAATTTGATAGATATGGTAAGATCCATGATAAGCAGAACTGACTTACTAATTTTTTTAAAGCAAAGTCTTAAAAACTACCATGTATATCCTAAATAAAGTTCCTACTAAACCAATACCTAAAATACCTTTTAAACTTTTTCAAGGATTGGAAACCTAGTCTAAACCATCTTCGAATGTGGAGGTGTCTTATTAAAGCAAAATCAATGACTCTATGGCATTAAAGTTAGATCTTAAAACCACCATATGTTATTTTATTGGATATCCTAGTGGATTTAAAAGCTATAAATTCTACTGTTCTACCTATGGGATAAAGATAGTTAAGCTATTAGCATTAAAATTTCTTGATAATGATTTTGGTGATTCTAGTAACTCTCAAAATGATGATAATGTTTTAGGGGAAGTGCTAGCTATTTTTCCTATACCTGTTATGCAAAAAAAGATTATGTATCAACCTATTAATAGGATGCCTAATGTACAAGATCATGAAAGTGTTGTAAATAAAGTGCTTCAATTAGAAGAACCTATTATGCCTATTAATGCTCTTGCTAGATGTTCTACAAGGGTAAAAAGGCCTGTAATCTCAAATGATTATATTATATACCTAGGTGAGGCTGATTAGCTAATTACAATATTGGGCAAATTGTTAATCTAATAAGTTATAATAAAGCAATTTCTTGTGAATAATCCAATAAGTGATAGAGATAATACATGATAAGATTCAATATATGTATTCTAATGAAGTGTGGAAGTTGGCTAAAATTTCAAATGGTTTTAAATCCATTGGTTGTAAACAAAAGTGGGCAAGTATTAACTATAATCGGTTATGGTTTAAAAATGAATCCACCATTTTAAACCAAATTGCTTTCAAGATTATTCATAACCGATCGATTTTATTGTTACAACCATGCTTAACCAAAGTGATTAATTAAACATGGGTGACAATAGTTGAAATCAGTTAAGTAATAAAAAATTATCAACTTAAAATTACTTAATAATAAATTCTCAAATCTTTCTCCCTCCAACAAATCCAAACTTACCATAACCTTCTTACTTTTTTTTCCTTTTTTATTGTCGATTAGCCCAATAATTTTTTATCAATGACTTCAATACAGTTTATCATCATTATCTTTATTGTTATCAACTCAACTATTTTGTTAGACCTTAAATTTTATTTGATTTGTCATGATTAGCACTAGTGGATTGATTTGCTATATGCCATTTGGATCAAGACCATCATTCCAATCAAAATCATCATTACACTTTAGAAGGATAAGAAAAAAGACCTTAAGGCACAGTACTCCTTTGACGGTTAATCATATCGACATCAACTTAACCTTAGAAAAGATTCCAAGAGTTGCAAAAGTTACAATAAATGATGAAAGAAGTTTAGAGAGATAAAAGTAAGGAGAGAGGTTAAAAAAAGATTGTTAGAGTGTGTTTTAGGATAATAACTTTAACTCTAACTATTATTTATCCCTTCTTCCATGCACACCATATATGGATTGGGCTTTAATGAATGTATATGTATGTATTTTAGTTGGTTGTGTGTTTATATGGGTAGTATATTTAAAACTTGTAACCAGCTATATTAAACTAAAATTTTGTAAAGGTTCTTCAACTTTAACCATTGGCAAAATTGAATTGTTCATAAGTGACCAAAATGCAAATGGTTCAATTAGTTTATATTGGTTTAGAATATTATACAAGCCCCTAGTTGCAATGGGCATTTAAGACTAAAAAGGATTCAAAAGGCAATATTGAGCAATTTAAGATAAGGTTAGTAGCGAAAAAGTATATGCAAAAGGAAGGGATAGACTTTAAGAAAACTTTTTCACTTATATCTTTTAAACATTTCTTGAGGATTATTATAGCTTTAGTGACTCATTATGATTTGAAACTCCATCAAATGGATGTGAAAATTACTTTTTTGAATAGAGATTTGTTGAAAGTGAAAATCCACATTTGGTATGTAAGTTAAAAAAGTTAATTTATAGTTTTGAACAAGCATCTAAGTAATGGTAGTTAAAATTTGATAAAATTATCTCTTCTATAGTTTTTATTAAAAATAAGGTTGATCAATGTATATACCTCAAGGTGAGTGGGAGCCATTTTATTATTCTTGTTCTGTATGTGGATGATATATTGCTTACTAGTAGTGATAGTAATTTGTTTCATGAGACTAAATCTATGCTATCTCAGTCTTTTAATATGAAGGACCTTAATGATGCATATTTTATTTTAGGTATTGAAATCCATAGAGATAGGTTTAGACATTTATTGGGACTTTCACAAAAGGGCTACATTAATCGTGTTTTTGAAAGGTTCATCATGGATAAATGCAAGCCTAGAGATGGTTCTATCTCTAAAGGTGATAAATTTAATAAAGACTAATGTCCTAAGAATGAAATATAGAAAAGTATGATGAAGGATAAACTATATTCCAATGATATAAGGAGTCTAATGTATGCTTAAGTTTTTATTAAGCCTGATTTATCTTTTGTTATGAGTGTTCTTAGTAGGTATCTTTCAAATCCAAGTGATAAACATTGAATTACTATTTAAAAGGTAATGAGGTATTTCCAAAAAACTAAAGACTATATATTGGTAGACAAGAGGGTTAATGATCTTTAAGTAATTGGGTACATAGATTTAAAAATTATTGGTTATGTAAATAACATGAAACCCACATCAGGATATATTTTTCTTTTAATTGATGGGGTTATCTCTTGGAAAAGTGTGAAATAAACACCATACAAGCATAGTTTGTTACTTGTTATGGTGCAGGTACACATGCAATGTGGTTTAGGAATTGTATTTCTAGGCTGAAAGTAATTAACTCCACCTCAAGGTCTTTAAGGATCTACTATTACAATTATACAATAGTGATATTCTCAAATAATAACCAAATATCCAATGGTTCTAAATATATTAAAATTAGGTACTTTACAGTCAAATATTAGGTTAAGAATGGTGACATTCCTGTTGAACATGTTAATACTTAGATGATGATAGTAGATCCTTTAATCAAGGCTATTCAACTTATCATTTTCAAGAAACACGTTTCAAACATGGGTGTTTTAAGTTCTTTTGATATAATTAGTTAGTGAGAAAGTTTACATTATAAACCTATTTATGTTACTTTTGTAATTTGTTTATGTACCTTTTATTTTGTGTGCATGTTATGGAAGCTATAAGTTATTGTGATAAAGATTATCTTAAGATACAATTGTTTTCTTAGTGAAAACATTATTAGCTTTTGCATAAATATAACTCTAGTGGTCTCCTTAGGGAGATGAAATTAAAAATTAATGTCTTATTTTATGAAAGTAACTGTAGTTATCTCCTTGGAAAAATGATTATTTATTTTATAGTGACATCCTCATGAAGGATCACAAAGAAGACCTTTACACTATAACATAAAAGGATCACTCGCTTATACTAAATGTATAACTACATTATCATATTCTTATGATCATGTCAATGAGGTAATTGACTTTTATAATTATAGATGTACTATACAATAACTTGGTATATCATTATCCATAATTCAAAGTTGGATGCTTTGTTAGACCTAATCATTTTTTAAGGTAAATTGTATTGAGTTATGACTTATTTTGTGATCACTTATGTTATTGTTTGATTCAATAGTCGTTTTTCTTAACATATTTTCAAAATAAATAAAATTCAATTAATGCTGCCCAAATGAGAGAATATGAGAATTTTCTTATTTTAAGTTACTATTAATTAGATTTATTTTATTTTTAATAAAATTGGATTAAGCAAGTAGTTCAATTATATGAGACTTAAAAGTAATAAAGTGATCCAATAGGTTATATATTTATCTCAGATCATACACAATGTGTTAAGAGTGTGATTTGGATCTATTTAGGCATATTTGGTATAGGGTTTGTTGCTGAGTTTATAATAGGTGGAGTCAACTAGGGTTATATATGTTATTAAGGCTACGTTCTCTCTCCACACTAGATGTTTATGATTATTTTCCCCATCAAAATATCGTGAACTACAAAAGGTGTAAGAGGGGAAGACCTTTCTCTACACAAATATTTATGCGAAATAATTGAAAATCACGAATAGATTCAAAAGGTATGCATTATTATTAATTTTAATATTATTTTATTATGTGGTTCTAAATTTGATATATAATCTGTAAAATTATAAATTCTTACACTATGTATATGTTCTTCAATGATATTGATATTTAAATTATTATAAATAAATGGTGTGGACAAAAATAAAAGAAAATGATATGAAGTAAGCAAAAAGAATAGAAATAATGTTTAAGTTGTAAAATAACAAAATCTTAATCAATATATGTATTATTTAAAATATTGTATTTGGAAATTGATATAAAAAATTTACTAAAAATTTTTAATTATAGAAATTTGCTTTAATTTTCACAAAAAGTGGAATATATAATTATATACTTTAGTCAATACCTTATAAAATAAATTTTTAATTTTCTAAAATATATTTATAATAAAATTATATATATAATAATTATATCAAAGGCTAATACAATTTGACATGAAAAAAAGAAGAAAGTAGAAGTGTGCAAATTTACATATAAAAGGAATATATACCTTTAAATATACAATGGGAGACTTCTAAAATAATATAAGAGTAAAAATAAAATACATAATTGATTAATTATATTAAATTAAATTCTTAACTTATTTTGAAACAAAAATAAATAATCAAGTATATTACGTGATATATACACTTCTTAGTAATGTTAATATCTAACTCATATATAGTAGATGTGGTCATGAAGAAAATAATAAGAAAAATATTCAATGGAGCAAATAAAAAAAAGTAGAGATAATAAAAGAGTTGTAAAGTAATATAATAATTAAAAATAAAATATATAATTACAAAATTTTATTAAATTATAATTTAAGTTAATCAAAATATTTTCATAATAAAAATAAAGTATATTATGTTTGAAACACCAATATAATGAGTAAAAATAAGAAAAAGAAAAATATACGATGAAATGGACAAAAAAAATAGAGCCATGCGTGATTTTCAAAATCTTAGCAAAGTTCTAATTAATATATATTTTATTTACAATACAGCACTAAAACATTAAAATCAATAGTCCATTGGCAAAATTTAAATAAAAATTTTGATTCTAATTTTCAAACGTTTTATTAAAAATAAAATATATAATTAATTAGTTCAATCAATACCTTTCATGTTAATTCTATAATATATTTAAAATATTTTAATAATCAAATTAAATATATCATATTATATTTATACTACATAATCATATTAGCATTTAAATTGTAAAAAAAAAATAAATGAAGCAAATAAAAAAAAGTGATACAATAGGTGAGATATAAAGTAATGTAAAAGAATTAAAATAGAATGTATAATTCAATCAAATTAGATATTTTAAATTATTAAAAAGAGTTTTATAGAAAAATAAAACATTATAACCTGTTGTATATATATATCTATATATGAAATTAGCGTTTAAGTTATGAACAAATAGAAATAAACATGAAAAAAGAAAAGAAGAAAAACCATATCTTGGACCAAATCAAAAGAAGAGAAATAATTATTAAGTTTTAAAGTAATATGAAAGTAAAATATAGAATATATATTTAAATCTAAATAGTAGATAATAGTAGTGGATATGAAAAATAGATAAAATGATAATCATATAATAGAGGAAAAAAAAGAACAACGGCCGAGGTAATATAAGAATTGAAAATAGAAACCATAATTAATTAATTTAATTTAATTAAAATTTTAATTTATTTAAAGTATTTTTATAATAAAAAAAATTATACTCCTTAATGATATTAAAATTTAAATTGAAAACAATAGAAATAAATATAAAAATAAAAAATATATAATAAAATAAATAAAAAAGGAATAATAGAATAGGTGATCTATAAAGTAATCTAAAGGATAAAAATAATATGTATAGTTAAGTAATTCAATTACATTGGATTTTTTGTTTATATAAAATATTTTTATAATTTTTAAAATAAAAATAAAATATATTACATTATATCTATATTATTCAATACTATTAGTATTATAATTATAAATAATAGAAATATAATAAAAATATTTAATAAAATAAATAAAAATATGATTTATATACATATATATAATATAATGAAGTAATGAAGAAAATAAAAATGAAAGAAATTGATTAAAAATAAATAAACGAATAATAAATAAAAGAAAGAATAAAAACTTTTGGGTGGGAAATGAAATGCTACAAAAGCAGCTGACACGTAGCAGTTTTCTATGTAGGAGTGCAAATGGATTGGGTTAAGTTAGGCCTTACCTTTAATAGGCCGAACCTATATTGCAAAATATTAGTCCGAATCTAGCCTATTAGCCTATATAAGATTTTATTTCAAGTCCGAATCTGGCCTGTTTTAAAAACTTAGCCTACCCTAACCTGTTAGCCTATTTTTAAATACAAGCTTTTAAATAGGCTAATAATTTAAGATTTAAAAGGCCTATTATAAAAAGGCTTTAAATAAACTAATAACTTATATAAGGTTGTATCAATATATTCCTAAGATACCCCTAATAATATTAAAATTAATATAAAATTTTATATGAGAACAAATTAACAAAGAAATAAATCCATATACTCATAACATAAAATTACTAATTTAAATATTTAATATTTAATTAAAAGTAAAATAATATTAAGTTATCATAACATTAAATGTTAAAAATAAAGATAAATTAGTTCATCATAAATTATACAACAAACATTCAAGATATTTAATCTATATAATGGACTTGAAAAAAAAAAGCCTATATGTCATTATTTTTATAGTAAATAAATTTAAATAAAAAAATGTTAAATAGGCCTATAGGCTAAGTTTAAAATAAAAAAGTTAGCCTATTTAATTAAAAAGGCTTCTATATTAGCCTTAACCTGACTCATTTAATTAAATAGGCCAAATCGGGTTAGATCTAAATTAAACCAGGTCATAGGCCTCTGATAGGCCGTCTGACCCATTTGCACCCCTAATTCTATGAGAACTAAACCTTGTTTTCTTAGTAAGAAAGGGGATTACTTTTATAAGAATAGTTGTGAAAAATAATATATATAGTTAAATAATCCAATAGCATTAGATTTTTAGTTTATATATAATATTTTTATAATAAAAATAAAATATATTACATATTTATATTATTCAATTATATTAGTATTATAATTATAAATAATAGAAATATAACAAAAATATGTAAAAAAATAAAAATATGATATATATTTATATATAATATAATGAAGTAATGAAGAAAATAAAAATGAAAGAAATTGAGTAAAAATAAATGAACAAATAATAAATAATAAATAAAAAAATAAAAGAAAGAATTAAAACTTTTGGGAGGGGGGAAGTGAAATGCTCCAAAAGCAGCAAACGGCACCTAACAGTTTTCTAGGAGAACTAGATCCCCGTTTTCTTAATGAAAAAGGGGACTGCTTTTATAAGAATAGTTGTGAAAAAGAAAAAAAAATAAGACAAAAGAGGATTTTATAAAATTAAATTTTAATTATTCCCTTATAATATGTTATTATACAATAATTAACAAAGGTCAATTTTGAAAATGCATATTTTCATATCATATTCTCTCCAGCAATCCCCTATTTGGAAAATATAACTAAGCATTTAAAATAAAATTTAATGTGACATAATTCCTTTAAAATTCATTTGGCACACTTAACAGGCAAGATGAGGCTAAATATGGTAGTGGGCTGAGCATTTGGCTCCCATTCTTCTAGCAAAGATCTATTTTATTTTAATCATCATAAGCTAGAAGTAACTTCTTTAAAATAAGGTAAACCCATTCAGAGTATAAAACTCTAATACTTTTAGTATTTGATACTTGATCTAAAAATTCTAACTTTAGAACTAGTTTCTAAAATTTTTGGAAATAATCATTGAAAAACATTGAAAGTTATGATATAGTAAATTAAAGTGAATTGTTTAAATCTTGGAAGGAGTATCTTCAAGTTAAAAAAATTTCAAAGAGTGTTTTTATAATTTTTCTTTGAAAATTCGATAAATAAGAAATAAAAATGAGAAGCTTGGATGATTGAGGATTCTTGAAAAGAAATAATGTCTAGAAGTGAGTATATACTATACTAGATCATCAAAAATTTTAATCTATCATATTTTATCATAAGGGTAATTAATTATATAATTATATATATATGAAAATGTTTTCATATATCAATGTTTACAAAGTCATTTGTGAGAGAAATGCTTAAGTTTTTTATTTAATGGTCTTCTAGATAGTAGAATGGAAACTATTCACACATCAATTGTGATAAAAAGCACCTTTAGATCTTGTAAGCTATAGTAAACATATATTTTACTTGAAATTATCACATTACGATTCCAAGCTTCCATGTAACAAACTATTTGAGTTTAAATATGTATACACATGCACACACATGGTCATACAATTATGCCTATAGGGAAATATTAAATTTCCTTATCATGATTCAATTGTGCCTTATTCATATGATAGGTTAATTAACTTATGATGCATAAATTATTTTGTATTTTATAAATGGATTATTGTAGTGGAATGGTTATATGTGGCCTTGTATTTGAGGCTTGGCAATGCTATCAATTATTACGTGATGCTAAATTATAGTTTCTATACAAACAGAGTAGTATGTGTGACCATGCATGAAGGTATCATAATGCTTGGTTGGCATGATGAATATGGCTTAAGCCATAATATGAGAAATATGTTAGGACAATGTGAATGTCAAATGACTAAGTCCTAATAAAATGATGGTAAGGTATAAGGTTGGTTTAGGAAGAATAATGATGTAAAGAAGGATAAGGTATAAAGCTAATCGAAAATTACAAGATGGATGGATGTATTTTATTTTACTTACTATGTATTATGTTATGAACTAGAACTTGATTGTCATTAATTATGTTAAAAAAATATGATTAGGATTTAGAAGAAGAAAAAGTAGAAAGAATATAGATGTAAGGGGAAGAAGTATAATATTATTCATTGAATAAAGAGGCTAAACCTTATTAAGATTCAACCTTGATACTTTATTTATATAAGGTTACTAATAGATATATAGACTCTAATACTCCCCCACTTTAGGTGTATGATAAACAAGTTTATAACATAACATAAACCTATAATATTATAAACCTAATTGCTAATATTACTTTCTAATGCTCCCCTTCAGGTTAAAGTTTACTAAGCCTAAGCTTGTTACATTAACTTAAACTTCTAAAAACAAAATAAAACATGATCGTAGAAAAAATTAATCTTAAACTTCTAAAAACAAAATAAAACATGATTGTAGAAAAAATTAATAAATTTCACGAATAACTTGTGAACATTCCTCTCGAATGAAAACATTCACAAACCATAAATCCTTAATAGAAATATGAACAAGTTCTAGAAGTCTTTTATTAGTTTTTTTTAAGTTGCTCCCTTAATTTTCAAGTAAAAAAACCCCTCACTGCTATGGTTAAACATAATTTCTAGAAGTTTCCTTAACTTCTAAGCCAAAAAAAAAAAAAAAATACTAACTCCTTATATCAACCAATCCAATGCTAGACTAGTAAAATCAATGGCGTAAACCATTTTAAACCAAAAATAACCTCGCAAAATCAAACCAATGTAAATACAAGTCTCCTAAATAGCATCCTAAATCATATGAAAACACTAAAACTAGTGATTTAAATTACCAAAGTTAAATGTGCATAGCACTAAATAACACAATTTTGTTATAAGCAAAATTACAAGAATTGAAGCTAAACTTAACATTTTCTCATCATTGAATCTATTTTTGCTGAAATAATGTAATAAAGTTACTTCCTGTAGTAACTTACTAAATGACATATCTATTAGTCTAATAATGGAGTAACAAACTCCAATGGACTAAACAACAAACTCTAGTGTTAATTCACTAGAAAACATAAAAGAGCACAACTCTTTTCCATGCCAAGTAGTTTGGCATACCTAAAACATAATAAGAAAATACCATGAAAACACCCAAAAGCCATTGAATTATTGTAATATTTCAACCTTTATGAAAATCTACCAAAAATGCACATAATAACAAGTCCCGAATTCACATAATTATAGCTTACCCAAAAGGAACCACAGTGGATTATGCATAAAAACATGGAAAATAGTTTCAAATAATGTCAAAATATCAAAATTAGTTTGGGCAACAAGTTAAAACCAAAAATAACAACTAATTAACCATACTAATACAAAATTTCAATGCAATTATTGCTAATATAGGTTGAATCCAAAAAACACAAAATCACTAATCTACATAATCAAACTCAATTAGGATTTTTCCAAATAAAACCACTATTGGAACCTCTAGTGATATATAATTCGACAAACCATATCTTAGCTTTAAATTGTCACTAATTATACATGAAACTCCAAATTAGACATCTCTTCCAAAATTTCCATCTCTTAAATTAGATAACCTTTTTATTTTTGTAACCTAATTATCCTTCATACTAATAAGGTGTATTAAAGATTGAAAACAATAAACTATCTTTACCTCTTCATTAATTGTAATAACATCATTCACAAGAGGTTTGTACACAAAGTAATCAAATGGCTTCTAGGACATTTTCTTCACATCATCCTATAGGTTTAAAACCTCCATCCTTAAAACACGTTTCTAGCCATGAATCCAAAACATACAAATGCTAATCCAAAGTAAGTAAATATAACCTTACACCCAGTAAATAGTAGATAAGGACCATCAAGCCATTTATAAGTGCCTATGATGTTAAAGGTCCAATTATTTTTATAATCTCATGTGGTCATATATTCATGAAGGCCTCTCATAACAAAAATTCGTGATGCCATATGCCACAATCAATGGAGGGTTGTGACATGAAATTGGACCTAATTGCATTCGGAGAAGTAAGATATGTATTTATTTTATTTTTTCCACTACTTTGATTTTTTTTGTACTAAATAATATTAGAAAAAGTCACAAATGACTTATCTTTATCTTATCTTGTTCCCTTCAATTGAAAATTTAATATTTTCATTTTTTTCAAACTTTAAGAGAGCCATTTATTGATTTTAAAACTTTAAAAGAGTTATATGATAATGATCTTTACTTTGAGGAGTTATTTATATATTTCCATTTTCCCTCTCCTATGTTGAAAAGAAGAAAGGTGATAATAAAATTACTTTCTTTTTTCTCCTAATTTCTATTTCATTTTCTATTTTTTATTTTTATTTCTTATCCTATTTTCTTTAAATCTAAACTTAGTTAAGGATGACAATAAGGTTGATGGAGATAGATTGGTTTCATATTACCTACTCTCTTTGGCCTTATCACTTACATTGTTCCACTAAGCACTAATGCTCTATGAGGAAATTCAAGAAAAAAAAAAAGACTTGAAAAGTAACTTATCTCTACAAACCACATGCATTCTATAATCATCATATCCTTTTTATTGATTACATGTTACATATATTAATTTGTGAGTTTAATATAGTTTAACAATTTTTTAGCTTCATATATTTCCCATTTTAAACAAATTAAATAGATATTTTTCCTTTTTGAAGCCTAGATATAATAATTAAATTAACAAATAAATAAAAAAAATTTAAAATTATTTTGAATAGTTAATTATTAAAAAGATTAGATATATTAATGCATATATGTATCAATAATATGATAAAAGTATAATTTTAAAATTACAGAGTTTTGTGTAGGGACAGCAATGGGACGGGATAAAGACAAATTAATCTTATATTGCCCTACCCTATGACCGTTGTCTTACCTTGCAAGATAGGGCAATTTAGGATATTGTACCCATAATTCGAATGGCATTGGTGCCTTGTTAGGAAATTTGCAAAAATTAAAAGAAATCTAAAATATTTGATAAAAATTTAAAATTTATATATTGAAAATTCATGCATAAAAATATATAATATTTAATATAATCTCACAATATAAGTCTAAAAATATACATAATTTGAATAATAATCTCAATAATTAAAATATTGTTCCATCGGTGAGTATTAAGATCACCTTTGATAGAAATGATCTTAGTATCCAAGAATCTTCTAAAACTCTTTGCCATTGGACAGTTACAATCCTAAGTGATGAAGGAAACACACTACTCAGTCGGAACATTATTAGTTCACTCTGAACATGTGTCATCTGTTTATCCAATTATTAGGATTACTAACGCTGGATGGTGGCAACTGACATATAGTGAAACTTCAAAAAAATTGTATTCATTATTAAATTATTGTTTGATCCTATTTTACTATGTGAATATATAATATAATATAATGATTAAATTTAAAACTAAACATAAAATGATTAAGAAGTATTTGTAATAATTAAATTATTAAAAATATTATATTTATAATATATATACATCAATTATATTGAAGGAAATTAAGTTAATATTGCATTTGTCTTGAAAATTATTCCAAATTAAAAACTCATCTCGCACTTTGCTTAACACAGCAAATTTTTATGCCATATTCACCTTCATCAAGATCAAACTTGCAGTGTAAGCCTCGAATCCATAATGTTATTATCCTTAATTCCACAAAGCAAAATAAGCGAATATTATATCATCTGTTAAATCTATTTTAAATTTAAAATTTCTTATTGTATTCGTGCTTTAGAAGCAAGCCCAATGTTTGCCACCCCTCAACATAGTTGTACTTTGCTCCAAATTTCACTTTATTCCTCTTTTTCTTTAGGTCAATTTTATTATACATTAAATAAAATTCAATGTATGAATTAATTAATTTTATTAATTAATCGCAAACTATTAAACTAAATATTTTTTATTCAAAAAAATATAAAATTTAATATAAATTATTAGAAATAAATTCAATGATGAAACAACTCATCTTTCCTTTGTCAACCAAAGGAGTGAAATTGTTTTCATTAGCCCATTTTCCCTCACCTAAATCCATTTCTTCCTGTTTTCAGTACAAGCAAACAGCGCTTTCTTCCTCCGAAAGCTATCTCCTCAATTTCTGACGTTATTTCCCGCCACATTTTCAAACCCTAAAATCAAATCTTACGCTCCCAAATTTAAAAACAAAATTAAACCGCTGCATTTCGATTCCCGCTATATATACTTCAATAATGGATCTCCTTTCTTCTCACCTCTACAGAACTCCATTTACCAAAATTTGTTCAAACCCATCTTTCAGAGTCTCTAATATTCTTCCTCGAAATCCATCAATGGCGACTTTCAAGCAAGCAATTTCGCTCAGTAGCAGGAATGGTGACCGTTCTCATGTTGCTGCCCACTCGCCTGGTGAGGTTCACGTTATTGTGGGTCCAATGTTCGCAGGAAAAACCACTGCTCTTCTGCGCCGCATCAAAGCCGAGGGCGACAATGGGAGGTAATTGAGTACTGAGATCTTGTAAATATTCTGAATTGTTTGATTTTGTTTCTTCATTTTCTTTCTGGGATTTGAATCTATAGATAAGTCCTATTTTTATGGTCGGTTTTGTTTGATTGCTCACACAAGCATGATTTAAAAAATTCAATTTTGGTTAGCTCGTGCTTTTGTTTTATACCCTTTTCTCCAGTTCGTATACTATAAAGATCTGCCCTTTTTTCATTGGTATTCTCTCCTTTGATGATGAAAGTCTGATCTGTAGGCAGAAAACTAATCTTCTTTGGCAGATTTTGTGAATTGATTGGTATTTCATTCTGGTTATTTCTTTTGGGGGAGTGGGTAATTTGAAATTTGATATATGCACGATTCACATGGTGCAATTAACTTGAAGAAATGAAATTACACTCAGATATGGAAGGTTATGTTACATCTCTCATATCCTGATTTTTTTTATGCCCTATAGAAATGTGGTGATGATAAAATCCAGCAAGGATACAAGATATGCAATTGATTCAGTTGTGTCGCACGATGGTATTAAATTTCCATGCTGGGCATTGCCAGATCTGTTGTCATTTAGAAAAAATTATGGTGATGATGCTTATGAAAAGGTAACAATGTTCAAGAAACCCTCCATAATTTCTCTTCACCAGATCTCTGAACTTGATGCAACTTATCTGTATAGGTTGTCTGAACAAGAGATATATGTATGTATGTATATAAATAGTGGCGTCTGGTTCTGCATGTGATCTAATAATCAAGAGATAGGGGGTGGGGGAATAAACCATAGTAATTAAATTCATGATGGCTTATACCTTGTAGCTTATACATGTATTCATATTAATGTTTTTCTGAATGTCTTCTAAATACTTATTTTGTTGGATGCAGTTAGATGTGATTGGTATTGATGAGGCTCAATTTTTCGAGGACCTTTATGATTTCTGCTGCAAAGCTGCTGATAATGATGGTAAAACTGTCATTGTTGCTGGGCTGGATGGTGATTACCTGAGGTACTTTTTAAAGATAACCTTAATGTTTATATGTGTCATAATGTCAGTTTTCTCAGAATTATGAACCATGGCAACTAAATGCTCTCCTGCTTTCAGCATATTGTTATTTTTCTCTATTGCTCATCTTGCGTAGTACGTTCCTCATGATAGATGTTTCACACTGATACTTCAGGGGAAGCTTTGGCTCAGTGACTTTCTTGTTTATATGTGCCATAATGTCAGTTTTCTCAGAATTATGAACCATGGCAACTAACTGCTGTCTTGCTTTAAGCATATTGTTATTGTTATTTTCTCTATAGCTCATCTTACATAATACCTTCCTCGTGATGGGTGTTTCACACTGTGATACTTCAGAAGAAGCTTTGGCTCAGTGCTTCACATAATACCGCTTGCTGATACTGTGACCAAGCTGACAGCTCGTTGTGAACTATGTGGCAAACGTGCCTTCTTTACTTTCAGGAAAACAGAAGAGACACAAACTGAACTGATTGGTGGGGCAGATTTATACATGCCCGTCTGCCGCCAGCACTATGTCAATGGCCAAGTTGTCATTGAAACAGCAAGGGGTGTCCTGGAATCCCATAAAATTAAGAGCGGTTCCTCTGCTGAGGTTGCCCCAGTTGTGTAGTGTTGATTGATTTGGCATGTTTCCTTGGCCCTATCATGTAATTCACTCAGCTTGTAAAAGCAAAAGCATATTATAGTGCGTTGGGCTTGGACCTCGCATGGTCTAGGTATTGTATGTTTTTTCTCTTTTGATCATGTATATATGGTGGAGACGTTTCAATGTCATTGTTTGTGTTGTTCAAGTTAAACCAAGAAAGAAGTGTTCACTACTTACATGTAAGGAGGATCCTAAGTTGTCAATAGTGAAAGTAGGGGTTTTGGTGTCCTGGGTGATTTGTTTATTTATGGGCTGTCCAGATTGGCAGCAAGAGATATCGTTTGCTAGATGAGACAAGGCCTTGGTCTGCTTGGCTGGAAATTGCAGAACATGCATGTGAGATTGAAATATTCTCATTTTTGGCCCATGATTCTTACACCATTGTATGCTGAATCAGCCATGTTGGCATCTTCCGTATGATGACAATAAAGGTCGGATAGCTTAGCTGTAAGGTAGATAGACATTTGGGCTAGAAATTGGGTCTAGCTTTTAATACATAGCAAGTGGACAAGGTTGGTTTTAGTCTGGGCTTTTAATGCACCGTGGGTGCATAAGGTTTTAGTCTGGGATTTTAATGCATCGTGGGGTTAATATATATAGCAGGCGGATAAAGTTCTCAGTATACAACCAAATTGAAATTAGCACTCGTCTGTGGTTGCAAAGTCTCACAAATGTGGCTGTTTACATTCATGGCAGAACCTCTTTGGCCTTAGTTTCAGACCAATATTTGTAGGTTTGGATGCCAATTTCCGTGGCCAAAATAAATGAGGAAGGTGCGATATATATGTATAAAACAATGCACAGAACCTTATAACTTGTCTAAAATAAGCTAGTGAGGTTTGGACTGTGCGGAGAGATTGTTTTCTAGGAATTCGCATGAGATATTTGGTAGAGTAGGACGAAAGGGTCCTTTTTGATGAAGTTGGAATTTTAAAATGTAATTTGCTTGCCCAAGCAACTCTTTCGACTAATATTCTTACAATAAAAAACGAGACAAGGGTGCAATAATTTAGTTACATGAAGGTAATAGTAGACGTAATTGGATTACAGACTCATTGTTTGGGTAATTCAATCATTGATGATCAATCAAGGGAGTGGCACAAATTTGATGACTATGAATTGATAGAAATAGTTAGAAATGGCATAGTTCAACGTAGAATAAACATTATGAGTGAAAATGATAAAATATGAATGCTTAATGTGTGTATTTTGCATAGTAAATAAGTTAATTTATAAATTACTAACTAAAATAATTAGGTGTAAGTTAATCTCCAAGGGTGTTTGGTGTTGTAGAAAGTAGTAGCTTATGATTGTGTTTGGTGCAATTGGATAATAAGATAGCTAATGAAGTAGTTAATATTTGGTTAGTTAATTGATAGGTGATAAGTGAAGGCTTATAATTGATAAATTGGTTAATTGTCTTTGAATTTCAATTCCAAACTCAAGTTGTAGCAAAATAACAAACATGTTATCTTAGATGAAAATACAAGACTAGGCAAAAAGCAATTGACTTTTATCTTTTATAATATATATAAGTTATTTTTAGCATGTCGATAAAGAGGAGGAGGTTTTAAGAGAAAGTTAGGATCTTACATAGAGGCAAATTTTGAAATTGGGATTTGGCGCCAAAATTGGCTCGAAGCCAAAATTTGAAATCCCATAATTAGGGGCAAATTATGAAGATAGGGAAAATTTGGTAAAAGTAGAAGCTAATTGAAATCATAATGGAGATTTCAAACAAAGGGTAAGGTTAAGCAGTGGTAAAATCTTTCCTAAAGATTAGGAGAATATTGCAAAGTTAGATTTTAATAAATTGATAAAAAATTGTGGATATCCCAAGTGAGATCTTGGGCAAAAGGGAGCAGATATAAAAGACGTTCACCTTGGACCATTAAATTCTTATAAAAATCCTTGATATTCATTCATCTCTAGCTATGCACCTATATGCTTTTTTGGTTCACACTCTTCACTTCATTTCTTCAAGAAAAATAATCACACAATTTTAGTTCTATCTATTGTTAAAGAAATCTCTCTTGATTTAAAAGAAACACATCGTAAACTTTCTATAAAATCCTTTTGAAAAATTCCATATTTTTGTAAGAATATATTTACCAAGATCCTTAGAAGTTCTCTCTTGAACTCAATAGTTTTATACAATATTTATCACAAATTTTTATTCTTGAATTCTTGTTAAAGCCAATTCATCCTTGTCTATATATTTCATCATTTTTTATCATGAAGAAGTTAATTATATTAATATAAATTTACCTTAATTTAAATATAAATTAACATAATCGAAAGAGGTATTTAATTACTAAATAGTTAATGAACTACTAATCAGTGTATCAATTAGTTGTACCGAATAGAAGGTTAATATATCTATTGTCAATTAATTTTCATGGTTTGTAGTATACTTAAAGTTAGTATCAATTATTTTAATATTATATGTGAAGAATTGAATTAGAAAAATAGATCATTGCGAATTCAACATTCACAATTGGATTTTTGATTTATAAACTCGATATTAACTTTCGAAATAAGATATTAACCATCATTCATCATGCTTGCATATGTATATCCTATTACTAATTGAGAGTTTTTTTATTATTGAATAGGGAAAATTTAACACATAAGATTTTTTTATTATAAAAATAGCTTACAATTTTATTTTTCTCCAATTAATTAAGATAATTGATTTTGTTATATATTTTAATTTTAACTTCGATTATTTTATAATGATGGTATTATTTCTCTACCTTTTGAATTAATTAAAAATTTTACTCATCTAAATTAACTAACTTTACTATATATATATATATATATTTCATTTTTAACTCTTATTATTTATTAATTCAGATGTTATTTTTTCTAACTTGCTCTATTTTTATATTTTTTTCATTTTTCATATTCATTTATATTTTTTATAATTGACACATCTTTCATTGAGTAGTATAGATATAACTTCATGTAAGTTATTGTAAAATTCTATAAATATTTTAAATAAATCAAAATTTTAGTCTAGAAATTATTCTTCTTCTTTTATCAACTAATTGCATGTTATCTTTTTATTTACAATATTTATATATTAGGATCAATTTTATGTATTCAAAATTTCTCAATATTTTTTATATCGATTTTGGAGCCCCATACATGAAAATAAATACATGTCAATTGGAAGGATTTTCGAAAGGCTTAATATTTCCCCTTTTTCGTTCATTTTACCTATTTTATCATATACTTTTCTTACCCTGTTTTCTTCATTCACAATATTTAAAGTTTAGACATCAATATTTTTAAGTAGGATAGATGTGTCATATTATATTTTTTATTGGAGAAATATTTTAAATAAGTTAAGGATTTTATTTATTTATTTAATTAATTTATTGTATATCTATTTTCCTTATCACTTTACATCTCACAACTTGTTTCCTTAATTTATAGTATATATATTATGCTATTTTGATTATAAAAATAATTTAATTAAGTTAAAGATATTAATTAATTTATTATATACCTTATTTTTCTTATTAGTTCATGCTTCGCATGTTATTTCTTATCTTGGTGTTTACTCACTTCTCTCATATGCACTCCAATTTTTTATAATTCAAATACTGATATTATTAAGTACTATAAATATAATATGATATATTTTTTTTAACTTCTCCAAATATTTTAAATATATTAACATTTTAATGTAAACATCAATATATATCAATTAAATGCACATATAATTTTTAAAAATAAATTTTAAATATATTTAACTTTTAATTACATAAATTTTGCTATTTTTGTGATAGTTATCAAATATAGTATTTAAAATTGAAAAATACATCAATGAAGATATTAATTATAATTTACAATTCACATACTATTTTTCCTTATTTTATGTACTTTATTATTTTTTTATATTTACTTTTACTATTTAAAGTTCAAATGTAATGTACTGAATAATTTAGATATAATATAATTCATTTTTTCTTTATCGAAAAGTTATTTTTAATAAGTTAAATATGTCCTTTATTTTTATTTCTAAATTTTATGAATATTTTGAATAAATTAAAATTTTAACATAAAAACTATTACTTGAATTAATTAATTACATATTCTATTTTTATTAACAATATTTGAAGATTAAAGTTATTTTTCTTTATTAATATTTTGTCAATATTTCTTTTAAGTCAATTTTCAAGTACTATGTCTATATTAAGATATAAAAAAACTTTTCTATTTTGTTCTTATTTTTTATCATTTTTATTTTCATCACTATACAGAATATGACATAAATATTATTTCTATTTCTCTTTATTTTTTGTTATTACATATTTATATGATTAAATTACATATATTAAAATTTAAAATAATAAAATCACATAATTTATTTTTTAAAATTTATTTTTATATATTGAAGAATATGTTTTAAGAGACAAATAAATTACTTAATTTTTTTAAAAAATCATTATTTTATTAAATATTAACCATGTGTAACATAGGGTTGAAAATTAGTTAAGTAAAATAGCTCATTCCTAATCCAAATTTCTAAAATATCCAATATCCCTTGAATGCTGCATTGAAGCATGGCCATAAATGTGAAGTTAGGAAGATCCCAAACATTATTTGCAATCTATTAGATTTTAACATACGTTCCAATTTTTAATAAAGTACTAAGCATGATGGACTTACAAGACAAAGAGGTCAAACAATAGTGTGGTCTCAGCAGTGTACATGTGGACATATATAACTACAATAATAAAAAAGTAAACAATAGTTTATTGGTTTAGGGTTTACTCGAGCATGTGAAATTATTGAAAAGTGAAGGTTTACAATTGCTTTGAAGAACATGTACAAAATTTTGATGGAGGTAATTTTTAAACATTAATATCTAGAAAGGTGTGTGCAAGAGTGGTGTGCCACCCTCTAAAGAGAGAATGCATGTGCTAATGAGTTGCCTGTTTAACATGAAGCTACATGCAAGTTTAAATTTGAAATTGGAGTCAGATGTATTTCAATATAGCTAAATGACACAAATAGGAGGCAGGGAACTGTTGCTTATCAAGAATAAATCCATTAGTAGCATAATGGTTAGTTTTAAGGCTATAAAGAAAGCTTTTGAACCCTTGTGTATACTCCAACCTAAATAGAAAAGTCCTCTGCATATGTGAAAGAGCAAGTAACAGGCAGCAAAAAAACTTCTTTGTAGTGTTTGTTGGTCATTGCCTAGGAAGCTACACTTCCTAGTATCAATGTGCTTATCACATAAATAGCTTTAGTGGAGCCATTTTCTAGAGGTTTAGAATAAGAGCTAAACTTAAGGTTGTATATGCTAGTTGGATAGGAATAGAGCCTGTCATAGGTCTATAGGAAGAAGAAAAGGTGTATGTTATCTTCACTGGGCATTGGCTAAGGCTATATAGTAGTTAGCCAGAGTGTCACTGTCAGATTGACGAAATTAGCAGTGCTTTGTATCGAGCATACAATCGAAGGTGTGATGCTGAGGAAGTGTATGCACAATGATGCAGAAGAGATGGAGGCATCTTGACCTATGAAGACCACATCTCGGTATCAACAATGGGGTCCTAAAATGAAGGGGCTTAGAAGGCTAAATCATTTATGATGACATAGATGAAGCCTCTACAACTAGAGGTGCATGAGCCTTGAAGGTTCCTGAGCAGCACTCTACTAAGGAGGTAATTGTGGATCAATCTTCAATAATTATAGGCAGCCTAAATGAGCTTTGTCAAAAAGTGAATGACGATGATAAATGGACTAAGAGTGTCATTATCGCTCTAGGTGTTACTTGGTTAACTTCTAGCTTGAATAGAGAGAGTGCCAAAAAGCGAGCCTTGTGATGATGATCGTAGGCTGTAGTGCAACTACCTAAACTTGGATGGAATTCATATAAAGTCTTTTGTAGTTTTATCATTTTCATTATGATTGTATCAAATCTGTAATTATTATTGAAAGGTGGTGTCTACTTATTTTGTTTGCCAGTTGCAATTACTTTAAATGTGAATCGATGCCACGTGGTATATCAAAGGGAACACTTATGGCAGGTTTTATTTGCTAGCAGTTAGGAGCTTAGGAATGCAAAGGGCATTAGCGCAAGTTGAATGAAATAATAACTTTTTGCATGGATTGTGTTTTCTGCATGGATTGCATGAAATAATGGCTTGGGGTGCATGTGGAATATTGGTAAATGTCACGCATAACATGTATAAAGGTTCAAGGTCTACTTCTAGATGGTAAATAGTAACTTTGTTATTTACGCTTCACTATATTACATTATAATGTCACCTTCAATGGATTATGAATAGTATTCTAAGTAAAAAGTGGCAACTTTCTTTTGTATTAGAGAATAAATTAAACAACTGAGAGTACATGTAATAAAACATACCTAGTCTTTATGTAAGAAAACATGATTAATTTGATACAAAATCTCATAGAAAAAATTAAACATACAATGTAAAAAAATTATTTAATGTATAATTAATTAAGAGTAGATTAAGTTTTTTTAGGGTTTAATACCTAAAACTAACTAAAGTTTAAGAAAAAGGATAATGGGATTCATGTATTTTATCACATCCTACCTAGCCTGTGATAATTTCAACCTTTAAATGAAGATTGTATAAAGTTGATCATGCGATGGGTTATAACAGAAATATATTAGCAAAGAACGATCCAAATACTATAATGTATAGTTATTAATGTGGTAATGATTGTTAGGGATTGCAACTCAATGATGCCACTCGTTTCTAAACCAGCAAGACCAAAATAACAATAATAATCCGATATTTGTGATAAGTAGGATAATAATATTCATAAATTACGACCTAAGGGTAGCAGTTTTTTTATTTTACACTAAAAAAAAAGGCCAAAACCAAACAAAGAGGAAAAAGGATTCTCGCCAATGCAATTTGGACATTACATGGATTCAGGTGCTAGGATTTCATTGGCTAGCGAGAAGATGGGTACATCTTGCTTTTGAGTGTGGCCAACTACAAATGAGACAAACACTGTGAGCATAGTGCTTTGCACACCTATGCCACCTACTAAAAACCATGCCACTTTCACAAATATGAGCACACAATAGTAGGTGGAGCAGTGAATAGTGTCTGTACTTGTATGTCTAAGGTGAAAGTGTTGTTGGCCTTTCATTGGTTCATTGGTTATCTTACAAAAAATTACTCCCAAGGCCAATAACCCCTTCATAGGCTACAATATGGGTGACCCTATTAAATGTTGACACATGTCTGCTTATTGAGTGTAGGGTTAAAATTAACATTTTCTTAAAGGAAAGCCTTTAGTAGTTTCAAATTAATGATAGCACAAAAAAAAGGCCATTCATACGGGTTGGACGTAAAACTTTAACATTTATGAAACAGGTTGATGATGTGGATGTCAATCCTTCGATGCTGGATAGGATTTTCAAAACCAAGGTTGATGCTACTAAGTACAGTGTAATGCTCGAGTTGCAAGGAGTCATCAACATTTCCTCAAGGTATGCACATTTTTCTTTTATCGTAAGTTGATGCACTATAATTTCATTTGGTATATCTGCCTTCCACTTACTTTTGAAAAAATGAGTCTTTCATTTCATAATGAGAAATAGGTCACTTGACTTTATCTATTGCATATTTATGCCACCTTTTACCATTTGTAGGGACCATGTATGCACTTACTTTTCTTGTAGCAAGTAGTGCATTGAACTATAACATCACTAACCTCTCATTAAAATATACCGTCTTGAACTTTTTCTATTTGATCATAGACTTCAGCCAAAATCTAAGCATTAGGATTAATTTGCATGCTCTGGAAGAGCCCTCAATAGGAGCATGGAGTGGCTGGAGGTAAAATGACAAGGTAAGGTGCCATTTTCTTGCAACAATCAATATTCCACTCTTTTTTACATGTCTAAGTGTCTAATATGAGCACACTTTGAACCATTAGGAGTTAGGTATGCAAGTGCAATAGTTAAAGATTTCTATGGATGGCATGAGCATAAAGATGGGTGCCATGGTAAAAGATGCGAAGGAGCAAATGTCGTTGTTGGAGACTCGATTACATGAGTGATTGGAGAATCTATATGTAATGCTACTCTTTAGCTCTCCACCTAGCAGGAGGCCAATAATGCCTCCTATTTCTCCACACCACAGCAACCAGCATCATTAGGGAATAAATATAAATGAAGCAAGCTAGACAATGGTGAAGATTACCTCCTGAGAGACCTACTACTTTAGACTTCTCTTGACAATAAAAGTGGCACTAAGAATAAAAAGGTAGAAGATGGTTGGAGATACAACCATACTAGCAATGAAACATACATGAGTATGTATAATCTTTTTTCAATTTATAAAATGAGACCTACGATGATAGTTATCCCATTTTAGCAACTAGGGAAGCATGACTACAAGGTTTCAAACTGTGGGTCTTAAGTTGTTTAGTCCAGTAAAGCAATAGGTAGTTGGACTTCAAAAGATAGGGACACGTTATGTGAAGACATCCAAGCAGATTATCCACCAAGCTGAAGATCTTGACAAAAACTAGTTGGAAATTCCCCTAGTAACATAAGTGCATTTATAACTGATGTTCCTTTTATTTTTAGCTATAATATATAGACATTGTCACATGGACTTTCATGTTCACAACACATCTCACTTTACAGTGGATTCCTATTGAGATGAACCTAACTAGTGCCATGGATCTCAGTGAGAAAGATATTGCACTCATAGCATGTGTATTCTTTGTGGAGCAATGGAAAGAACGCTTAAGGTGATGCCTCCTGATGCTGCACTATTCTAAACCTAAATGAGCAATTTGGTTATTTGGTGCTTGACATCCTTGCTTATATGTTTTGTTATATGTTTGCAGGGAGTTACTAGTAGATACTCTTTTATTGATAGTACTAGGCAGTTCTTCCGTATAATTGTATTTAGGCAAAGATTGGTCAATGATGTATTAACCATGGTCACGTGCATACTCACTTATGATGAATGGGCTACCAGGTGGGCTATCAGTATAGTTTTCGATATGCATGTTTCGCATATTCCCTTCCTTTATTAATAGTTGTAGGGGAGTGTGGTAACTCTTTTCATTTTTGCAATAATTGATGTTAAGAAAGGAATGAGAAGACATGTAACTAATAACTAAATATTGTAAAGGCAATAGTACTGTATGACAAATATACAAAACTTCAATTACTATATAGCATGTTCCACTTACTCGCAAAATGCTCCCATAGATGTCTAATGTGTAGTAGTATGCCTTTACCTGGGGAGAGAAGCCATCAACCATTGTAAGGTACTATAAGGTTGACTTTATGAGGTATGCTGATATGTTAGAAAATGTATGGCTAGTCATTGGCGTTTGTTTATATTTCAAAGGTATCATTATTGATAATTGCATGAGAGCTTTATTGAATTGTTGTTTCTTCCATGAATGCAATGTAGATTTTCATGCCCATGTTTGATAGTTAAGTAAAGTACTAGTATATTTTAATCATTGACACCATAAAGAGAGAGTTGGTGTATTTGGACTCCAAGCCTAATAATGCACATACGCATTTTTGTGAGAGGCAAATAAGGAGGGTTAGTTTGTTCCTTGAAGAGATGATGGAGGATAGATCATTCTATAAGCTCTGACAAAGTGTTGTGCCCAGTATCTCAACATACAACATTATCATTCCTTCAAATATGCTGCAACAGAGTAATAGGTATAGCAAAATGAAATAGTTGACTATTTTTTTGTCCGAACTATTAACAATTTATTTCATATCCATAGCCCTTATGTAGGCCCCTATCATTACTTGCAAGGTTAATTGTGGAGTCTAAGTGGCTCGATAAATGACTTTGGTGTCAAAATGGAACACATACTAAGTTAAGGTGAGTCTGTCACAGTAAGTCTTGAAAATAGCATGTGCAATAAGTGACAAGCAAATTTATAGAATGTCAAAACCAAGTGTTTATAGTTTATTGTGCCGATTATTTGAATCAATTATCTAAGGTGAGTTCTGGAAGTTTTTTATGCAAAGCATGTTATGATATTTTTATACATGTCTAGGTTCAAACTAATAAATACATGCAGTATTCTAAATTTAAATTTGAAGAAAGTAAGATAAAAAATCCTTCATGTGTAATATCACTTATGATTATGCCTATAGGATCTGGAATACATGATGACCTTCAAAGAGTGAGCACATTGATATGTGGTTTTTGATGAATCCATCTTTTTTTTTTCAGCCATTGCAAATTTTAAGCGAAATGCAATGGACTTACTAAGTCCATGCTTTGAAATAAAGTCACTTTAAATAATATTTTCTTGCTTTTATTTAGGTTGTAGAGGAGTATGATTGTGTGAGATTGGCTATTAATCTGCTCACCCACAAGTTTAATAAAAGGAGTAGGTCAATTGTATCAACTACACAGGAATGGTATGTGGCCCAAGTTGCTAAGTTAAAAGGAAGTTAAACTAGCTTGGATTAGATGAGATATAGTTGAAATTTTTTTTGTTTAGTTTGACTCATGGGGGGTTTTTTGGAAGTGCATTATAGCCATATTTACCTAAATACCAGATAAAGATTACATATGCTTTGCTAACAGGAAGACACGTCTCTTTGCTTTTGTATTTTGATGGTGCCTTTGATAGGCGAAACCCCTAGGTAGTTTCTTTTGATTGTCCATATTTGTAATGTAACAAAAGCTTAGGGCTAAACAATTTGTTGTAAGAATTTTGACTATCGCATTTGAAAGGATGAAATCATAAAATCTCTTTCATAAAATAATCTAAATGTGATTTTCATACAGATTATGCTAGAAGTGTCTCTAACGATAAATAGACTAGGTAATATGGATACTTATTTTCCTGGATACATTTACATTGAGGAAGCAACCCAGTTTAACTAGAGTACATCGAAAACACTTATCCTTTATTTTTTTTTATCTTCAAAGAACCGTGGATTTGTAACAAGAATTTACAATCACCATTTTGCATTTCTATGAAGAGATTTTTCTTTTAATTTATATTTGATTATTTTCCTCTGCTTGTGATCTTGAGAGTACCTACATTTAAGGTTCATAATGATATAAATAAGGTGTAAAGAAAATTGCATATTACTTCCTAAAAAATTGGCTACAACTTGTGAATAAGTTTGCCAGTTATTTAGTCCATATTAGAGTTGTACATTGGTTGAGTCGAGCTAAACTATATAAAATTTATGACCCGACCTGATTAACTTTTAAAAAAATATTGGTCTAGCCTGACTTAATCATTGCTAACATACAAAAACCAACCGTAGGTAAGATAGATTGAGAACTATAATACTTAACAGTAAATGTTAGAAGTCAAATTGTAATAAAAGGAGCTAGATAAAGAGCTCATCAAACATAAGCACCCGTTAAGATGTCCTCGATGAGATAATTGAGACATTACAAAATCATTGAATAAAGGATAAATATAGCATAAGTGGGCTCCATGGACCACGTGAACCGTTAATGCCGCAAATTATCCCTTTCATTTGGTTGAAATTTTCGATTAGATGCTTAGTTTCATAATTCCAAGATCCTCCAATGATGTAGGATTGGTACCTGTGCTAATGTATAGGCATTTTAAATAGTAGCAGCTTTAGCAAGAGAAAAAAATAAACAATTAAAACATGTCGAGACAAAAATAGTGAAATACTACATCATGTGATCAAAAAGTTTTTCCCCCATGTAAGCAATTACAATAAATTTGAAGGGAGATTATCTATAGGTAGAGAGCCAACTTAGTTGAAAACTAAAATCAATAGTTTCCATAAACCTGCCACATAGATGCAAGCATGAGGTCCAGTCAATTTAGAACATGCCGAACCAATCATTGTGATATTAGCTTGAACTGATACAAGATTGTTAGGTCCCTTCGACTTTTTACTCAATGACAACAAAGTAGTATAGGTTATGCTATTGCTTGGCTAACCTAATAGAGATGGTATTTTATCCATAGTAATTACTCGCAATATTTATGTTAATGCCCTCCATTCTTGGCCTATACATGTCCTTCATTAACTTCGAGGTCAATCCCTGCATAATCCTAAAGACAAGAGGAAAAATTGATTTAATGATGGCTACCAATAACAACAGGATAAATAACTAAAAACTTTAAATGTAGTTACCTCGCCTCATCTTGATGTAATGGGTGCAGTATCTAACTCAGTGTCCAACTCTTCAAATTCGAATAAGTAGGCATATTGCTCAATTATGGTGAAATCAACCCTAGGTGCTTGTACAATAGTGTAATAATAGATATTATGCCTTGAAGGTTTACATTGTCTGCATTTCTTCTTCCTTTCACTTTTTTTGGTTATTGGTGGCCTTTTTTTAGTACAAACCTTGCATGGGTCCTGTATTGGGCTAAAAGCATCATCGTGTGAGGTTGAATGTTTAATGGTTGTTCAATTTATCGTAGCCTCTTCGAATGGCGAGAGATTAGTTCACATGTCTCCTTAAAGGAATTTCAACTTTTTGAACCCAAAAAACACATGTGATTAGCCATGCCAACGAAGGTCTTATAATGAGAATTTTCCAAATTACTATTTTCTTGATTGAAGTTTGTATTTTTAGCTTGCTTTGTCCGCCACTTATATACCAATGACTTGGGTAGGGTTTCCATGTACTCATGCTTCATCACACATATAATATGGCCACAGCGAATGCCATGCAACTTCATATTATAACATAAGCATTTAAGCAATTTTGCATTCCGATCACAACTAACCTCTCATTTCTTGTGGGGTTTGCAGTAAATAGATAGTTTGTAATTAATAGTAGTATGTATTAGTTCTTTTACAATCACAACTAAGGCTGTCAATAGAGTTAACTATTCCTTAAAATTTTGAAAGATTGCTTGAATGTATATGTTGGCAACATTTGCCTCTATTGAAGAAAAGGCAGATGTTTAAATAGGTGCTCCATTTGATGATGCAAAGTCAGCTTGCAACTTATTGTTCCTACAATAGGCAAGTGTTCACTCAAAGTGATGGAAAAACTTTACCAAACTATGCTTAGACTGCATGTACTGCTTGATGAATGAATTGATGCCTTCATATATTGAGGTTGTCTGAACTTTATCAAAAAATTTATGCCTTAAGAAGGCTGAACCCTAAATTCCCTACCTTTTATACATTTTCTCTACCCATTGGTTACCACGAAGATTATATTTCTTGAATAAAGCCCCCTACTCAACCTCCCATTCCTCAACAAATAAATTCCCATACAAGCATATTCCCAAGTCATTTACAAAGCCTTGGTTAACATTTGTCCTTGCATTTATTTGAAGATGCCATGTACATAATTGGCAGGTAGCATTCAGGAAGACCAAGCTAATGGCTTTTCTCATTGCCTTATTACTATTTGTTACAATAGCATCCAGTTTCCTATCACTCATACAATGCAACAATGCTTTTAAGACCCATTTATAAGTATTGATCATCTCATCAGCTAATAACCTACACCCGAACACATATGTCTATCCATAGTGATTAACCCTAGAAAATATTACAAGTGGCTTATTGTATTTATTTTTCTTGTTGGTTGTGTTAAATGCCACAACACCCCTAAAGCATTCATAGTCTAATTAACTGTGGCTATTAGCCTAGAAGAGATTATCTAGCTATCCATTTAATTGTGTAGTGTACTTGACATATATCATAGGGTCACTATTTGATTTATCTTGTAGGTAGCTAAGGGCGGCAAATCCATCTCCATCAGCTATGAGGCACTATCTCTGCTTGTCAATGTGGTTACATAAGTCCTTTTTACAAAAATCAATCCTAAGATTGCCACTTGCTTGAGTACACATGAACCCCATAATATGACTTGTCCTTACGCCACATGCATGGAAGCTGTCCATTTAAGTAATATTAGCGCTGATCATTATCTGAAGGGATCAAAGTAAATGCACAAAGCTTAGTGAAATCATCCTATGATTATGCACGGTATTAACCTTCACCACACGTTACACATTTGATTTCTTATCTAGTTTAACTATTAACATTGATTTGCAGTTTGTTCGAGTGGTAGGCTTAGGTTCCTTCATTTTATTAACTTTATTAAGGTGCTTTGTTGCCCTAGACCTTTTCTTTGTGCACACATATTGATGCCAAAGCAGAGCTCTTGATTTGCCAAATCCATGATTATCTTTCCTCACACTAAATCCCACACATTGTATATCTATTATACCATTTGAATGCCTTTGGTTTAGAGCAAAACTCAGGTTGAAATATGTCATTATTAGTGAGTTGAGCTATGCCTTGGAGGTTGTCATCTATGCGAGTCTTACTTTGATTCTTAATTTCATCAAATCATTGACAACCATTGCCTTAACTTGTTGTCTCATCCTTTTCGTGGACAATATCTAAGCCACTACTATCAAGCACATCAAAATCAAATCCTTGCATAGAATTATCTATGGTGAATATACTGGGAGCAAATAATATATTTACAAGTCTAATATAAATCAAGCAAAGTGACTATGTTCATGCTCCCTTTTATGATTCTCCTTCTTTTTTCAATCATAGCTTGTAAAGGATAATGGAACACCGTCACCCAGCATTTCTGAAAGGATCCTAAATCTTGCATTGGTTAATTAGTTGCTAATTTTTTCAACTAAAATAGTAGACTGAGGATAGCCATTACTTCATCTTAGCAAGCCTCTTTTACAATTCATCTCTCATAAATATGTATAAACCTCATTATTCAACTTTAATAATGCATACACCACTACAACTATTTGTGCAACCATTTGTTTAGTCCTAGCAGTAGCTTGGATTTTACAACTTCAACCACATTTATCCCATAGCCTACTTTCCTATCTTTTTGGTTTATTACAATCTCTAAAGGCAATCACATAATTTTTCCTTTCGTGTCTTTAGACATTGTATCCTATTATGTACCATTTAGGTTTCAAAAATGCCACTCATTGAAGAATAAATGACCCTTAACAAAGACGGAGGATAGCCATGGAACTCACCATTTGGTGTTGCCTTCTCCTTTGTTTTCACTTTGCCATTACGTTCAATGATCATGCAAAAATTATTTGTAACAACCAATCAAACATAGTAGCACCTCCACCTAATGGTAGCAACTTCTTGTAAATGATCCTAAATAAGCTCAAGTTCTATTCCCTAGTGACTTACCCTATTGGTGATTGATTTTGCCTTTCAAGTCCACATCACCAGCAAACTAAGCAAACTTCATTCTAGCTAGCAAACCACCTGCTTCAAATGGATCTATTGCATAATGGGTCTTTTGTAAGACTACAGAAAGTTATGGGGCAACTTTGCAATTTTAACATATTTCTCCTCCTGTCATCTTTCCATCTGTCATAAGCTTACAAGGCCACTTGCCCTAGGCTCCTAAATCTCGAAAAATATAAATATACAGTAGAAAGCACTTACATGTAATGTTGAATTGAAAAGTTAAACATATTAAATTGAATTATATATTAAAATATTGATTTAAATGTAATTTTGGTTCTTCTAAATTATAAATTGCTTGATTCTGGCCTTTTTTTTTATTCAAAGTAGTCTATTTTAGTCCTCTTAAATGATCACTTTGAATTAAATTTATCTTTTTGTAATAGGCTAATGGAATATTCAATATGCATTCTCTCTTCCTTTTTGGTCCCTCAATCTCTTTTGCACTGTCATTTTTCACAAAACCTTTTCTCTGGCATTTCTCAGCAATTCATTTTTAGCTTCTAGGATCTTCAATTGTTGTTTTAGTGTGAAAACTAATTTATAGTATGAGATTTAAATAGAGTTTGAAAATGAACTTGCAAAGTTTGAGTACAAAGGTGAACTTGAAATGAATGTGTGCTAAAATTAAACCTTTGAATCTTAATAAAGTTGGTGGCCTTCGCTTCAACTTTGGTTGTTCATGGATGCTTGATATCTCTTTGTTTACACTCCAAAGGAAAAATGGGAAAGAGCCCATTGTTGTTGAAGCCAATTATTGCTATTACCTGACTTTTGCAAGAGCTAAAGTATCCGTTAAAGTTCTAAAATTAAAAACAAAGTATCACGCAATGCACAAACTAAACATGTTGGGTTTTTTTTTTCCTCCTTTATGAATCGTTTGGAATTTTTTTAGGGTTTCTCAGATTATTTTATCCCTTTCTTTTTAAGTTAGCATTTTTGATTTGTTTAGCCTTATTTTTAGAAGCAAAATAATGCTGGGAAATGGAATACTGGCAAAAGAATTGAAGAACATTTGAAGAGAGTATTTAAATCTCGCAGGAAATCTTCAAGAGAAGCACGCCTTAGACTTTATTATTTTTATTGCAAATGTTCTGAAAATTTGGGAGTGTTTTAATAATGGGTCTTTCATAAATCAAATTAGGACAGCCCTCTATTTCTTCAATGCTGAGCATCCATTTATTCATCTAAAATGAGCCTTTTTCCGGCATTGTGGCCGATGAATTCTTCTGCGATTCAGTCAGCTTTTTTCAACATCGCGGTGGTTTTGGGGATCTTTGAAAAAAAAAAAAAGCAAAAAATTAAAAATGTGAAGAAGAAATGATTAAAAAAAGTAAAAGAAATTTAATGTGAAAAAATGGCAGACATATTAACTTCAGTAGGATGTCACGCAGGAAACCAGCATACCACTTGCAACACATAAGCTCTATCCGTCGGTAATTAAACGGACGGGTAACTGAGGGATCAAGATTGCATGAATTATATATTTGTAGGGATTAAAATACATTATTTTAAAATAGAGGAATCAAAATTATATAATTTATATTTTAAAAGGATCAAAATTGCATTTAAGTTTAACATAATTAATATATGGTATAATTTGTAAATACTAGTTTGTAATGCATAAGAATCAATAAATATAGCAAAGAATGTAAAAATCATTATAAACTTTAAAGAAAAATGCAAAATATTCTTTCAATTATAAAGTAGTTGCGTTATATTTTTACTAATTTTAAAAATTTGTAAATTAGATTCTTTAATTATAAAAAATTAGAAATTTACATTTTTCATTTATTTAATTAATTATTTTATTGAATTATGTGATTTTCTCACTAAGTTTTTAAATAAGTATTACAATTACAATTACAATTGTATGTTAGTTTATAACATTTTTTTATAACTTTTATGTCATATAATTAATAGCAATTAAGTTTAATATATATAATTTTAATTAAACATTTGAAAATGATTTGTAAAATTATGTGAAAAATGACATGCTATATCAAATATACAATAGTATTATGATTTATATTTAAAAAGTTAACGAGAAATTATATAATTTAATAAAATAATTAATTAAATAAATAATTAATGTTAATTTTAATTTTTTAATTAAAGGATTTGATTTATCAAGTTTTGAAATTATTAAGAGTAAAATGCATCCATCCTAAAATTAAAGGAATATTTTTCATATTTCTCAAAACCTCAAGAATAATTGACAAAATATCGTTGCAGGACAGTGGGTTATTAATTTGGTATGTCTTTAAAAAATTCGTGTTACAATTAAGAATACGCAAAACTGAGGCAGTATCAAGGAAAATTGTAAAAAAAATAAGTCAATAATAATAATAATAATAATAATAATAATAATAATTAACACATAAGATTCAAGATTGATGTTACAGACGACAAATCTTTTAAAAATGGTCGAGTATCACTTGAACTAGGAAACTAAAAGCTCTTGCAAATAAATTAATTGATCTTTTCTATAACAGTAAAACTAGTTAGACAACTAGACATACAAATATAAGAATTATGGATCCAAACGTGAAAAGGAACACAAAATCTTATAAAAATATCACTTGAGTCAAAATTTTTCGCTTAAATTAATTAATCTTTGAAATCAGTTTCATTCATTTATTTTAACTGGATCTAATTGAAGACAATTTTATGGTGAAATTAAATTTTTAGACATGTCAATTTTCGATCCAAGCAAACACATGTATGGATTGCAGAAGGTTAGAGTCAAAGATGGATAACTTTCTTGTTTCATCATCTCTGCCTTTAGCGGCAAAATGTTTTATATTATACCCTGATTTGATAAAAAAAAATTCATTTTATTTTTAAATAATTTTTTTAAAAAATAATGGTATTTAAATTTAAGTGAAAAGAATTTTATTTTATTTTATTTATGATATCTATTTAATTATATTTGTATCATTATAAAATCCATCCAACTTAATAACAATTTCATTAGAATTTATTTTATTCAGCTTAAAAATATTTTATATAAAAGATTTATCATCTTTTTAACATTATGTTTACTATAATATTGTTAAATTTATTTTTAATTGAATTTTATACATTTTTCAATATATTTCAAATAAAATGATTTATTTACAAATGAATTGAAATCATTATTTTTGACAAAACTTTTAAATAATATAATTTATTTATAAATAAATTTAAGTCATTTTTATTGAAATGAAATCAATTTTAAAAAAAATTGCATGAGGAACGACCCTTATAAGTCTTATTGAACAAAATTTATTCTATTTCTATAACTTGTAGGAAGTGAAGTGAGGACTCATCCCTTTTTAAGCATAATAAAAAAATATTTCATT